>CM076582.1:794241224-794480509 GCA_034641835.2 Pinus albicaulis | reverse complement strand
AATTGAATTTGTGGTTGCAGATTGAGATCTTGAGGAAGAAGGGTCATTCGTACTCAAAGATTATTAATGAGAGTGTTATTGAAGCTGTGGACTCGTTAAATCCTTTCATGCATGCGCGTGGTGTTTCCTTTATGGTTGAAAATTGCTCAACAACAGCACGGCTTGGGTCGAGAAAATGGGCCCCTCGATTTGACTATATTTTAACTCAACAGGCCAGTTTTTTAACTTTGCATGCAGACTTCCTTTCTATTTCTTTGTTGTATCATTGCATGGTTGATGTTTTTATGTATGGCTGACAAGACATTCTCTCTGTAGGCTTTTGTGGCTGTTGATACGGGCTCACCCATTAACAGAGATCTCATAAGTAACTTCCTTTCTGACCCTGTGCACAATGGTATAGAGACCTGTGCAAAATTGCGTCCTACTGTTGATATAGCAGTGACAGCAAATGCAGACTATGTGAGGCCCGAACTACGGCAGTAAACTCATGACCATCTACCTGTCTATATGGATCCTCAACTGGACTAAGAAAATATTAGAGTGGTTCTAGAATGCTGCATGCCATATTTGGTGTAAAACTGCATGTGATACTTGGTGGAAGAAGATTACTCTCCAACATCAACATCAAAATTCACTCATAGAAAGCCATACAAAATCATCACTTGCACAAAACACTGGGGGTAGACATGATACTAGGGGACTAATATGGATGATTGAAGTGATCTTGCCCACTGCATCTTTATTCAGAGTCACTTTCTGCTGGACGAGTAGGCTGGATATAACCATTTCTTGGCCCCAAGCACATGCTTTTGCCATACAAAGTTGTTTGTTTGTTTGTTTTTTTTTTTTTAACACCAACAAGGACAGCTAAACTTAAATATACAAGGATTTACAAAATCACTCCAGCTGTACCTGTAGGCAATACATAGTCATCAGTCCCAAAATTTGATCTAAGACTATTTGCCTTTGTATCTATGTGTATAAAGGCAATACGTCTATGCCATTAGCTGGCAATTTAACCAACAATTATGATTGTAAACTAACTTACAGATAACTCTGGGCAGTTATTAAGACAAAGCTTAGCTGCTTTAATAAAAAATGACTAAACCAACATATCAATGCAACTCATGAAAATAGCACTTGTACAAAAGACCAACTATAACTGATCTGGAATTTTGCTGGAGGAAGATAACCCAAAGGGACAAGTATACATGCCATATCGATGTGGAACTCCCAGGGAAGCACTGGTCAATGCTCCCTCTTAAATATATGAAGTTCGAACTGACATGGATTGCACAATACACATATACCTCTGGTACTTCTGACACAACTACCAATATTCCTAGAAAGACTCTACCACATAAAACTCATGGTGCTTTTGTTCTACAATTTATAAGACATTATTAAACCCATTGCGGGTGGAACTTCCACTCCACGAGGGAATGTCTACATGAATTCACTGAAAATGAACCCATAATTATTTGAAATGCCTAAATTCCCTTGTCCCTTAATATGTTTTATAAGTACCACTTTGAATGCATCAGTTGTAATTAGTCATAGTCAGCTACATTAATGCCACAATTCCCATTGCTAGAGAGAACCTGACAACTCCCAAGCTTGACTCCAACATTCACCAAAGTCGAATTGAAGGATTGCCTTCGATGCCTCTCATAACGCCATTCCAAATTCATCATATCAACAATGTTTTTCAAATACAGGACATCTGTGTAAAACCTAAGTTGCTACTGCAAACACAATGTGTCTGATTCCCCAGAGCACCAAAAAACAAGTTGTAAATTTTTGGCACTGCATCTAAGAAAAAATTAATATTGTACATTGTACTCGAACAAGCTTGAAAAATTAAGCCTCCTCAAACTTAGGTTTCAAACAAGTGCCACAAACAATCTCTGAGCAGCAATTGAGGCACAGTGAATATCACAGCAACTAAGGATTATTGTGCAGTGTTAGAAGGGATTACAAGTGTTGGCCAAGTGGATTTGTCCACCAGTCTTTAAGTTTTTTCCTACAAATGGATTCCAAGTGCTAGGCAACTAGATTTGTCCACCAATATTCAAGTTTCTTCCTCTGAAAGGATTCCAAGTGCTCGGCAAATGGATTTGTCCACCAATTTTCAAGTTTCTTCCTACAATAGTTCATTGTCTTCTTCATTTCGCAGAAATCATGGCTCAATCACCAAGGGAAGCTAGAGGAAAGGGAGTAATTACCCCGTTGATGTTGTCCCCCTCCTTCATTTTTCTTCAGAGTCTGTTCGTGCTCCATCTGTTGGAAGTGGGGCTACAACAATAGCTTCAAATTCTGAAAATACATTATTTTAGCAAAATTGTGGGCTCGGGAGCAAAAATGTCCATTGTGGAAGCATGTTACAAGACAGCAAGGGCATAGGGCCAAACTAAAGGGCGGAGGAAATGTTCTTTGGACGTGTAATTTTCTCCTTAATCAATTTAAGATCACTTCCTTCCAAGTTATGTGCCATTTTTTGGACACACCTTGTGTACTTGGAGCATGTCCAGAAGTGAGTGCATCCAAATGAAAAGAATTAGAAAGAGAGGCAAATGTTGACTTGGTGGCAGCAACATCTAAGAAAACCAAGAATGAGGATCCTCTTCCAATCTTCAGGAAATCATCAAATAATTATCCATCTAGGAGTGGTAGTGCATCGAGCAACAAAAAAGAGGGAAGTTGATGGACAAGATAATTCAGCAAGTGAGGAAGGAGGAGATTGATCTTACCATTGGGTTTTTTTCCTTTATCTCAACTTCATCTCATTTAATGTTGCACAGTCACCTTAATTTGTTGAGATACAAGGTACATGCCTCCTAGTTAGAAAATCTTAGAACCACATTATTGGTAAAGGAAAAGAAGGAGGTGGATAATATGCTAGAGCCTATTGAATCATCATAGCCCTTATCTGGTGTTAGTACTATTTCTAATGGATGGACAGATGTAGCACATCATCCACTCATCAACTTCATGGTAGCTTTCTTGAATGGACCAATATTCTTGAAGGCAATGGATGTTCTTGGAAAATACAAGGATGCACAATATATAGGTGAGTTGTTCGTGAAAGTTATTAAAGACGTAGGTTTTGATTCTTGTGTGAAAATTATTACAAAAAATGCATCTATTTACAATGATAAGACATGATTGTGGAACCTAAATATCCACAAAATATTTTCGACGGCTTGCATCATGCATTCTTTGAATTTAGCACTTAAATCTATTGCTTCGAATGTGACATGGATAGGAACTCCTATTGAGGATGCATGCCATGTTTGAAATTTTGTACAAAACCATACCAATGCCCTCACAATCTGTTGAAACTCCTAATACTAGCCCAAAATTATTTTCTCACAACAATTATTTATTCCCAACAATTTATTTTACTAACCAAATAAATTCTGAATTCTTGAAAAATAAAATCATTGGTATTTTAACATTCAAAAATTTATATGGAGTGGAAATAAAATCAAAGAGAGATCAATCACACATTACAACAGATAAAGACCCACAACAATTTTGCTTCATTAATTAATCTAGAAAATCAAGGTTTCGACCCACAGGGAATTTACAAATAAAAATACAATGACTGTAACCTGCAACTCAGTCCCACTAGAATAATTCAACGAAAGGAAACTTGGCCAATTGGAAACTAACCACTAAAGAAATTTTGCTTAGAGAAAACTCAGTCAAGTTGATTGTTGGTTGAACGGTTAATTGTTGCTTCAATGGACATAAGATCTTGCAGGCACAAATACCAAAGGGAAAAATGGAGCCCATCATGGGGTACTCTTTGTAATTCTTCACCACTGCTACCTTCCATGCTTCCTCAAACTCCTCTCCAACCTAAATATCAGTGCTAGTAGTAGAATGAGAAACAAAACTACGCTTAGCAGAACTAGAAGAACGCGTTTTCCAAACTGCACGAGAACTACTTCCCTCATGAGTCACCATGTGCCATGCTTGGTCTTAGTGGTTCTCTTCCTTCTACTCCTGGTTCAACTACCATATATTCATTGGAACCAACACCCCGAACTCCACTAGACAACGATTCACCATTTTGTAGTAGTGATTCGCCATTTGTATTGGTGATTCACCATGATTTTACAAGATAGTATAATCTCGTGAGAGATTCGCCAAAAAATTATATATACATATTATATTATTAATAAAATCGCCTTCCATTTTTCCTATGTATCATGGAGATTCGCCCATTTATTATATATATAAATTTAGGGGTCTTGTGAATTTTCCCGTGATAAAGCATGCGCTCTGAATAAAATCTAATGACTGTGAATAACCAAAGACAAGAATATCTTTTGAGCTGTGGCATACCCAGACATATGACTGCCACATGCCCTAGAATGAAAGTCATTTAAAACCTTCTCAGCTTCTTCATGAGTAAGACAGCGTCGGAAAATAGAATCCACTCCACGACGATAGAGTGTATCACCAATAATATTGTATTGCTGGGATTGGAAACGTATTTTTCGTCACTGAGATCGTGAGATTTCAGGCCGAAAAAATTGGGTTTGGAGATAAATGATAATATCCCCATACCATGGATCAAAATTACTGATAAGAAACAAGGATTTGTCCACAATGGGCTCCTCCGCCACAGTTTCAGTATCAGTAGAGGGGAAATCACACATCAATTCGGAAAAAACCAAATATTTCTTTGCCTTGGATTTTTCAAACTCCAAGTCAAATTCCTGCAGGATAACTATCCATTTGGAATACTTGCCCCCTAGCAATTGTTTGGTCAAAATGTACATCATAGGGTTACAGTCAGAAATTACTGTGGTTTTGCGTAATAAGATGTAGTGTCTAAATCTTTGAACAGCTTGAACAGCTGCCAAGGCAAATTTCTCCACATGTGTGTATTTGATCTCAGTCGGATGCAGATTTCGACTAACATAGTAAATCACATGTTCAGTTTTAGATTCATCTTCCTGAACTAAAACCATCCCAATTGTGGAATGAGAGGCAGCGAGGTACAAAACGTAGTCCTGGTTGTAGTTGGGAGGATGTAATCTACATTTGCAGAAGGAGCGCCTCACTGGACCCCACCGCAAGCTTCGCCCGCTCCGATATGGGCCGTACACCATCACCAAGGCTGTAGGGAACAATGCATTCGAGCTCAGTATTCCACCATTCCTTGGTCTGCACCCAGTCTTCAATGTGGATCGCCTTCGTCTTTACTTCCCACCTCTACTGGACACCTCGGACATTGCAGAACAACTCACACCAACTGAGTTAAATCCAGACTGCATGGAACAGGCCACCACAGATTGCATCATGGAAATGCAAATCAAGAACACTCGCCCATGAAAGATCCAACTGTAGCCGGGTTGTGAAGGCGCCAAATCTTTGCACCAAGGAAGAGTGGTTCACCGGGGATCGGGATTCGAAATTTCCTCATCTCATGGAGGAACTTAACGCAATGGGGACCATTGCTTCCTAAGGGGGGAGGAATGATCCAAGTGGATATTGGTGGCCAACCGCCTATTCCACTTGGGCCCCCACCATTATCTCTTTCATTTTTTCAGTTTCGGCATAATTTACTATTTTTAGCAGTTTTTCGGGTCCTGAACTTCCGGAGCCGTTTTGAGGCCCTAAACGACGTTTTTTGGGCATCGCGCCTCCAGCGAATATCATTATGTTGTACAATAATATTCATGGTGAAAGTTGTAGTCCTCGGATAGAGCTTTCTAATGATGTATTATGAGCGTCAAACGGAGATAATATGCCAAAGTTACGTCCCTGGGAAGTTGAAACACCAATTTACCCAAACAGGGCCCATATTTTTGGTGCTTCATCTCCTAGGGTTAGGTTTTTGGATGTTTAGGGTTCTCCATTGTTTCTCAATAATAAATAGGCCCTCGAGCCTCATTGTAACTTAGTTCAGAGGCGTGTAGCCCCCACATCTCTCCTTAGAGATAGCTACCAGCGCCCTAGCTAGTTTTATTTCCATTCTGTCTGTAAGCAAATTTCAATTCTTTGATATTAATGAAATGAAGTGTTATTTCCGCTGCATCTCTGCATTTATGTTTATATGTTTATTCTGTTGCGTTCCTGCATAAATCCGGATCAACGTTGACGGACAGGTTTGGCAGCCGGGTAAGTCTTGATTTCATGTACGACAATTGACGGATCGATTCCTGGCATTTCTTCATATGACCAGGCAAACACGTCACAGAATTCTTGAAATAGGGCTTTATAAGTTTGAATTTCATCTTCCGTACAACAAGCACCTATATGAATGTTTTCAATTATTCCTGGCTTTACTGAAATGTCAATTGGAATCGTTCGAGAGATATTTTCCAAATTTAACTCAGAATCAGGATTTCACAATGGATTCTGCGGTTCTTTGACATATTCAGCAGTAAAAATATAAGCGAAATCATTTTCAAAATGATCCAGCTCAGGTAAAAACGAAGATCGGTGATGTAGATCTTCCCACGGTAAATCGTTAACAAACAAAAGTTCACGAATTTTCTCATCAGTATGAACAAGATCGGGAAACGTCGTTGTGGCTAAACTAGATATAGAAAGTGATTCCTCATGGATCCCATTCATTGGATTAGTTTCGGTTGAAGAAGGGTCGGAAAGTGACTGTATAGCCTAATATGAAATTTCAAATGGACTTAAAGGCATCATGCCATCAAATGAATCTAACTCGGAATCGGAAGGTACGATCCAAGGATCATCAAACATAATGGTATTCGACGAAATCATATGAATAGTTGCGATAGAAAGCGATACGTTAGGAGGAGGAAAGGAAAAATTTCCTAGTAAACCAGAATCTTTAATCAAACCTACTCCAACATCCTTGTAAGGGATAGTCGTTTTACCGACGTGCTGGATTGTTTTTGTAGAGGCTGGATCGGAAGAAAAATAAGTTAACCGATCTATTGTAACGATCTTTCCTTGATGTGGAATTTTTATAAGCCGAAAGACCGAAGAAACAACAGCAGTCATAACATAAGACCAACTACGACCCAGGAGAAGGTTGTAATCTAGAGGGGCATCAACCACTTCCACATCTAGATTTACGGTTTTACCTTCGACCCCTATGGGTAAATCGTACAAAATACCAAAAG
This sequence comes from Pinus albicaulis, assembly GCA_034641835.2. Lineage (NCBI taxonomy): Eukaryota > Viridiplantae > Streptophyta > Pinopsida > Pinales > Pinaceae > Pinus > Pinus albicaulis. Next base: position 794,473,388 of record CM076582.1, on the reverse strand, counting down.
GATGGAAACCTCGGCCATCAAAAGCCTTTAGAATTGTCGGAGACTGATTGAGTGTAGGAGAACCAAGCGATTTCCAACATTGGATCGACATAATACACGTTGAATCTCCCTCTTCAATCACAGTCCGAAAGATCGGTCTGTTTTTTACTAATACTGGAATTTGGAAAGCCATTTGGTGAGGTAGGCGAGGTGTACTATTCTCTAAATCGAATATTATTAGGTTCGAGTCCTGAATATCGACAGCTCCTATGGCAGACAAAAGTAATTTATGCTATGCTGGGCATGATTGCAGCACTTCCAAAGCCGACATTGTTGAAGGGGAAATAGCTAAGTCCTCAACAATGTTGTAATTCTGAGCAGCTCTCGCATGTGGATTGAAAGCTGATTTACGAAGAACACCTTTCGCAGGCAGTTTGATTACTAAGTCTGGATTGGGTTTCTTGATCTATAGTGGACCAGAAATAGGAGGAGGTGTAGTTAATGTTTTTGCACTAGAAGATTCTGCTTCTTTAACATCAACAGGACTCTTACTACCATAATCTTGCGATCGCGTCACAATCCTAACATGAGACATCATCAGAATAGGTTCTTCTGAGGCATTCGAGGTAGAACCAATCATCTTACTATCTTGAGTGGGAAAATGATCCTTCATGACAGTAGGTTGTTGTGAACCTTTAACGAATTTCGAAACCTCTGCTCGATGTGGGCATTCTTTAGTAAAATGATCCTCGTCGCAAATGTAACAAGGATAGCAAGGCTTGCGTTTTTCATCATTAGATTCAGTTTTATCAGTTTTATCTTTTGAATTCTTTTTATTTTTATTCTTCCCTCTCTTTTTACCGACGGATTTAGATTTGGACACAGATGTTTCTACGACATGAATGCCGACAAAAATTTCGAGGGAAGACTCTCCTTTCGGGGAATCAGGTAAAGTTATAATAGGAGAAGAATTTTTGAAGATTTCTTCTTGCTTTTAGTATTGACTGTACCAATCATACCATCAATGGCATGAGACCCTGAAGGAGTTGCAGTTATTTGACCTTGTTTTGGAAGATCAGGGATTTTTTTATGTAAAGTACTTGACTGCGTATAGACGAGGTCAAGGTACTGAGCTTGAGCAATGACTTGATCCTTAGTAACAACTCTGGCCTTAGCTACATCTTCAGTGATTTTGGGTAGCAATGATTTAACAAACCATTCCGCCAAAATTTGATTCGGAATGTAAACTTTCACCAAATGCCTTCTACGTCGCCATTCATGAATATGATGAGAAATATATGTGGACGTGGATTGCTTTAGTGAAGTTAATAGTTCCGTGCCATTGTCGTATCTGACAGGCAACTGAAAATGAGTCAAGAAGGTAGTTTCTAACTGACTGAAATTATTAAAAGAGCCTCGTGGTAACTCAATGTACCATTTGGCGGCAAGACCAATAAGAGTTCTTTGGAAAATACGTAAGAGAATTGAATCATCAATTATTGAATTAGACGCACACCAGAGGTGATAAGTCATAACGTGATTTGATGGATCCTCTCCTGAATTACCCTCAAATTTTGGTATATCACTGGGCAACTTATGCAGCATTGGTGGCCAATACAGATAATAGAAAATTGGATCATTTGTAAGGCGTGTCAAATCAGGTAAATCCAAAATTGCAATAAATGGTAACTAATGGTTAGGGTCACGAAAACCTTGAGTAGCCAAAGCAGTTCCGGGAGGAGGATACCTAGGATAACTGGGAATCGGATTTGCATTAGGAATGGTATAACCTCCCGTGTAACCAGGATTAACCAGACCAAACTGGGGTTGTTGAGGTTGTTGATAAGTATAGCTAGGGTAAGGTTGATACTGATAAACTGGGTTTTGTGAAACGGGACTGAATTGAGACTGTCCCTGGTACAGTTGATACGTGAATTGCGGTTGACTTGTGACAATCGTACTTGTACCAGCTTGTCCCGCAGGTATCTGGACCGAAGTCTGAACTGTAGGTCTTGACTGGGGTACAGAGACTTGAGGGATTTGCACGGATGCAGGGATAGTAGAAACCAGAGTTACAGATACTCTAGAGACAGGTGTTATAGGTTGAACAGATGTTGCAGCAGTTGTAGCAGTTTGAGGTGGAGTCTGAGGTGTACTAGGCCCAGACCGCTGAACAGAACCAGGTGCAGGGGTTTGAATAGTAGACTGAACAGGTTGCTGGGTTGGACCAGAAACCAAAGGTTGTCCAGGTTGAGAAGACAACTGCACATTAGGTTGCATAGGCTGTTGAATTTGGGACGGATCCCACACCATGTTTATTCCGGGGTATTGTCTCATAGAAGGTTGAATGTAAGGACCATAGCCTGGTTGAACGTTGGGTTGATAAGTAAGTGGTAAATTTCTGGCTCCTTGTACAGATGATTGACCAGAAGGTGGTTGGAAACCTTGAATTGGGTACTAACCTTGAGGTTGATAACCCTGAGGCGCGTACTAAAACTGGGGTTGATAAGGACCTTGAGGAACATATTGAGTTTGGGGTTGACCTTGGGGTATGCACTGTCCTGAAGGTTGATAACTTTGAGGTATGTACTGTCCTTGAGGTTGTTCTCCAAAAAAATATTGTCCCACAGTTTGTCCTGGGAAAACGTTACCTTGAGGTTGCCCCCCAGGTGGTAATTGACTACTTGAAGGTTGCCCCCCAGGCGGTAATTGACTACCCTGAGGTTGCCCCCCAGGTGGTAACTAACTTCCCTAAAATTGTCCTCCAGGCGGTAACTGCCTTGAGGTTGAGGATTCAAAATATTACCAAACATCATAAAGATTTGCTCTACGTTCGACGTTTCAGTTTTAATACCATTAAGACCAGATGATAATACTTGTTCAATCGGTCGAGGAGCTGCTCCAGAGAAAGTACCAGACAGAGCCTGATATCCCGAAGGAACAAAAGGACCACCATGTAAAAATGCTTTCGGTGTCTGGGAAAACATAGATGACTCTCCTGCCATAATGGATGAAGGATAGTAACCTCTGGGCATAGGATGAAATGGAATTCGAGGTGGAGAAAAATCAAGACCCGGGTTTTCTAAAAAGTTTGTCAAAGATAGATACCAAGCGTTAGTCCAAATAGGGCTGTAGAAAATGGATTCACGCTCCCTAATATTTCAAGACTGAGGAGATTCGGGAAGAGATATATCTTCGTCTGGACTAGCAAGTTCTTCAATAGAAATGAGGCTAGATGGAAGATCTTCAGTAACAATATTTCTTACCCTAGGTGAACCAGGATCGCTAGAAGTTGGTGTAATAAATCCTAAGGATGTTTCCAAAACATAATGTTCAGTTTCAGGCTCAGAAATTTCAGGTTCGTCAGCTAGTTCACTGGAAGGAGAAATACTACCAGTAACTTCCGAAACTGAAATCGGTTCTTGAATGTGTTATGTTGTGGGTATTTGATGATCAGGATGAACAACTATAGATGAAATTCCAATTTATGTTGATCTAATTCTACCCCTACTAGATGATACTAGAGCACGCAACCCTTCAAGTTGACTTGGTGTATATTCAGGGGGCTTCCCCTGAAGTCTCCGGGATTGTCTCGGTAATTCTGCCACGATTAAATATTAACCAATCACACGCAAACAAAGAAAATCTCAATAAAAACACCTAAAGTCTCTAAATAAACAAACAACTGAATCACACGCCTAAAAATCTAAGAGTTCAAACCACACACAAACAGTAACTTCCCATACTAAAAACACTAGTTGGTGATGAAATCCAACTTAGTATAAATTTAATACAGAAAGGGCGGTTGGAACAGTTACCCCGAAAACCTGCTTAATGAATAGACTGGCACAAGTTTCTTCACAAAACCATCTCGAGTGAAGTGAACCCCCCAGAGAGTCCAAGTGAGTTTAGTCGACGTCTGCTCCAGGTACAGTGAGATCTTTCCTTCACCGTCACCTTAGGGAATAATCTTAAGCTTATGGACACTAAGGTTACCAACAATAACAAATACAACTGAGGGAACAGTCTACGATCCGATTCCACATGCAAAGGCAGAGTAACAAAGCTCAATCCACTTGAAGGCTCCTCGACATGGTTAATCCGAGGTTTACCTACAAGTGACCCCAGGCTCCTCGACAATGGTTAATCCAAGGTTTACCATTTGTAATGCGCGCAAATCTTCTATCTTTCCCAATGAAACAGAATTGATTGTCTCAAAGGTTCGGATATGATCTCGTGATTAACTCCTTTACGAGAAGCTTCCCAGATCGTACCAATTACAATTAGATTTATTTCCTACTGCAAGATTTATCTACTTGTTTGTTTTTACTATCTTGGAGAGTTAATTACTCCCAACTCCAAGATACTAGCCTAAGCTATATTGGTGGTAAGAGCCCTAGAAATAAAAATATTACTAGATGAATTTTAATTAAGCATTACTTTTATGGGCTGTTCTTTAAGTCAATAGGTATGGAAATGAAACTTTGATGGTGTGAAGACTCGACTTCCAAAAACACTAAAAATGCACCTAAAAATGATAATCAATTCGTTTTCTTTCAATGAAATTCTAGCTAAAGAAAGAGTTCGAGAATGCAATTCTTTTTAAGAGACAATTATTTATTTGAACATAAAGAATAACTAAAAGAAAATATTTTTGTCTTTTCAATAAGAACGCAAAATGAGACAAATTATCAATGCTCACACTAAAATCCTTTCACTTTCAAGACTTGAAACTACAAAAACAACTTTCCTTCAAAAGAGATTTATAAATTTTAAAAGCACTCAAAACTACAAAAACTAATTCTGAGATCTACAAACTTTGAAAATCTAATTGAATAAAAGATTTAATATTTTTTGAAGAATGTTTTAATTAGTTGTTCAGTAAACCAATGATCTATTTGTCCAGAATTACAAACAAATCAAAAAAAAATCCAGATATGTTTCCTTTTATAAAAATGAAATTCAAAACCTATAACAAAGTTTTTTTTCGAAGATTTGCAAAGAAACAACTAGATCTATTTCTCAATAAAGGATGGATTTCACAACCAGGTCAGACTCAGCAAGAAGGCAAAAAGACCAATGTAATCTGAGGTATTTCAAACTTCCAATGCTTTGAGTCACTACATAGACCAAACAAAAAGAAATCCAACTTGCAAAACTTCTAGAAAATCATCAAAAACATAAATACTGCTAGAACTCATTCTCAAAAGGCTTTTGACAGAAACAACGCCAATCTGGGAAGATACTAAAAAATCTAAATCAAATTAAAGATAAACTAGAAAAAGAAATCTAGATTTTTTCCAAAATTTTAAACAGGGTCCGCAGGCTCCCAGAAGTAATAGGTGCGGTCTCACACTAGTTACTTAAGGAAAGTGCGAAACTGCCTGCATTGTGCAAAAGAAAAAAGTGCGGTCCCTAGAAAAGTTCAAGAAAAACATAAAAGATTTCAAAATTTTCAAAAACAGAGAAAACCTAAGCTACCCAGGCAGATATCCATCGATCAAAAACCAGGAAATTTTTTTCCTCAAATCAAAATAAAGGAGAACCAAAAACAACAAGTTCTTTCCCCAGCGGAGTCGCCAATTTGTTGTGCGGATTAATCAATCTTGCGGACAAGATCGATCTCCCTAGTACCAAAAGGTTATCTAGCAACAAACAGCCAAATAAACCTATCTTTCTCTAAAAATATGCGATTTACAAAAGAATACTATAAAGGTGTTAAGGACTTACCGTAGATCCAATGCTTGTTCGAAGTAGTTGTCCCTCGTGCACTTGAAGGAGTTATCTTCATAAACCTGCAGTCACAAACAAGCAAACATTAAATAGCACCTGTATAGTAAATATTATAAATCATGCTTATCATGATGATCAAGGAATCCATGAAATAAACAATTAATTAACAGCTTATTGAGAAAAATGAATTCATTTGTATTAACTCTGAAAGAAGGAAAACCTTACAACCTTAGCCTTGATGTTGAACAGGCCTTCCCGGGGTCCGAAGCAGGAATCTCCTCTACTCTGACAAGCCTTGCACTCTTCCAATCGAGACAGATAGAGGTATGTGATCTCTCCTCACAAAAATCTCAGTTAAATGAGTCTGAATCCCAATAGCACTTATCCTCAAATAATTCTAAAGCTTGAACTCCCCTTAAAGGCTACCCAATGCCTCTTTTTATAGTGGAAAAGAGGAGGTTTCAGTTCCAACTATGAAGGGATAGAATCCTCCTTCAAAGGGATAAGCTCCTGACATCAAGGGGTTAGCTCCATAAGGTAAGGGATACATGAACCTCAAAAGAGCGGTTCTGCCACCGCAAGATTTTTTCTAGAGGCTTCTGGAATTTACTGAAAGTGAGATTTTTTGAGTTTATTTGCGCCTTTTTAATCTTTTACAGGGGTCCGCACCCATGACACAGAGAAAGTGCGTTCAAGTACTCAGGAGTCATGAACATTAGGTGCGGGACCGCAGGCAAGATAAAGAGAAAGTGCGATACCAGAGTTAAGGAGATTTTTAAGAACTTTCTCTTATTTTCAAGGCTTGACATGAAGAACTGATATGTTAGACTTGCAAAGGAGGAAGTATGAGTGATAACGAGATCATACACATAGCAGAATGTCAGGATGACAATTTTCAGTGCAACAGGGATTATACACTCAAGGGAAAAATATTATAAACCCAAGGTATATAAACCCTAAGGTAAATATTATAAGCCCTAAAATAAACATGGTTGACCATGGTTGATTTTTATATTAAGGCAATCTTTGTCACAATGCGACATTGGACTAAGGTTTATTTTCATATTAAAACAATTTTTGTCACATGTGACATTGGACCACTGTTGACCATGGTTGAGAATTCTTTATTTTCATATTGAGACAATATTTGTCACAATATGACATTGGAACATGGTTTGACCGAGGTTGATTTTCATATTGACAAAATATTTATCACCATGCGACATTGGACCATGGTTAACCATGGTTGGCCAAGATTGACCATGGTTGACAAAGATTGACCTTTGTTGACCATGGTTGATATTAAACACTAATATTAAACTAAATATTATCAATCCTAACATCATAATCCCAATATTATAAAATCCCTAAGATTAATGTTTTTTTTCTTCTAAGTTGGACTAAATTCTATTAATGTAACATAATATACAGGATATGTCGGGCCTCCGGAAATGCTATAGTAGCCAATTCCAGAGGCATTATAAGTCAAAAAAGAAAAATAATGACCGCCCCAAAAGGGGAAACCGGCCATGAAACAACTGCCCTCAATGGGGAAACCAACTTAATACAAAAAAGACTTAAAAGTTGAGAAAATGTTCTGGAAAGACATGTTAACATAGAAAATAAACAGAACAGTGAAAAAAGACCTCGCCATGCTGTCGCTGTGCTCTATGCTAGGCGTCATTTTATTGAGGTGGAGACTCCTCCATAATGAGACACCTGTAGTCGTTAGAGGAATTATCTACAGGCTTCGATTGATGGGCTACTGGTTTGAGCATTATAGTGGTGTGAACTGCACTGGCGCTGCCCTTTCTGCGTTCTTCATCCGACCATTCAGGACTCCTACTGCCACTACTGCCACTGCCATTGCTACTTGAGGAATTAGCATCGGGCTTGACAGGTAAGGCCTCTGATTTCCTCGAGAGATGCGGAGGCACAATGGCTATGGTGGATTTTCGTGGTATTTTCCTGGTGCTACACTCTGCAGAGAAGGGAACTTCTTCCTTGAAACTGATAGTAATGGTGGCCGTGAGACGGGGTCTGTCCAAAGCACAATTGTAATGAAATTGCGCTGAATTCTCCTCAAGCAGCAGTGAGCGGGGCTCAGAGTGAATTGAATGAGGAAGGCAAGAAGCCTGGCCTCGTCCTCTGCCTCTACCTATGGAATGGCACTGAGTAGAAATCTCTTTGGGCCGCAGGGTACATGGCTCTAGATGCACTGACAATGGAGGTCGAGAAGCCCGACCCCTACCTCTGCCTCGGCGTGTGGGAGGGTATTGAGCGGAATTTTCTTCAGGCGGCAGGGAGTGAGACTCTGAGTGAATGGAAAAAGGGGGATGAGATGCCTGACCTCGGCCACTGCCCTGACGACAGTGCATTCTGTGCCGTCTGGACATACTAGAGCAATTAGAGTTGTTTGGGTGGCTAGTGAGCGGAGGCAGGGTGATTGAACAGGCGAAGGAGCAAACGTTGGGCTGCCGTAGAGACTGTTGGTGAAGTGGATATCCGGAGCTAGTGTGAGGCAGCAATGGAGGCTGTAATGCCTCCCTGTGTGCGTTCGAGAGCTCGGCTCTGAGAAAACAGAGAGGCAAATGCAGCGGGAGGGAAATGGTGGAATGATGAAGTGCGGAGCCATTAAGAGGAAAGTTGGGCGGCATATCAGACTGAGAGCAGTAATGAGGGAGTGAGGGAAGAAACTGGTTGAATTAAATGTAGCCGAACAGAGCCCATGCGTGGCCATGTGGCGCACGTTGGGCCTGGAATCTCCATTTTGCTATTAAATACCCACATCCGGGGATCCCTAATATTAATGTTATAAACCCAAAGATAATTATATTAAACTGTAAGTTTAATATATTAAACCCTATGATTATAAACCCTAACATTAGTATTATAAGCCCAATGGATTAATATTATAAATGCTTGTGATTGATAAATCCAAGGGATTAAAAACCATAGGATTAACAATATAAATTCCACAATTATAAAACCTTAAGATTATAAACCCTAAACCCATTATCAAAAACCAACGTAAACACTAAATATTAAACCTATATTATAAACCATAATATTAACCCTAATTTATTCAATATTGTTGTGTGACATTGGACCATGGTTGACAATGTTTGATTTTCATATTGAGGCAATCTTTGTCAGAATGTGACATTGGAACATGGTTGACCACGATTGTAAACCCAAGTGATTTATATTAAATCATAGGATTAATATTATAAACCCTATGAATAATGTTTCATATTGAGACAATCTTTGTTAGAATGCGATGTTGGACCATGATTGACCATGGTTTATTTTCATATTGAGATAATATTTTTCACAGTTGATCTAGATTGGACTCCAACGACACAAAAATCGCATCAATTGGAGTCTGCATGCAAAAGTTATGCCAGAAGTTAACTTTCTTGTTTTCACACCTATAGTCTGTGAGGATGCTGCGTCAACCCCCATTATTCATGGAAAAGGAGCTAGCCACATGTTTGTGATGTAAAATGCTATAGAAGAGCCTATATTGTTACTCTAGTTAAGAGTTGATGTATTCAAAATTAACCACTAATAGGCTATCATGTTGTGTTATAACCAAGCCATTAGGAGGAAGAGACATTCCATTCTTTCGAGAGCATTTTGTTCCATAGATGACCAAAGATATCTAGGAGAGATAGAAGGTAGAGCAAACATATATAAGATCTACGCATTGTAACAACCCACGGGCTATAGAAATTACTTCTTTGTACCTGCAAACCTATTTCCAGACAAAGAAAGAGAGTGAAGCAACCTGACCTTCCAACTGGGTTTTCTCTCGAAAGAGTTTCCCAGAGATAATATCTTGTGTCTTATGTGTGTGTGAACTTATTTTGTTGTTCTCTAATTTTCTACATAATTTCCATTCACATGCATGCACTAATTACAGTTAAAATTTACAGATATTAAAGTTTAATAAAACTGTAATAATGTAGAATCTCATATTTTCAATATAATATTATCAGATTTGTGGTGATAAACTGTCCAGTGGAATATCCTCGACAGTTTACAGATCAACAGTGCGGCGTCCCACCATGGTTGACCATGATTTATTTTCATATGGAGACAATATTTGTTACAATGCGACGCTGCACCATTGTTGATTATTGTATTGAGACTTTTTTTGTCACAATGTGATGTTGGACCATGGTTGGCCATGGCTATGAACCAAGGGGATTTATATTAGACCCAAAGATACATATTATAGACCCTATGGAGTAATATTATACCCTTGGAATAAGAACCCTTAGATTAATAAATCTAAGGGATTGACATTATAAACCCAAGGGAATAATAAACCAAAATGATTAATACCAAAAACCTAAGCGATTATAAACCCAAGAGAATAATATTAAACCTAAGGGATAAATATTATAAACCCAAGGTATATAAATCCCAAGATAATTATTATAAACCCTGAAATAAGCATGGTTGACCATGGTTTACCATGGTTGACTTTCATATTGAGACAATCCTTGTCACAATGCGACGTAGGTCGATGGTTGACCATGTTTGACCATTATTGATTACCATATTGACACAATATTTGTCACAATGTGACATTGGACCATGGAAACCCTATGAATAATATTATTCCCTAAAAATAAGAACCTTTAGATTGATAAACCCAAGGGATTGACATTATAAACCAAAGGGGATAATAAACCCAAATGATTAATACTAAGTACCCAAGAGATTATAAACCCAATGGAATAATATAAAACCCAAGAGATAAATATTATAAACCATAAAATAAACATGGTTGACCATGGTTTACCACGGTTGATTTTCATATTAAGACAATCCTACGACGATGGTCGACCATGTTTGACTATTATTGATTGCCATATCAACACAATCTTTGTCGCAACGCGACGTTGGACTATGGAAGCCCTATGAATTATATTATACCCTAGGAATAAGAACCCTTAAATTAATAAACCGAAATGATTAATACTAAAAACCCACAGGATTATAAACCCAAGGGATAAATATTATAAACTTGAGGTATATAAACCCCAAGATAAATATTATAAATACTAAAATAAACATTAGGGGAATTCAGAGGTCCAAAATGGGCCTCCTAAGGAAATTATAAAATAATAGTGGAAATAATAAAATAATATTAGATTACATCATCAAATTTTAGAGGAATAAAAACTACTTTTTCAACTTATATTTTCAAGTTATTTCCTTATGGGTTTACTCAAATTTCGAGAGAGAACACTTGTTGGCTGCAAAAATTGATTCCTAATCCAAATAGTACCCATGTTGCATACTTTTGATGGACCCTGCTACATGAAAAATGAGAAATACATGAAAAATGTGATTGCAATCACGTTTTTTCATGTATTTCTCATTTTTCATGTAGCAGAGTCCATCGAAAGTATGAAACATGGGTACTCCTTGGATGATGAATTAAATTTTGCATCCAACGAGTACTCTTGCTCAAAATTTCAATAAAATCTTAGGGAGATAAGTTAAAAATACAAGTTGAAAAATTAGTTTTATTATTTTATTATTTTGTAATCTTTTTACCTTTTTAACCCAAAAATGGTGAATCATCCCCCATGTTTGACATCATCATCATGAATCCTATTGGTTCTTATAAGGTTTATTTTGGTTGTACATTTTCTTAGGAGGCCCATTTTAGACCTCAAAAGTTCTCTAATGACATGGTTGACCATGGTTGACTATGGTTAATTTTCATATTGAGACAATCCTTGTCACAATATGACGTAAGATGATGGTCGGCCATGTTTGACCACTATTGATTTCCATATTGACACAATCTTTGTCACAATGTGACATTGGACCGTGGTTGACCAAGATTGATTTTCATATTGACAAAATCTTTGTCACTATGAGACATTGGACTATGGTTGGCCATGATTGATTTCACACAACACAACTGGCCATGATTGACCAAGATTGACCATGGCTAACAAAGACTGACCTTTGTTGACCATGGTTGATATTAAAAACTAATATTAAAATAGATATTATAAACCATAACATCATAACCATAATATTATATAATACCTAATATTAATATTATAAACTTGAAGATACATATATTAAACCCTAGGATTATAAACCTTAACCTTAGTATTATAAACCTAAGGGATTAATATTATAAATGCTTGTGATTAATATAACCAAGGGATTAAAAACCCTAGGATTAACAATATAAACCCCACAATTATAAACCTTAAACCCAATATTAAAAACCAATATAAACACCAAATCCTAAACCCAATATTTTGAACCATAATTTTAACCCTAATTTATTCAACGTTGTCATTTGACATTGAATAAATTGCAATGTAATGAATAAATGCCAATATCATAAACTCAATATTAGAAACCCTCATAGAAAACCCCAATTTTGTAGTTTCTCGTTGAGACGTCGAATAAATAATGAATAATTGTTAGATTGATTGTTGCATTAAAACAATGTTTGTCACAATTTTGAATAATTGTTAGATTGATCGCTGCATTAAAACAATGTTTGTCACAATACAACGTTGCTCATATTTCAGTTTCATTTCAATATCAGGATATTAAACCCTAATATTAAATTGAATATTATAAACTCTAACATCATAAACACAATATTATAAACAATAAAATTATAAAGCCTATGATAAATATATTAAAATCAAGATTATAAACTCTAACATTAATACTATAAACCTAAGGTATTAATACTATAAACCTAAGAAATAAATATTATTAAACCCAACGGATTAATATTATAAACCGTTGTGATTAATAAACTTCAAAGTATTAATATTATAAATCCAAGGCATTAATATTAAAAAATCAAGGGATTAATATTATACACCCTTGGGATTAATATTATATGCCCAAGGGGTTAATATTATAAACCCAAGGGATTAAAATGTTGGGTTTATAATATTAATCCCAAGGGTTTCCAATATTAATCAAATAGAAGGAGACTTTTGTTCATATTTAATATTTAGAATATTAAACATTAAATAATTTTTTTAACTATCAATATTATTAATATTAATGTTACAATTTAATGTTATTAATAATTTTAATGTTATTCTCTTAATAACATTAAATTTTAATAAATTTTAAAAATTATTACGATTAATTATGTTATTAACGTTATTTTTTTTAAATGATTAATATTGTATTAACGATGTTATGTTTTTGAATAATATAACTAATAACATTGTTTTTAATATTAATTTTAATGTTTTTTGTGAGCTTGGTGGTTCTTCTTTTTCTATTAATATATATAGCAAATTACACCCAGATCATATGTATCGTTGAGTGGCCGAAACTTGCCCAGAGGGAAACCAAGTTCGCCACTGAACAATGTTGTATCCCATCCAAAAAAAAAATAGCTTAAGTCTTTCCAACCACACAAAGTATAACTGTGTATCAACATAGATTATGTCTTCTATCTTCCTATTGACATTAAAAATAGTGAATGTTATCTACCTATTTGTAACCATAAACGAAATTTAACAGAGAGACATTAATCATAACTAATCATCCTCTTGAGCGGAGGTAGATTCCACTGGTGCAAGGTCCTAAACTGTATTTCCCGGAAGCTCTGTTGCAGTCATGACACACGACAGGTGTTCTTCAATGTGACTGAGTTTCCCTTCGTGTTTGCGTAATTGAAATTGCATCTTTTCAAATTATTTTTGATAATTCGGAAATTCATGAACCACAGTTTTCATGCTCACTGCTACATTCTCTAAGGCCTTCCCCAATATTTATTTCATCGACCAATACAGGTACATGGTGTGCTTGAACTGATTTAACCTTCCACGAGTTTGCCCATGGTCGTGCACCAACTCCCACCAATCTTCTACTTCCATTGCCATGTTCTCTGAATTATGGTTTAAGTTTTCCTCCCACTCCTCAATCCACTACCAGATTTCTTCTTCTTTATTCAGCCGATAGGCTTTCACAACTTTCTTTATGATGTGTAGAGTTGGTTTCCTTTTGTGGAGCTTGCTAGTTGAAGGGTTGGACTGCCCCTCAGCCCCACGACCCCTGTTCCTCTTGCCTCTGCCTCTCAGGGTCGGGCTGTGAGCCAGAGTAGTTGCACGAGTCATCGTCACCAAATTTCAGATTGGAGCAATAACCACTATCGAGGTTCAAGCAGGAAGAGCAAACCCAACTAAACCCGAAACTCGGGTTGCAAAACTTGTCCGCCTACCTGTACATGGATCAACATACAAAAGTAAAATATGCCCATAACCCATACCAACTATATTTCTTTTCCTAGTTCTTCCTTCCTGACCATACTTTGAACACAAATTACTAACCTCAATCTGAGACTGAAGACCCATACCACAGTCTTGACTCTGAGACTGAAGACCCAGACCACAACCTTGACCCTGTTCCTCGGTTGGGAGAAAAATGCGACCATATTACTAATGGCGTTGGGTAAAGACCAATCATTTCTCATTTCTGGATGCCAATCAAAATTCCACCAGACCTACAAAATTCACATTCTACAGCAAGTCCAGTACCCTATGACCTCATCCCAACGCCTTTCGGGCTCAAAAAAGATATCAACAGAATTACCCTCGAACCTGTATGTTCTGTCCAGGCTTACCCCCCTCTAAGACAACCTAATTTCGTAGGCAACTGAAACAGTGCAAATCAAAGGGTTCATAGCAATCAAACTGTAGAATTTCTTCTCGTGGTAAGGGTGCCAATTATGGACCAGACACATTTCCCCCATAGTTATCCTCGGCCCTAAACTCTTAGACCATCCTACAACCAAGACACACCAGACTTGTGTATAAAAACATGAGTATAAGAAATGCCAACATACCAAAGGGCCAATGCTAGCTGGAGTTGGAGGTGTGCCTTCACATAGCCCGGCCTTCTGCAATCGCTCGTCTTCCCTTCGCTGCTTCGAACACAAGTTTCATGAGAATGTATGAATGCAAACAGACAACTCGGGTAATAAAAACGGTCGCCACCTTTCTCCTTTCCACTTGCCCTTCTCCTATCTAACATACCGCTCCTGCGAAGGCCAGTTGGCCTGTCCTTCCATTTCCTACCCATTGTCATTAAACCACATGCGTGAGGCTTGTCTCCGCATCGCACCTCGATCGGGGGAATATTATTTACATTTTATTTAAGCATTATTATTTATTTACGAAAATAACTATTATAAACTTATAAATAACTCACTATAAACTACTTATAAACTAATTTAAAAGTTTAACAATAATATTATAAACCCATGGCATTAATATTATATGCATGATGGATTAATATTGTAAACCAGGGATTACACCCTTGGGTTTTTATATTAATTCCCTAGGTTTTATATTAATCCCTTAGGTCTATAATATTAATCCATTTTGCTAATATTTAATCTTAGATATTTATAATATTAAATATTAAATATATATATTTTTGAGTGTCAATATTATTAATATTAATGTTACAATTTAAATAATACTAATATATATATATATATATATATATATATATATATATATGTATGTATGTATGTATGTATGTATGTATGTATGTATGTATGTATGTATATATATATATATATATATATATATATATATATGTATGTATGTATGTATGTATGTATGTATGTATGTATGTATGTATGTATGTATGGTAAATTAGACTAATTCTATTAAAAAGCGTATGGTACATAAAGGATTACAAGCAAGAGATGCTAGATATGCAGGTAACTGGAAATGATGAGCATTCAACCTCGGTCCCATGAGTAGCCAAAAGTGAAGCAAAGAGAGCCCATAAGATGAACATGGGGGCTAAAACATACAAATAGAAGTGTACCCAAAATGGGTGGAGTTCTCAGTACGACATTTTCTTCCTTTCTTTTTTGATGCTCTTACCCAGCCATCATGGGGCTGATGCGCTGTAACCACTTGGAGATTGTTGGTGACTAAAGGAGATGTCTCCTTATCTAATTCTGAGGAGGAGGTGTCATGAGGCCACTTCTGAGTGCTTGTAGGACTGTTGGGCTCACTTGGGTCTGCCGGGGTCATGTATGACTCCTGTTTTGCCTCTTCCTTATCTGCTACGATCTCTTCCTCATCCTCATCTAAGCTGAAGGAGTTGATGTCATCCATGGGTGGCAGTACACATGGTTTCCAGCTTTTTGATTTTGATTTCTGGTTACTCTTCTTCTTTTGGACCGGGAAGGAGGGGCAAGAGTCCGAAGATGCCCTGTTTGATGACAGTGATGGCATCATAAAGTTGTGTTCTCATAATCTAGGGTCTGAGCCTAGTGAAAATATCCCACTTTGAGAATAATTTGATCAGACAAGCCTTTGCTGATATCTATTTCAGCACAAAATCTGCCATAGGTGTAAATGCCTGATTCCCTCCTGGAGGTGTCCGTTGCCAGGTAGCGACCGAGGGTGCCTCCAATTCCTTGAAAGACAAAGAAGTGCCAAAGATGGGCAGGTAAGTTAGGGAGCCTGACCCAGATAGGGAGCTTGGTGATGGCGACTGTGGAGGGATCGAAATCTGGGAACCATGATGTGAGGAATAGCCCTGCTTTTCCCCAAAACCAAGGTCCCTCTGTTAAAATTTTTTGATAATCCTCGCTAAAAGTGAACAAAACTATTAAGAAGCCCTTTGAACAGAAGAAGACCTTGGTGTTATTGGTCCAGGTAGAGTGGACCCATTTATAGAGGTCTACTGAGTGAGGCCATAATCCATTGAATCGACAAATGATGGCATTTTTTGCCATTAATTGAGTCTGGTTATCTAGAGAAGGATGAGATATTTCAATAGCTAGAATATCCTCTGATTTTTCCACTAAGAAGGGCTTGGGAGCCTCAAGGGGCTGCACAAATTTCTTGGGGTGTTGAACATTGATTGCATCCTTATAGGAGAATGCTTGTGAAGAGGAAGGCTACCCAGATGTGCCTCCGCGCAGTCGAAGGATTAAAACCAAAGAGACATTTTTCCCTATATTGTAAAAAGATAGAGGAAGAGAGTTTTCGAGCTACTTACCCCTGTACAAGAATCTTTGTAGGGTAGGAGGGATCCCCATCTTAAGTTCGAGGTCTTGCGTAAGGCTCTGCACCAGATCTATAGATCGAACCCAACAGAGCATAGTTTTACCACAGAGTCTGGAAATCTGAATCTAGAAGGTGTGAGAACAGTTTTGGCCCCCGGAACCTGGGGGTGCACACCAGAGCGAAGGACCACTCCTGACGAAAGCTGAGGAGAGTGGATCGCCTTGTCCTTTGGACCCTAGGGCTGCGCTGCTTTGCAAAGGAGCGTTGAAAAATGGAGGGGCGTCGGGGCTGTCTGCATGGCGACTGCGGTAGAGGCTACGATCCGGTAGGGGGAATGTTGTGTAACTGCTGGCGATGGATTTTTCAGGAAGGGGCGCTCCTTTTACATCGCAGAAGGGTTCAGGAGGTTGGATGGTGGTTTGTCCGCAAGTTTTGAGATTGAGCAACACAACAGGTCCAATCCCTTCGACGACGAGCGCAACGACCTGCTCATTGAGGGAAGTTGTAGCTCTGTCCCCGTCTGCGAGAGAGGTCTTTGGATTTTGCTATTCATGGCTGCCCTTAGTGCCTGTTCTACATCCGGGCGGAAGAGGAGACAACGACTTGCCTGGAGTCTAACTTCCATGAGCCGCAGGGCCGAGCAGGAGCAAGTCAGCGGCGACAGCTATGGAGAAAAACGCGTTTGCATGAACCCTAACCATTTCACCTCTCTTTGTGATTCACAATTTAAATAATATTAATATATGTTAATACTTTAAATTAATTATTATGATTAATAACATTAATAACATTAATTTTTTTTAAACCTAAATAATATTGTATTAAGAATATTATTAATAATACTTTGAATGTTATTGTTATTATTATTAATAAATTTTATTTATATGTTTTTTAAAAAATATTATTTATTTATGATAATAACTCTTATAAACTTATAAAAAAATTATTATATATGATTTATAAATTAATTTAAAAATATAAAATAAACAATTTATAAACTTACCTAATATTTATTATAATGATATATACTGATATTTGTTTTAAGTTTTTTTTTTTACATAATAATATTAATTAAAATCTAAATCTAACGTTAAAAACCAAAATAAAATTATAAAAATTTAACATTATAAAAATCTAAAAACTTAAATTTATAAAAAGGAATATTAAAAAACCTTAATATTATACCACTTAAATAACCGAAAGTTATAAAACTCAAAAATTTAACACCTAAAATTATATGGATTTAAACAATCACACTTATCAACCTAATATTTTATATTTTAAATATATATATTTTTAAATATTTAATCGTGTCTTTTTTAAACTTAAAAAATATAAAATCAAATTTCTTTTTAAATAGTATGGTCTAGAGCTATCACATATGAGGTGTTCACATTCAATATATTAAAAAGCATGTATTCAAATTGCAAATTAAAAACAACCGATCGAGAGCGGCTTGTATGGTATAACCAATGGATGATACATCCTCTAATATTCTCCTTTGATTCAAATATCTATTTAGTGATTATATTCATGTTTGTTGTATTTATACTTTTCATTGATTAAAATTACTATCTTTGTTGCTAATAAAAACTATTTGTTTTTTATTTTATTTTTATTGGTGTATTTTACATTGTACTCTATACAATTATTTTATATAATTATTATATTATATATAGGACTTTAGCATGGTCTTGGAAAGTAAGAAAGATTATTTATTGGTTAAAATTTTTGTTTTTTTTGGGCATCTCAGCCAAGTTGGTCTGAAACAATGTAATAGCAATATGATGAAAATGTAAAAGTTAATGATAATAGAAAGGAACAAAAATACTGATGGACAATCCATGCATTTTTTTGAAGGAATGTTAAATGTTTACTCTGCTGGTACAAAATAAAAACCAATTGTTTTTTCTTCTGGAAAAAAATATACAATTATT
Organism: Pinus albicaulis; assembly: GCA_034641835.2. Classification (NCBI taxonomy): domain Eukaryota; kingdom Viridiplantae; phylum Streptophyta; class Pinopsida; order Pinales; family Pinaceae; genus Pinus; species Pinus albicaulis. The sequence continues at coordinate 794,454,682 of CM076582.1, read as the reverse complement.
TTTATTGAAATCTACACTTTCAACATCTATGACAAAAATTAAAGCCTTTCATCTAGATTTAAATTCAAGATTTCATATAATCTTTATTTTCTTTTACCATACAAACCTGCCTGTGCAGATTTTCAAGTTATTCACATGGAAAGTATTTCTAGTTATTCAATAGAAAATAGAATTCAGAGTATGATTATTTACATGGAAAGTATATCTAGATGTTCAATAAATAAAAAAAAGAATTCTGAGTATGATTGATTGGGGTTTGAGCTATATATTCATTTTTCTAAAGCTTGGGCATTGCATTTGGTGATTGTATTCCATTCCATTTTATTATTGGGAGATTTTGGATTATTGAAGTTCTTGACATTGTTATAGACTTGATTTCTATATTTCAATGAAATATTGAAAGCATGACTAGTTAATGTTAAAAGGAAAATTGATTGTATAGTGTAAAAGATTTGAGAGTTCCAATACCCATTGCAACCAATAACAATTAAACCCCAAATTTCTATATTGATAACCAATCCTTTGGGATTAGCTTTTAAAAATAAATTTTTAAATATCAATTTAATTCTTTACATTTTATTTTTTTGAAGTTGTTTAATTATTTATATTATTATAGTTTTCAAATGTTTTATATTGTAATTTTAAATATATAAATAAATATATTTTTAGAAAAATTAATTTCATATTTTAATTATATAACTAAAACCTACAATTTTAACAAATTTATATCTAATTTCTAAAATATTAATCCAAAATTGAAAAAAAATAAAAAATGAAATTAATCTTCTCATTAACCTTATACTCTCTGTTAAAAATAACATGATGCCTATACTTAACACCTTAAAACATGAACCTCCCATTGTTATATTAAGTTTAGTGCATATTTTGTAAATAAGTATTTACTTGTGCACATTTATTCAAGACTTTTTTGGTTTTGAAGGAATGGTAGAATTTAGTTTCAACCTATCATAAAATTTATAAGCCTTGCAAATTGCAGAATGTTTTAAAATTTTGAAATATATAAAAGATTTTCTGTTTGATTTTTTCATATCTATTATCATATGACTTGAATATTTTCAAATCTGCCATCTAAATATACTCCAGCTACTCAAATGCATATTGATCTCCTTACCGTAAACTCAACAATAGATTCTTTCAAACCTTAAACATGTTAAAAAATCAAAATATCTCATTTCCAATTTTCTTTATTGAAAATAAGTTTATCCTGACTTAAGACGTAAAATTGAATACAAAATATATTCATGTAGTGTGACTCATAAAGTGAGATGTAAAATTGAACTCAAATATATTCGTTTGATAGTGCATAGGCTATTATAATGTAAAAGAATAAATTAAGATTAAATTTATAAACATTTTTTTCTTTTCAAATAACTCTTTTTTTATGTTACCTATCCTAATAAAAACAATTAAATAATCTTATGTTAAAATGCATTATATCCGTCTTATCATATTATTTTAAGAAGGTTGGGTGAAGCATTTGTAAACTAGGTAGGCTCAATTTAACATTACGACAAAAGGATTAAACTATAAGTAATCATCTCATACAATGAAATTATTTTTTTAGATCTGCTATGAAACTCTTTAATTTCTCATATGGATGAAGAAAAAAAAATAGGATTAAACTATAAATGATCATGTCATACAATGAAATTTTTTTTATAGATCTGCTATGAAGTTCTTTAATTTCTCGGGTGAAGAAAAAAAAATAGTGGATAAATGATCCTATCTAAGAAACTTTAGTTATTGTATTGGATTAATGTATCTCACTGGAGAAAGCAATCACCGTTGTTGTTCCCATCCCAAACCCGCTAGACATTGTACTATAAAAAAAATTCGGTTAGATGTAACTATCATATTAGAACAAAAATATGATAAAAACTATTGAACTAAAATAGATTAAAGAAAATCGGGGTGATTCAGATACCCAAGATGTAAATTAGTCACTGAAATTAGAACTAGATAAAGATTATAGAACAAAACAGAATAAATAAAATCACTGTGATTCACACCCAATATCTGCGTAAAATCATGAAAATCTAAGGGTTTAATATGGTCACCTTCTGCAGTGAGACTGGATCTCATGATCTTATGTGCCTGCGCCCGCCGGAGCCTACCTTTTCGAGCTCTGTGGTTCCATGACTAATCTCAAAGACACTAAAAATAAAACAAAATAAAAATAAAATTATAATCACATACTAGAAGAGAAGAGAAGAGAAGAGAAGAAAAGAAAAAAATATATATATATAACTACACACCATTTTTCATGTATAGTCAAACTAAACCTAATATCCCAACACAAGATTAGGGTGATACATCAACTGAGTATATAAAACCAGGCTCGCTCCTCCCTTGCTTAGGTCGGGCAACGTTTGCTGGAAACATCCGAGAAAGGAGAGCGAGGCGGGAATGCTAGTCCAGAATTTGTCATGGCACCCAATTGTCTCCCATGAACTCCCTTCCATGTTGCAAACACGGATTCGATTTTAATTATTGAATTTAAGGAGTCGAATTGGAGCATGTTGTTCCATTAATGCAGGAGAATACCAACAATCAAGCGTTTCATGATTAAATGCTGGGATAATTGTATGTGCCACGTTTCACAGGTCCTAATCATTTTTTATTGGTTTATCTACTTTTTGTTTTTTTAAATAAGGTTTAAATATTTAATTTAAATATGTAAAGAAGTTATTACTTTTGATTTATTCATTGATAAAGTGAGTGACAAGAATGAGAATATATTAGATTTTTTTTTTAAGATCATTTTATTAAATGTATTAATTAACAAAAAGATTAACGTGATCAATTCTAAAATAGTAAGCCTATCAACATAATTAATTTTTTTTGTTATATAGAAATTTAATTTAAAAATAAATTATACATTATTATTATTATTAATTGAATCCCTTCACTAATTAGTTTTGAAAAATATTTTAACTTTTCTCCCTGGGGTCTTGGTTAAAAGGTGATGAGGCCCACTATTATAGCACTCATCACAGGTTCAATTAGACATGTTGATGAAGATGGAGTAAAAAAAAGAAGAAGAGAAAATTGAAAAGTACTATCAAACTTACAAAAAAAATAATTTAACTTTTATATATTATTTTTAATTAATTTTTTTTAGTTGGGAAGAAATATAATATTTAAAATGAAACAATAGTTTGGAAGACATATGGTATTTTAACAAAGAGATAGGATTTGTAAAATGAAACAATGTCATTCATATTATATTAAAAAAATAAATTAAAAGAAATATAAAACACATGAGAAAAAAATGTCAAGAAATTATTGAGGGCCATGTTTAACTATTAAGATTTTGATTTTTGATTTTTGATTTTTTTTTTAATAAATAAGAATGTTTTGTATTATCAAAATTTAAAAATAAAATGTTAAATATAAGAATATATAGAAATATATAATTTATATATAAATATTTATTTAAACTTTAGAATTTCAAGTGTTTGGAGGAATCCAATGTTTTTAAATGAAAATATTTTTTCAAAAAAGGTTAGTAACCATATAATATTTTGCAATCCACTATGGAACATATTATAGTAACAATAAAATGGCCGGTTAGATAAATAATAATAATAAACATAATGTCAACACAATTAAAAAGTAATAAAAATAATAAATTGATTGAACTCAATTTGTTATAATGTAATTTTGTTTTTATTAATAAAATTAAGAACAATTTTTTCACATTACATATCATTGTAAAATAAATTTAAATAATAATAATTCATATTCATAATCATGATATTTTAACACCCACACACACACACATATAAGCAAAAGTATTTACATTATATTAACATGCAAAAAATGTACATAGTTTAAATCCATGAGAGAAATCCCCTCCTATGTATGAGGAAACCAAAGATAAGAGCTATAAATCTCTGCCCTAGGAAGGGGAAACTAGAGCTCAAGAAGCTTACATATGAACTAAAAATGATCAAAATGAGGATCATGAGACGTAACATCTTTGCGTCGGGCGTTTGTAAACCAAAATTGATGACAAACCAAAAATACATCAGCGAGCCTTGCGACTTTGTGCCACTTAGTAACTCAAAAACTAAACCAAAATATCAACTGTGTGGTGGTTACCATTGAGCCAAACCAAACTGAAGATTACCAACCTAAGGGTCGTCATGGAGTTGAGAGATTAGTGTTTTCCACATTAAAACCACATAGTCACCATGTTGGAGCCACACTGAACCTGATCGTTACTGTGAGCTTGCACGTTGTTGGAGTTTGTGGGAATTTCCTCCAAGATGTAACAATCGTAGTGGTTGGGGCGAGGAGGTGAGTGGAGGGGAGCGTCAGTGACTCGAGGGGCATGAGTGTGAGTGGGAGGGGGAGGGGCCAATAAAGCACTGGTAACAAGTAGATATGACGAGTCGACTGGAGGGGAGCACGAGGGAGAGGGAGTGGGGGAAGAGGGGGATGAAACATTCAGAGGAAATTCGATTATGAGATCTCTGGCCAGGGGCTTGAGAGAGGAGTGGATTTGGAAGACAGAGAGCTCAAAAATCCATCCAAAGGATTTCAACATCCCTTGAGCTCCCTCCTTGAGCTGGTGAGAAAGGAGGTTCCGAAGGGCCCAAAGCGTTAGACAAACTGTGCGAGTCTCTTCCTCCTACACAACGAGGATCTCTTCTGATGGAATCAAGAATGCCATAGTCTAATAAGGTTGTGATAGAGGCTTCATCAAAGGTGGTATGGGGACGTCCACAACCCCTGCCTCTACCAAGGTGTCGTCCCCTGCCTATGTCGCGGTTCATCTTTAGGTGGCATAAGAGCAACGTCGGAGAGCTGGAGTCGGGGGATACAAAGGGAACCTTGGAGAGAATAACCATGAGAAGAATTTGCCTCAAGGCCATCGTCCTTATCTTTTTATTTCTGGAGCAAAAGATCCATGTACGAGGATTGCAGGTGCCAACAGGAGAATTTACGAACCATGGATGCCATTTGTTGAATGAGTTTTTCCAAGTGGTAACCGCCCCCAATGGATATGGGGAGTTGCATTGAACCTCCCACGAGCACCCAGATATGGGGGTAAAAAATATAATTAATAAACATATAAAAACACAATAAATTTAATTAATATAATTAGAAAAAAATAATTTTAAATATGGAATTGTGATATATATATAAATATAAATAATAGTTATAAAGTAATATCCATTTTACCATATAAATTAAAATAATTATCGATCTTCACTTTGATGGGGTGTTGGAGCACGTGCCCAAGGAGGGAGGAGAGAAGGCTTGTCACCTAGCTGCCACCCTAGGCATTAAATAGGGGGTGGCTTGGCCATATGTCCCCATGAAATGACACATTTTACTATGGATAGCATTAAACTAGAAATTGGCGTGACCATAGCTTCACCTTGACAATTTTGGAGTTTCCCTATTGTTTTTTGGAGACTTAATTGCAACGTTGGGCTACTTCTGGGATATTTCTTACCCTATAACTCAAATTGTGTTATGCTTGTGAAGGCCTCGACCCTCTTGGTTGGGATTCCCAACGTTCTTCCATTACATTTGGTTATATTTTTTGCATAATTCAAACACCTATGAGTGTGAATGTGGTTGGTAAGAGTAGTAGTTGGTGGGAGGGATGACACCAAGATCCCATTTTGGTATTTTGGAATGCATCTACACCAGACCTACTTGTAAATTTATTTAATTTCTAATACTGTTCTTAGTATTACTATTACATTGTTATGGTTTTGGTTTTTTGGTTTAGAAAATTGGTATCGTTCCCCTAGGTAGAGGCTTTCATTTGTTGTTGTTTGTGGGGAGACTACTTGGCTCTTCTACAACTTAAGGAGGACCCTTTGTTGCTAAATGTCGTTCCCAACCCATTTTCACAATTTTTATAAAGTTTATAGAGGTTAAGAACATCTATTTATTCATAAGAGGTTACTGGTTCAAATCTAGAGAGGTTAGAGTATGGACAACTTTGTAAATTTTATCAGTACAATTTGGTGTTTGTTGTAACCTTATTATTATTATTTGTAAAATTTCAAAATATATATTTTTTCGTATTATATCTAAAAGTAGCTTAATTACATAATCAATATAATAATTAAATTAATTAAAAAATACTTTATATTAAAATAGTTTTGTTACTTAAAACTTACAATAATATTATTCAAGTAAATACATCTCATGCACCATCGATTTGGTGTCTGACTTCCTTGTAACTTTAAAGTTAGATTATTATTATTATAATTATATATATATAATTTTGATATTATTATTTTTCTTTCACCAGGTTTCAAATTCCTGGGGGATTGGGGGACTCACTGAGTGACATGCTTGGGTGTGAGTTTTGGTTCTTGTTAAGTCATAAATTCCGAGTACATTGACTTACCCACTATTGGATATACTGTAGTGTTATAGTGACAATTGGGAGGTTTCATCTTGGGCTTCACCTATATTATTCTAACTAATTATTGATTCACCATAGTTAAAAAAAGAAAAAGTTTATAGAAATATACATACTCTACCCAACTTTTATGAATTTTTATAAAAAACAAATATTATTAACCATTATAATGTAATATCGAAAATTAAATAATATTAATATTATATATTTGCTATATGGGTATAATTAAAATATTTAATGTTTAAATTCTATGATTAAAATATTTAATGTTTAAACTCTTTCATATACATTAGTTCAACTAATTGTAAAGAATATACCTTTTGTGTTTTAATTTGTTGTAGGTGTTTTCAAATTTTATTTTAGTATTTCATTTTTTTAATAAAATATTTCATATACCAAGTTTTTTTCTAGGTAAATCACAAAGAAAGTGCTTTAAAAAAAAAAATTAGAAGCCTACATTTAATGAAAATATTTCGTACTTCTTTCTGAAGAAAAAAATCGAACTTTTTATTAACATAAATAAAAAGTTACATAGTATATGCGTTACACATTCCTTTTATGGCTGTATGATTCCCAGATCATAGAGCTCACAGGATGAAAAGTACACTGTCATCTGTCAAAAGCCTGAAGATAAACCACTGATATGGTGTACATGCCTCCTCTTTAAGAGGACAATAGCCCCATAGATCAGTTCATATCAAGAAAAAAAGTATGTCCATATGTTCATAAAACAAAAACAATTTTTTGTGTCATCCCGGGCCTTCTCAGAGAGGAAAACAACCCAGACAGGATAGACAACAAAATAGAAGTCTGAAAATAAATGCAAGTAAGAGTAACTGTCTAGAGCATGTATATCAAACCAAAAAACAAAACACTTTCTGATATAAAAACATGGAGACAACAAAATAAAGTTATGCTGATCTCGCTCTGGTCCTCATCCTCTATCCTCCAACAGCCCATATCTTGTTGCAAACCCGCTTTAGAAAGCTGGTCTGCTGCATCATTGCGGTCCCTGTATATATGGCTTAAAGAAAAAACATTAAAAGTATGCTTTAAAAGTTTTGTCTCTTCTAGTAAAGGAGATAAAATATAATTATGACATCTGCTCTCTCCATTAAACCATTTAATTATATTCATAGAGTCCCCGAAGATATGAACCGAGAGAATGTCTAGGTGGATAAGCCAGCAGAGAAGAAGTTTGAGAGCTGATAATTCCGCAAAATTGTTTGTTCTAGTCCCCAGTCCCACCGAGGCTTTAAGACATCTGTTTTGATTTATGTGAATTACTAACCCCGCTCCAACTCAATTATTTTTGGATGCCCCGTCGAAATAAGCCCATGGTATTCCTTCCTTTATATGTTCCACTTTTGTTATTCGAGGGAAATTTTCTTTAATAGGCTCGGGAATGCTTGAGTACACTGATGCGCATTGAACAACAATGGCCTCATAAGGAGTAGGCTTATCCATGAAAATGCAATGGTTCCTTGCTATCCAAATGCCCCATCTTTGCCAAATTCTGCATATTCCCTTTCGGATAGAAATGCCACCATCTTTGCCAAATTTCCAGAATCGAACCCCCTTGCCATGTTACAGACTTCTAAAGCAATCTTCCAACCTCCGACCACACCTTTTTAGCGAAAGGACATTCAATAAATATGTGCTGAATTGTTTCTGAAACGTTTTTGCATAAAGGGCAATGCCCAGGACCCGTCTTATATCTGGCCTGAAGTATATCCCAAGTTGGTACCTTCCTCATTAGAATGCTCCAAAAGAAAAGTCTAGCTTTTGCAGGACTATGTAACTTCCATAAGGGTTTTGCCCACCAATCCGAAAACCCCCAGCCTTTCTTGGTCATAAGGAACCTGTATCCATATTTTGGGGAGTAGGATCCAGAATCGGTATGAGCCATACTAACTGATTCGGCCTCTCTTTCAGCCTTACATTATACTTGGAAAGTTCCTTGATTAAGACATTCCATTCTTCCCACCACTGAGGCATTAACTCTAGGTCCATCCCTGAAAGCCAAGCTTGTCCCCAAATGGTGGAGTGTCCTTGCTTCTCAATCTGATTGAGGAAAAAAATGCCTTTTGAGTCAATCTGATTTATGAGGCCCGAGGATAGAGAGAAATTTTCATTACATCCTACCCACGGGTCCTTCCCTATCCGGATTCTCTCCCCATTCCCTACCTGCCAGGACAACCCTTGCTCAATAATCTTGAAGGCATCTATGGTTGTCTTCCATACAACTGATGCATTCCCTTTCTTTTATTGGGACTCCTTATCCAATCTTCCAGGGGAATAGGGTCGATATATTTCCTCTTCACCACCATCGTCCACAAGTTCTCCATATTTATAATCCTCCATCCTTATTTTGCTGCAAGCGAAGGCCTGAAGGCAGTGAGATCTTTAATTCCCCATCCTCCCCATTCCTTAGGCCTTGCCACCTTCTCCCAAGCCACCCATGGAAGGACCGATTCCTCCTTAGATCCTGCCCATAGGAATCTGCTGCATATTCTCCTTATTTTTTCCAGTATGCCTTTCGGAACCCAAGTCAAAGGTGCCCAATATACTGGGATTGCCAAGATAATAGATTTAATAAGGGCCAGTCTTCCAGCTCTCGAGAGCCATTTGAAACTCCAATGTGTTATTCTGGCTTCAATTTTTTCTATTAGCCATTGCCAATCCTACTTTCTATATGCATTTGGTTTTAGCCAAAAGCCCAGGTATTTAAAAGGATCATCGAGCTTACATACTTCAAAAGGCAGAGCAGATGATATTTGATTTGATTCCTGTCTATTGAAGCCTTCCAGAATCAGTTGAGATTTATCCTTGTTCACTTGCATTCCTATAGCCTTCATAAATAGATCCAGGATCCTCTTGAACTCATTTATTTCATTGATACTTCCATTACTGAAAAGCAGAATGTCATCTACAAATAAAAGGTGAGATATAAACAGGTTTACAGCTACTTCCAGCCCTTTTATGGCTCCTTCCCTTCTTGCATCTAGCACTAACTCGCTGAGCCCTTCAGCAACCAGGAGAAAGAGGAGTGGCGATAGAGGGCATCCCTGTCTTAGGCCTCTTTGCCCTAGGAAGAAAGAAGAAGCAGCTCCATTGATGATCACCGCAAAACTCACGCTTTTTAAGCACCCCATGATCCAGTTTATGAAGTCAACCCTAAATCCCAGGTGAGTAAGCAGCATGTGGATGTATATCCAACTTATTCTGTCGTATGCCTTTGAGAGATCTATTTTCACAACTGCTCCTTTCCCCTTCTTTTGTTTGACACTATGAATCGTTTCCTGTGCAACCCCGATTGCTTCATGAATCTATCTGCCATCCAAGAACCCAAACTGTTGTTTTGAGATGTTTCTGGATAAGATAGGTTTTAAACGGATAGCTATCACCTTTGTGATAATTTTGTAAATGCAATTGCACAGGGAGATTGGTTGGAAATCCTCGAAAGAGACTGGGACTTCCTTCTTTGGAATGAGGGCTATGAACGTTGAATAAAAAGGGGCATAAATAGCTCCTTTCCGTTTGGATTCTTCAACCACATCCGCCACTTCCTGTCCGATTTGATAGAAGAAATGTTGAAACAGTTCTACTGTCCATTCATCTGGCCCAGGACTCTTATCCCTTTCCATTGATTTGATGATGTTCTCCACTTCCTTCTTCGAGACTTCCCCCATAAGGTCCACTGTGTCTTCATTATCCACATAACGAGGGAAACTTTGGGCTATCCTAATTACTTCAGCCAGAGAAGCTTCCGTTTGACCTGTAAAGAGATTTTGGAAATGGCTTATCCCCATTTTTGATAGGTTTTCAAAGGACTTTGCTTCTCTACCTTCTTCATCCTTCAATTTCCAAATTGTGTTTGATATCTTCCTTCCTCTTGCATAATTTTGGAAAAACTTTGTATTTTCATCCCCTGCCTTTAGCCATATGGCTCTACTCTTCAATCTCCATTGTTCTTCTCTTGCTAGAAGAATTTTACTTTTTTGGCCTTCCAATAACAAAATTCTATCTCTTTTTTCCTGAGTTTCGTATCCATAAGCTTCAGGACTTTCCAGATCCTGCAGTTCCCACCCTATTTTGATTAATTCTTCATCTTGTTTTAGTTTCTTATCCTTAGCCCATTCCACTGTTGCTTTTTTCAGGCGCTTAAGGTTCTCCATGAAAATGAATGTTTTGTCCTCCGAATCACTGGCCCTCACAGGTCTCCAGGTTTCTTTGAAGAGTATGTCATATGAGTCCTCCAACAGCCAAGAAGGATTAAATTTGAAAGGGGCTGCCGGTTTTTTAGGGGATTTTGTAAGCTCAAGCAAAATTGGAAGGTGGTTCGAGTTCCCTCCCTCTCCCACCCATTGACGGAAGGCTGGAACCTTTGCTGCGACTTCTTCAAATAATAGGAACCGATCCAGTATTTTTGCTATCCTATTTTCCCCTGTTCTTCGATTCGTCCAGGTGGGCCTTACTTTTAACAAATTTATGTCCAACAATTTATTGGAACCGAGGATATTATAGAAGAAATCTGATAAGGGATCTTCTGCAGCAGAGGGACCCCAAGTTTCAGCAGCTCCAATTGAGAAATTTAGATCTCCTCCTATCACAAGATTTTGGTTCTTCATTACAGATTTGGAAAACAAATAATTCCAGAACAACGCTCTCCCCTGACAAGGCCCATATATGTTTACTATCAGTAAAAGGGCACATAATTCTATGGAGTATACTTCCATACCCATTACATGATCCATCCCCCATGAATTTTGAACTTTAAACTTCCCTTCTCTGAATCCCATGGCTAAACCTCCAGAGTGTCCTTTGGCATCCATAGCCTGAAAATTCCAGCCTGGAAAAAGAATTGACAGGGAATTTGTGACATCTTCTCCCCTACCCAAAGTTTCCTGTAAGAGGAGAAAATCCGGATTGTAATGACGGATAATCTCTTTAAGAGCAGATTTTTTAGGTTTACTGGCTAAACCCCTACAATTCCAGGATAGGATTATCATTTGTCAACCCCAGGAGAGGGCTTCACTGCTCTAAGCGCCCCAGAAATAGACATTTGTTTTCCATCTGAAATATCAATCTTTTCTCAAATCTGAGCCTTTGACAAGTTTGTTTTCCTACCTCGCAACTTCCGCTCACTAAACTAGCCAAGATCCATTCCAAAACCCCCCACTGCCCCCCAAGGTGGAGGTTTTTTCTCACGAGGTCTCAGGTTATAGTGGTTTGAACCAGCAAAAAGATCTTCCCTCACACCCTCCTCTTCACCCCTAACCATCTCACGGTTCAAATCTAGATTAGGGATAGAAGTAATAATGCTTTCTACCTGAGTGTTTTTAGTACAAGAAATGGGAATAATAATGTTCTGTGCTCTGGAAGGACCAGACATATGACCAACAAATTTTAAAGAAAAATAAGGAGAATGAGAAGGTATGTTTGAGACAAGGCCCATACCCTCAATGTCGGTGGTGCAGGGATCAGCGTATGCCTCTGAAGGAGCCGTGGCTTGCTCTTCCGTTGCTTGCATCTGAGCTGATAGGTTCCCAAGCCATTGATCTTTCTATGACTTCACGTCATCAGCCGCACCCTCCTGAGACCGATCAATATCCATAAGGTCTGCCCCCATGTCCTTTTTCGTCTGATGTTTCTTTGTTACCTCCATCCCGGCCATTCTAGAATCGGCCTTCCTTTGTTTCCTTCGACGTCTGTAACCCAGAGGGCACTCTTTTGCCAAGTGTCCATACACATGACACCTATGGCAGTGAAAAGGAAAGTGTTCGTAATCTAGCTGCTGAACATAATTGAACTCCTTATACTACAGCTTGTTCGTGTCCAGCCCGCGCTGTCAAACTTACCAGGATCCGTGCCACCACCTTCGACATGTCTGTTCCCAGGTATTTACCCAGATGATTCCCAATTGCTTTAAAAACCGATTCCACCCATAGTAATGGTGGAAGCCTAGGCATGCGAACCCATACTGGAATCTCATCCACCTTCTCTATCTGTGCGTCAAACAGAGGGTTCCATCGTTTAAACAGGATAGGGTGTTTGCCGAAAGCCCAATTCCTCTCTAATACCCAGTCCACTACTTCTTTCTTCTCAAATTTCACCATAAACCACCCTTTCGCCATTGATGTTACTTGGAACTTCTTGTCGGGTGCCGATTGCCATTGCTGAAAGCCCATTCTTGAATGAATTGGGCTGAGTATTTCTTTCCCCTTGCCCTTCCAACCAATGTAAGATCAACCACTTCAATGGATTCATCAATCTTAACATCCATACCCAGTACCAAATTTGCCACTACCTCCTTCTTCTTGATTATTTTCGACTTATTCCTCTTCTCCCTCGCCTGCCTCTTGCTTGGCCCTTCCTCCCTGTGCCGTGCGGCTGCTTCAACATTTGCTAGGCCTCCCTAGAGTGTGTTGGCACTCCTCCCTGCGTCAACAATTCGGCTTCCTCCTCCCTCCCTTCCTCCTGCTGTCCCGCGAACGATCCCCTCCTCTACAGCCGCTGGGATTATTACTCTGCCTTCCTTCCCCCCTTGACGAGGAACCCTTCCAAGCTCGATGACCTCCTCCCTGAAACCTGAGCCCCCTTCAACCTCCAAACCAATAACCCGAAATGAATGATTATGCTCGATAGGTTTGCATGGACCCTGAAATTTCTGCTCCTGCCCTGAAGCTGGTGGCTGCTCCGCCTCAGTAAACCCTAGATCTACCTTTGACCCAAAGCCTAGGCTTCTCTTCTCCAGGTCCCTCAACCCATAGCTAATAATAATGTCCTCAAGCCCCCCAGAGTAAAATTGACTAAGTGGATGTGGAATAATAGAACTTACATGAGGAAAAATTGCTGCCTCCGCTTCCGACGCTGTGGCCGCCTGAACCGCCGCCCCCTGGTTAAGGAAAAGAGATGAATCTTTCTGGCCGCTCAGAAATGCTAGCCCTAAGCTCTCCTCCAGCAAACCTAGGGTTTTCTTTTGCTTCCAGGCCAAGTCCGAGCCTGCTTTCTCCTTCCCAGAGCGTCCAACTGGGCGAATATATTTTTCTATATTTTGATCTGTAACCTCCAAGCCCCAAACCGACAGGATGTCTCCAGGTTCGGGATCTAGATCGACGGCATCGCGGGGTTTGACCATTTTTTTATCTGATTTAAGCCTGATAACTGCTGAGAACCCCAAGGTGAACGTTGCCCATTCCTCTCACCGTGCTGTTAACAGTCGCGTGCTGCTCAGGGGGGCGACAGCGTAGTTTAACAACTTTCTAACCCCCGTAAAAACTGTGTCTGCCATTATCTGAAGACAATTATCAGTCGATTGTCTTGTTCCCAGAAATTTCTGACGCCGGACCCTCCAACTGTCCCCGTCCTTCCTTGCATGTGCCACCTGCTGACCCACAGTTTCTTTGGTCCCCGATCCCGTACGACTCCCTGTCCTGCACTCAGACTCCTCACCCTCCACCTGCAGAGACCTAGGCCCCCGGCCCTGAACCCCGCGCAGCTTCAAACCCTAGCTCCTCCACCATATTTCCCTTTCCCTCACCTTCAATATTTCGTACTTATATTATGTGTTTTATATGTTTTATTTTGAAATCGCTTTAAAAAAAAATTTCAAAAAAACTTATAAAATTTAGTTTATATCCCAATTTTATTTGCATCAATATTATGTTTGATTTCCGAGATGGTTTTGTAAAAAAAAAAATTGGTAATGGATGATTTTAATATCCATATATTTAATATATAATATACAAACTATATTAAAATATTATCTTATATTTTTACTAGCAAGTTTTTCAAAACAAGTCAAAATAAAGTAATGCTTTTGAAAAATATAAAAATATTATAATTTCTTTAAAAATAACTGAGTAAAATAACTCTCACCGTAAAATTTCCTTAAAAATAGCTATAAAATAACTCTACTGTGACAATTTATGGATCTCTTTTCAGATGGCTCAATTGACACACACAATGAGCCATACCGTATAGTGTTTTCATAATGATTTTTCTCTTCGAAGAGGCCTCGGGTTTTGTCAATGTTAAAATAACGACTCAATTTTCCATTTGGTGATTTTTGTATTAAACTATTTCTTAAATCCAGACTATTACTCTTTCGAAAATAGAAATCCATCCAGAAGAAAATAATCCAAAGGATCAACACTTCTTTTCCTGCTTTCAAACTTTTCAACATGCTCATACAATTTTTTTTACTGAGCTTCAATGCTAACTATTTTTATTATTAACATAGTTGTTGACAAGGCAATTCATCAGTTACAACAAAACTCTACTTCTGGAATTTTGTACAGGCCAATTTCCAACTAAGTATTTGGGATTTCCACTAGTATTATATCCAAATCGAATTTCCTATTGGAAAGACTTATTGACCAAACTATCTACCAGCATTCAAAATTGGACTTTTAGAGCTCTAAATTTCGCAAGCAGGTTGGTTCTTACAAAGTCGGTTTTGCAGGCTATCCCCGTGTGTTAATTAGCAACTATGTCATTTCCAAAAACTGTTGGCTGCCATCTTAGATCTTTATGGGGTGATATTCTTTGGCGAGGGTCAAACAAAGCCAAGCATGGGCCATTAGTGGGATGGGAGAAACTTTTATTACCTAAACTTTCGGAGGTTTAGGTTTACATGACTCGAACATCATGAGCATCACATTTGGAAGTGGGTGAAAGGAGGAAACAAACTATGGAAACAAATATGGACACGAAATTATGCTCCTTTGATGACATAGGAGAAGAGACTACGTTTTGATTTGGATATTAGAGGACCTTGTCTATGGACATGAGCTCAAAATTGTAAAACTTTGGTGACGAAGAATGCATTTTGGGAAATTAAAGGAGGAGACAATGCCAATTTGTGGGAGGATGCTTGACAACATATGCCACATTTGAATGAAAATGAAAACTTTAAGGAGATCAAACCTTTTCTAGAACATTTGGGAGAGGTCCATGTATTTGATTACTGGAAACCTCGAGTCGACCCCTCTTTTTTGAGTCTTTGGAAGCATAAAAATGATTGGCCTCAATCCTCACAATGTCTTCCATGGGAAACTCTGTCCTAGGGATTACGACAAAGGATGATTATATACTCAATTGGCGCATACATTTTGAGATCGGGTACACTCCCGCGTGGTTCCTTCTCAGTAAAAGAAGCTTAGTCTATTGTAGTAGGTCATTTATAGTTGGAAAGAACAAGAAGTTGTTGATGGATCTGGTCTAAAATATGGTGGCCAGAAATTTTGACTTTTTTATGGCTAATTGCATGGAATCGCCTGGTTACGTGGGATAAAATTAGAAATAAAGGATTTGAAGGACCTTCTCTTTAGTAGAGAAAATTTGTGGGGCTAATATTTGTATGTCAGCTAATTTTCCATGTTTTTCTTCAAAAAAAATATTCATCAATTTCCATTTTTTCTAAAAATTATTGACCCACATTTTATAGTATAAAATCATTTTACCTTAAAAATAACCAAAATATTATATATACTAATATAAAATCATTAGAAATATAAATATTTTTACAAAAATATTTCCAAACATTTTACAATTTGCATATTAGGGACTAATAAAATTCGCCAAGGTTTCTAAACTTTAATATAAACTTCCATCCTTAAAATTTTCCTTGATGTAAAGGAAACAACAGACCACCTCCTCCTTTCATGTGTTTTTGCATCGGATGTATGAGAACTTCTTTTTACTCTTTTTGGTCGCCCTAAACCAAACCTCATAATCTCAACTTAGTAGTGAATCAATGGACCAATATTAAGTTTAACAATCCAATCATCAGTACAACATGGAGTCTTGTCTTTGGTTTTATATTATGGCACTTATGGAAGGAGAACGATAACAAGCTTTTTAGGTAGAAGGAATGAAGCTCTCGACTACTCAAGGATCTAATTCTCCTAAACTAAAGGGAGGCAATTCTTATCTTGTAATGGTCCTCCACTGATTGGGATGTGAATGAGATTGAGGCTATGATTCTATAGAACCTCCAATTGGAAAATGAAATGTTCCCTTGTCCTATTAAGTCTACCCAAAGACGATATTTAAATGCAAACTCAAGTTATAAGTTCCTCCTTCAAATTTTGTCAAATTGAATTTTGACAGTGTCTCCAAGGGAAACCTAGGTCCTGCGGAATTTGGCGGATTTTTTAGGGATGAAAAATCTCTCGCCTTAAAAGTTTATGCAATGGATTGTGGTATCGCAAGCAATAACTTGGAAGAGTTCTTGGATTTAGAGAAAGGTCATCAAATAGCTATCCGGGAAGTTATCAAGCTACTACAAATTGATGGTGATTCTTTACTAGTTATTCAATGTGTCCATAAAGTTTTGCATGGCAAACCTGCTCCCAATACCATACATAGTTGGAAATTAGAGGAAGTGGTGACTAAAATTTCTTAATTATTAGGTTGTCTTGAGTATGTCCATGTGTAACACATGTGAAGAGAAAAAAATAATGTAGTTGATTATCTAGATAATATGGGTTGTCATTTTAAATACTTAAATTTGGATATGCCTTGGCTTCTTCAGGATTGCAGGGAAGAGATACAACCCCTTTAGTTAAATAATCCCCGATGGGGGTGCAAGCTTAGAGCTGGAAGTTGACTTTCAAAACATCTGTCATGCCCAACACCTGTCCATCCCTCTTCCTCGAGTGTCAAGAAAACCATTCCTATGGTCGGGGCCACCAACCCATGTCCCTTCAATATAAATTCTCGTAGGTATTTGGAATTTGGAGGATGTATGATGATACTTTCTCACACCATCGCTTATCGATTTTCATTTGAAATGTACTAGGTATATATGAGTGGATTGGCTCCGACATTTGGAGAACTTGATAGAGGATTATGTGAGCTCATTGATGAGCGCGTGAGCTATGGGAAATGTTTGTTTTAAAACGTGTGTCATGTTTAACACATGTCCCTTCCTGGACCTAGCGTGTTATGGAAAATTATCTCTTGTCCTGGGTCTTAAAATCAAGTCCTCTCATTATAAATGCATGGGATTTTTAGAAAGGTGGTGACAATGTGACGTTATCTAGGGTGGTAGGGAGGAGGTTTACTCACTTGGTTGTTTATGGTTCTTAGTTGTGGTACTCTCTGGTTATCTAGGATGTTTGTTTCTTCCCCTTAGTCAATTTTCGAGTAGTTCTTTTTCTTTTAGCAAGACGGCATGCATTAAGCCATTTTTCTTTAGTTATGGGAGCACTAGTGTGGGTCAATGTTTCTCATTTTTTTTTTACATAACACAACGATTGGGATGACCTTTGAATTGGTGGTTTTTCTACCCACCTCGACGCTCCAAGGGACTGATTCCACATGTATTGCTTTTAATCTTTTGGTCTTGGTTTGTGGCGTATTGTATACATGAAATTTATCCATATGGTTCTAGGGGCTATAGTTTATCTTCCACTTTGGTAATGTCTTTTGGGTTTTAGGTGTCCTTTGTTTTCTTTATTTGTCAATTTGGGTTTCTTCCTATATTTGGAAATTGGAGTGTCTCACATGTATGGGGTTAATCTTTTTGTTATATCCCTTTATGGATTTTAGGCCTCGTGTCTATGGTTTGTTTGACTTTGAAGTGGGATTTACACCTTATAGTGCTACTAGACAAAGTATATGTAGAGGTGATTCTAATTGTAGTCAGTCAGACTAGACCACCTTGTTCTGGTATTGGGTTCCAATTGTATAGTTTCAAAGACGACCTTCGTGTGCTTGGGCCCATATTCATAGAGCCCGAGGTTCGTTATTTTGTTTGTCTTGTTTTTTATTGTGTTTCCCAACTTTGTACGAGCTACTCATTTCCATTTGAAACTATGCCTCCTAGATAGAGAATGGAAAGTCGTAGAGGGGGTGCGAGTAGTTCTACCTCTCATTGTCATAAATTTTTTGGTTGGGAGTTGGTGGAAAATTATTTTAATTTCATTCTTCTCGAAGTCAGAAGGGAAATCCTCCACCTTGAATCAAAGGAGATTGGTGATTTCCCATACTTCTTTGATTCCAAGGTGGGAAGATATGGCCTCAAATGGATCCTTGACCTGGGGAAATTCAAAAAATGAAGACTTCACTTTATACAATCGCTGAAAGTTCACCAATAGATGGATACTCTCTTCCACATGGTTCTTAGAGATAAACAAGTGGATAAGTACAAACTTTTTGTATGGCAAGAGGATATTAAACAAATTCTCCAGATCGTATGATCTGCTTAGATGATAATGTGTCACTTTTGAGCACGGTTTAAAAATATGTGGTCTCTGAGTCTGAGTCTGAGACAGATGAGCTCAATGACCCTCTTTTTATAAACACACATCTTGTTATTGCCTCTCCACCTTCTAATTCCTCTCCTCTTTCTCCAGTTATTATATCAAACTAACGAGGGATGGAATGACTCAGTTTTTTTTTGTCTACCTCTGGCAACATCGTTTCATGGAACTCTAGTAGGCGCCCTCAACACCCCCTCTAGCAACATGGCGATCAACATCACTACTTTTTCTCAATTGGCATGAACTTTGGTCTCGTTCTTTTACATAGGGATGTTGAATGCTGACTTCTCACCTTATCTATGAATTTATAAAATGATGATTTTGTTATAAATATACAATTCAATAGTTCTAATCTACTTATGGACTGCATCTCGGTATGGTCTTGTTATAGTGATATGATCTTTGTCAAGAAAAATTGGTAGTGGTCTATCAATATATTATGTTGTCAATTCCTGTGTCTTATATTTTTTCCCTTATTGTTTCTGTAGCACCCCAATTTTCAAATACAATTATAGGTAGAGATGGTGCTTAATTTGTTTTACCTAGTTGAATACATGCACTCCCAAGTCAGTTACTTTTGGAATGCCGATGACAATATACACTTGATGTAATACTCCTTTTATTAATAGAATTTTTTTGCATCAACTTAAAAAAAAACAAAAAATAAAGAAACAATGTAATTCATTAGCTCAATGCAATAATTATAGTAATTGATTTTCCCAACCTGTCTTTAAAAAAGAATAAGGACGTTGTAGATATTTAACCCACCTCGTATGCTTCTATTTTAGTCCAATTTATATTATTTATAAACTAGTTTGGTGGTTGTGGAACGAGACAAATTATTTTGCTAAGGGATAATATCTTTAATATTTCAATGCTTATGATATGGTAGAAAATATTTAATTAAAAATTATGAAGGTGCAAATACATGTTAATAAATTAAAAATGTGTGAAAATATTTTTAAATAATAATAATATGATATTGTTGTTAAAGTTAATGGGAAAAATATATTGTCCAAAGATATTTTTGTAAATAGTGTTGTTTACTAGGGCATTTTTTAAGAATTCAAATATTATGCTTATTTAGAGTATTATAGGGGAATTGGTTCAAAAATTCATACATATAGAATGTAGGTGAATGTTCAATAAAAATCACGTTAAAACTAGTAAATAATTTTTTAGAAAATGTCAAAAATGAAAAATCAATAAATAAATTTGGCACCTAATAAAATTCCATAATTATTTTTCAATAAATATAAGTTGTATGCACTAAATATCATAATCATCCCAACTTGTTAAAAACTATTCCATTATTATAAAACTATAATTTCTATTATGTATTCCTAGAAATATTAGATCTAATAAAAATATCTCTCTTAAAAAAAAACCTTTGCTATCTTATATTTATATTTATATTTCTATTCTTTTGATTATTGCCACTTTCCTACTAAGCACAAAACATTTATTAACATTAATAACACCTCAAAATTATTAAATTACATGCAACCCCAACATTAAAGATAAACAAAACAAGTAAGTTTGGATTGTAACATGTGTACGTGCATGAACATTAAACTTTCACACCACACCTTCAAATTTTTCTTATGCATCACATTTTTATTGGTAAGAAAATTAAAACATGAATGACAAGGAATCTTTAAAAATGACCTTCCCTGTTTGAGAATGTGAAAATTCCAAGTTACCACTCGAATTCTCCCATAACACATGAGAAGTTTGCAAGCCTTGACCTTATGGCCAATATTGTCACACACAAAACATCTTATGTGACCAAGGAAACAAGGAATAGGTTGATATCTTCTGTTGATATGATTTCTATTAATTGCATATGACCTGTAGTCAATAACCCAGTGGCCAAAATCATTGCATGAGAAATAGTAACCATAAAAAGGACTATTATGCCCGACAAATGGTGATATTTTTTACATGTATGCTTGAGATTTCTTCTCCTTTGGCCACTCCTTTTGATGAGAGGGTATGATCTCTCCACTACTGTAAATTACTTCTATATGTCCATGTATTCCACAATTATAACACTTCCTAATTCTATTCTTCTTCTTTGGCCTTCTTCGCTTGTTCTTCTGATTCTTGCATGGTTGTTAATTCTTATTTTTCTCATTGCTGCTAGTTGCTCCAATAACTTCTGATTTGCTTGTAGATGCTTGAGTACTAGTTTTGAACCTTTCTAATTCCTTCCTTGCAGAAATTGCTTTAGCCTTCAATTTTTGGAACTCATCCTCCAACTCCTTATACTACTTCCTGATTCCATTTTTGGTTCTTCTTCCCTAATCCAAATGAGTTTTGATATCCGAAATTTATTCTTTGAATGCACACTCATTTTCATAAAAAAATTGAAGCAACATTCATTGGTCTTTTTTTTTTCCAGCTTTGAGCCTTTTAATTTATGCTTCTATGGCCATTATATTTGATTTATCGTCATCTTTGCTATTGATCTCTTCTTGTTGTTCCTCTTGCTTGATGTTTCATCCATCATTTCTATCACTTGGGATTTGATATCCATCTTGTGAGAAATTGGTACTTCCATCTTCTTTTTGTGAGGAGGCTTGATTTGTCAGTGCAATAAAAGTAGAATCCTTTGCATTGTTCTTCATTATGAAATTTTCATTTTTCTTCCACAATACAGATTTTGCAACCTATCCAACATCTCTGTGGTAGTCTCACAATTCTTCACATACAACTTATTAGATCTTGAAATTCCATGCAAAATAATCTCTTTAGCTTTATCATTAAAATCATCCTTAATTCCATATTCCAATGATAAGAAAATATTTCCATCAAGGGACAAAAAGTATGAATCCAATTTCATCCTCCAAGTTGAAAATTTACCATCGTGAAGTACTGGAAATCCTTGTTGATCCCTTTCGAAAAATTTGCAAAATTCTGCCAAAACTCCTAGATCTACTCTCTAGCGATCAATCTGCAACCGAGAGCCCCACTTTGATACCAATTGTTGGCAACTAAATCACTACAGAGATGGGGATTTGAATCAGTAGTGAATGCACTTATAAAATTTTACACTTTTTTATGAAATAGATTATTCTTTAAACCATGCATAAACTGAAACACATAAGCAAGGATTAAAGTATCAAACACAAGTAAAACCATGCAAGCATTCAACACAAGAGACAAAAATACTTATGGTGGAAAACCCTCCTCCTGGGTCAAAAACCACCATTACTACTTTTAACCTCCTCAATATATTTTATTAATCTGATGAACAAGTTATACATGGATTAGCTTACAACCATAAGCCCGAAGACTTGGCTTCCTTCACATTATGATGGCACCTATTAGTTAGGAAGTCTATTTCTCTCATGGATCTACGTAAATCTATCCACTGGAAGCCCTCATGACCAATAATCCTCACCCAACTCCCATTGGAATATCCAACTCCTATTGGGTGGAGAAATATGTTCCTTCTACTTAATCCGCCAAATCGTCGTCTACTTTGAAGCCTCCATGCCTTCACTTCCTCTATGCAAACCACATTTCATATATTTTCAAACTAAGCTCTGAATATTCTCAACACAAACATCAGAAAAAAAATCTCTTCGAAGCACAAAATCAAAACCCAAAACTACATCACAATCTCACCGAACACTGCATAAAATAATTTGATCAATACATCGGCTAAAACCATCTTTGCAACAAGTAAAAATGCTCACAACTGAATGCTACACTCAAACAATAAACTTGAGAATATACTAGGAGAAAATAATCTCCAAATACGCCTGCCATCAAACTCTATTTCATCTCCTCACTCACTGCACAAAATGCTAGTTGAAGCACACTCCTGCTATTTGCTACAACACCTGCAAACTCCTTCAGGAAATCTGCTTCACAACTCTCATAGATTGCATACAATCCTCATCTCTCACACTTACTCAACTCATAACTCATCCAACCAAAATATCATTGAGCGCTCTCCAATATATATATGAATTGAGGTGCTCAACTCAATAATTACCAAGAACTACTGAGCTACACACACTCTGTTCATATGCTTGATTTGATCCAGATTCAACTCCTTGACTATCATACCACTAACTCCACTTCATGAAGGATAATTTTCACTCTAACCAACTTCTAGAAGCTCTATAAACTTTTTCTTACCTTTACATGACGAGTCTTGAGCAAGACAGACTGAAAAATAATAAACACATGATGTGCGTGAGGAATGCAGAGAAAAACTCGCTTTAGGTTACCACACCCACAAAACTGCCAAATTTTGATTCTAACCGCACTCACAACATTGTCTCCCAATGGTTGGAGCCTTCCAACCACATGCATGGGCCTTTCTCCATGCAGTTGGGGTAGAGGATGGACATAACTCAATCAAATCAGCTCAAAGTTCTGCCAAACTTTAGGGACACCTTCATCAATTCCAAAACACACCTCCAAACCTCTGTGACAAGTCTGCAATTGATGTTATAGGCCAAGAACCTCTGCAACAAGCCAATGACATGCAAACCCTAGTCTGCCAAACTCCCCATCTGTTAGGGTCCTATAAATATAGGATTTATAATTTTTGAATTGACTTTGATAATCTTGTAAATATGTACATACCTTGCTTTCTGCAAGTTGTTTTCCCATATTTTGAAAATAATAAATAATAAAAAATGAAAAAGAGGGTAAAAAGTCCTAAAAGAAAAATCAAAGGACTTAGAAAAATATACACCCCAAAAGGAAAAAGAGAAATAAGACCTGAAAGTGAGCAAGATCAAATGCCACTACTTTTACTTTTACTGCAAGAATAATGATTATGTGCAGAGTGTCAATAAATGCCATAATCCATGATCAGTTAAACAGTTTAATCTTAACTTTTCATGTTTTAGATAGTGAATAAATATTTTTCAAATAGTTTAAACTTGACAAATCAGTAGATATGTAGAGAATAATGAGGAGCTTAATAGTTTAATCTGAGCCCTCAGATGAAATAAGGTAGTTCTAGATAGTTTTATGCTTTTAAAGAAAAATGTTTTAAGGTTGCAAGCCTAAATGCACCTATAAAGATGAAGAAAAAATGTTAGAAATAAAGTTGGGTAGGTAGAAAGTAGTTGAGCAATCATGTAATAAAGCATCATTGGACAAAATCACTAATTCCCCCCCCCTACAAGTATTCAGTATTCTAAACTATCAGTCAAAAAGGCTCATAGCATTTCTCTGACTTTTGTTGGGATCGGACCCAAGGCTCGATGACTGGTCAGTTAAAAATATTGAATTCCTACCTTAAACCCTCATTCCTCAGCATTTACCCTTCATTCATACATCAAAACTCCTTTTTCTAAGTAAATACACATTCTTACTTAGTAAAATTGTAACCCTAAAATAATTAATTTCATTCCCTTCAAAATCATTCATAAAACCCTCAAAATTACATTTATCCTAAGTATTAGTGAAGTAATATAAAAGATGAGTAATGCTTTATTTTTTACACTTTACTTTGAGATAATATGTGTTTTGTTTCCTTTTGCTATCCCTTTATTCATATTAACATCTAACTTATTGTAGTAAATCCCTAAAACTACACCTACTCGTATATATTAAATCCATTATATTTTAATTAACCCCCTAAAAACCCACTATTTTACGTTTAGACCAAAGATTATTATCCCATGTGCGCAAAATGAAATCCCCGCCCAATTATTCCCCTTGGTCTAAAGATACCTATATATAAATATCCCACCCCATGTAGTTTAAACAAGTGTTGAGTGCATTTGATAAAACTATATAATATACAATAAACACACCCACGTATGAAAAGTTAAAACATTTCACAATGTTTTAAATTAAAACCATTCCCCCCACATATGTTTTTATTTGAAACATTTCATAAAAATGTTTTAATTTAAATAAACATTATATTTCCCTCCGCCATCGTATAACCCAAGTTTTGAAGTAAACCAATGTCTATTCATAAAGTTCAAAACCCTTCCGCTGCATATAATCAAGCCCGGTCCCACTCCCATTCAAGTGCAACTCCCGAACTAATCTGGACCGTTCACGTTCAACTCTTAGATCTAACGGTTGACATCCCAAATCGCGTGGAAAAGATGCGCGTTAATCCAACCACCAAACCTGCGCGAAATGGATGGTTTCATTATAATCTCCCTCCTCCACGTGCCCTTCAAACATTGGATTGTGTGGGTTAAGCTCAAAACTGCTTACCACCAAATCACCGCGCGATACCACCGGTTTTAGATCCATTGAAATCTTGAAAACGCTCCTTCCGCCTAATGCAACCTACATTCAATGCCGGATTAATGCAACCAATATGTTTAATAAAACCTTTGAAAATACATTAATCCATCTATCTTGTGCATTTAACCCACTGCATTGCCTCTCTCGACTGTAAAAAACCCTGTTAAAGCCCCTTGTTTGCCATTTTCATGCCCGAAACTTGCAATATTTGTCTCGTGACCTTGGAAGATTGTCGAAGAGTTGCGCATTTCTCTAGAAAAGCTACAGAAGCCATCAACTTATTCAAAAAACCTCATAAATTGTTCCAAAACCCGATACCTGCATATTACAGGTATTTTTCTAAAAATTTGAACCTGCAATCGATTTAAAGACAAAAGCACACTCAGAGCTTTAGAAATCAATTGAAAGAAACTGCCAAAAAGCCCAAAAATAGGCCAGACCCTTTCAAATTTTTCCCAGAAACCCTGTTTCTTTGTTGCGCACCATTTTTTTGAAGAAATTTGTGAGTTTTTCACATTTTGATGAACTATTTAAAGCTTAAATAAAACCAAAAAACCTCTGAAGGTATCATAAGCCTCTTTAGCCCAATTTCTCATTAAAAGACTCAGGAAACCCTTGTTTCTTGTTTTAAGTAAGTTCAAAAGCCTGTTAACCTCTTTGACAGGCCTAATTGGACAGAAAACCCAAAGAAGAGACTATACTTTGCCTGTTTTTCCCATAAACCCTCTGTTATAGTAAAATTACTTCTGCAAACTATCTAAACTTGCAGAAGTAGACCAAAATGCCTAAGAAGCAGAGTACAAGCAATCCTGATGGTTCCAAAGTGCCAAAATCAAATCCATTACTGTGACCACTTAAAGCCATTATCACTTCCCTGCAGCCAGGGTTTCATTAACAATTATTTTGTTTTGCAGGTCATTAGCAAAAGGAGAATTTGGATAAAACAATCTAAATACTAGTTAAAGATCTGTTTTACTCCAAAAGTTCACAAAGAAAAGAATTTTAAATGATATTCTTTAACAAAAGATTCCAGGCAGCAGAACAAAAAGAAGTCGTTTATGCAGAGAGAGATAAATTGCACAGTGAATGGTAAAAATGAAATAAGAATTCACAATGACAGTGAAAACATAAACAGTCAAAGAGCATCAGAGTTAAAATGTATCAGATGAAAGTCAGAGTGAATGTCAAATCAGAAGAAGTTACAAAGCAGTCAAGGTAAAAAGTAAAAGTAAATACAGAGGCAGTAAATGGTAAATAAAGATGAAAATAATTTCAACAACAATGAAGTTTATCCAAAGTGAAAGTAAAAACATTTAAAAGAAACAGTAAGGTTAAAAGATGAAAACAAAGTAAGAAGGGACATTTTTGCAGAAAATTTCTCTTTAAGTCATAGTTTTTCAGAGAATATTGTGGCGAATCCAAGATGAATTTTGTAAAACTGAAGGAGGTTTATGTTTCTAAGACTTCCATCTACAAAAACCTCTCTCATTTTTCTAACAGCCATTATGGATTTTGAAATATTAAACAATATTTGAAAGCACTTCTTACAGAAAATTCATGTTAAGTCATAATTTTGCAGAGAAGATTGTGGCCAATCAGAAATACATATTATAAAACTGGAGGAGGGTTTTGTTCCTAAGAGACCCATCTACAAAAACGTATCTCACTTTTTTCACAGAGCCTATTGTGAACAGCTGGAGAAGAATTTTAGGGAACTGAGAGAGGTTTATCTCAACAACATAGTTATCTACAATAACCTCTTTCACTTTTTACATATCTATTTCGGATTGAGAAATACAAAGGTATCATTGGACCCAAAGTTTGCAGAATTGTTGGAGCAGAATGCACAAATAAAGGAGACAATTAGTGACTTGGATGCCTCATCATCAACTAAGAGTTGAGATCAAATTCGAATTCTCCTCTTTGTCATCACCTATCCATAATAAATAGTGCCAAATATATGCATTAGTTTTGAGTGTCCTTTACTTAAGTTCTATTTATGTAAAACAATTGGAGATATTTGTAAACCAATCTTGATATTTTTTCAAGATATTCTAGTTTTGAATTTGTATAATTACTTCACTCTTTGAAGCATTTTGGTGGAATAAAATTGTTGGGATTGTTATAGTCATTTCTTCTTGGACTTTAAAGCTTTTGTGTGTCAAAACTTCGAGTAGCAAGCTGGATCAAAGCAAACTGGCATCATACTTCAGGATTCCTGTGATGAGCTATTTGGAGTGAAGTATTTTCTTCACTTGTCATTGTTTCCTTTCTTTGTTACATGCATCCATTTATGTTTATGCTAAATCTGAATTTATAACAAGGAGTATTACTATAGGATTTGTTAATAGCACCCTGTTTTTAACTAGTTATCATTTATATGTTTTCCTCTGATTTCCAGTGTAGGGAACCCTTAATTGCTCCCTCTCTCGTTTGACCTCTTCCTACTACTTCCTTTTCCGGATTTAAGGATTCTTAAGTTCCCTTTATCCCGATCATACCACCTCACAAAAACAACTTTCCTAGATCTCCAAGGGTTATCTATCTTGCCCTAAAGACATTTGACCTTTTTGTCCTTGATCCTAGTCATGTTTGCTTGATTTTGACTCCATAGACCAATGGACAAATAGATTTCCCACTATCCATCCTTTCAAGTGATTTTTCCCACCAAATCTATCAAAACAAAAACAAAACTGTACTTTCATAACTAGCCTAATATTCACAAATTAAAACAAAGTTAAACTTTAAAGAGAGAGAGTCCTCTCTGAACCCTAGGAAGGCTAGATCCTAGTGTTTGAAGTAGGTTTGTGGTTACCTCGGTGAGTTCTCTCTTGAGCCTGGAGAAATTATTGAGTGATAACACCATCAATACAACACCTCCATCTCCTCAAGCAACAATAACAACCTATCTAAACACTTCCAACACATGTAGCAAAATAACTTGTAGTAGCATCTCCAACACTTACAACAACAAGATCAAGTCATCTAACTGCCTCCAGCACCTATAGGGGCACCTCCAACACAAGTAACAATAACTCCAATGCTTCCAACACCTGTAGAAGGATCATCAACATATAAAAAGCCATCATAACATAGTCTGCAGCCATCTCTACTCAGTCTCCAAACCCTGCACTAAATCATGCCACAACCAAGTTGACATCAATGCCAACCAACAAGACCAACAAGCTGACCACTGCTACAACCCAACACTCATCAGACAAGTTGACCACTGCTACAACCCAACAATCATCAGATTTACATAAGACATATGACAAGCAACACCATGATCCTGTTAACATCAATGCCAACACTACAATGCCAACAAACATTTATGTGATCCACAGTTTTGAGGTTTCTACTGTTTTTAATGCTCCAGCTTGCGGTGATATATAAAAGTTTAAATTTGGGGATGATATTTTCTTGGGCCTTCACTTGTTTTGCTCCATGTGTTTTTTCCTTGAATGTGGGCCGACAATGGAGTGTGGAGTCCCATTATCTGGTTTTTTGGGTAATGCCACTCGTTACAATGCTGATTTCTACTCATTCCTTTTCATATTGACATGGTTTCTAATTTTGGATTACATCTTAGGCTCTCGCTCTAGCTCCTTGGTTCATGGTACATTCGTTGTAGGGAATACCATCTCTTGTTTTTGCAAGATTAAAGTAATGACTGTTAGGCGCATATATGGCAAGTTCACCTGCTGGTATTTGACAGGTTTTTGGCTTGGCAGAAAGGTGGCGTTAGAGATTTATGGTTCTTAGGCCAATCATCTAATTGCCATTTTTTAATGTGACAGTGTTTATTTTATGTTGAATGTCACTTTGCCTTGTGGTAAGAAAGACATAGCTAATATCTCCAACTTTAATTTAGTTTTGAAACCTTAGTTTACTATTAGCGACCACTATGCTTGTAGTTTTGTGGAGACCTCTACACTCAAAGTGATATCTTTTGCAAAATCTAAACATATAAACTCACTATAAACTTTGATTTATTAATGAAAATTTTTTACATGAAAAAAAAGATATTGAAAAAAAATTTAAAAAATTAAATAAATATAAATGGTTAGATATCATTTTTAAAGATATCTAATATATTCTTAAATATAAATTATATACACAAATCCTAATTTAAAATAAAAAATTATATAATAAACATAAACTTTATTATTTAATAATAATAATAATAAAATATAATTTTCATTACTAGTAACGTCTTCCGAAAAATGATTCACAAAAACATAAAATATAATTAATAAAAAATATATTTCAATCTGCATTAAAAATATTTTAATAAAAAATTTAAATAAAACACATATGTGGTTAAAAATAAATAAAATATCGTTATTTTTTGAAACCCATAGCCAGAAGAGTTTCGTTTTTCAGATAGGAAAGTCGGTGACCCAAGCAGCTCGCATTTCATGTCGCCATGCCGCTGTACAATTTGGTCAATCGCATAGTGTTTTAACATACTAAAACCTATAGTGTTTTACGAAAGTCTGGATAGGGTTTTTAAAAGTAAATCCTATATATTTTTGAAAAATAATATTTTATTTTCGTAAAGGATTAAGGTATTTTGTAAGAGATTTTTGTTTTTTTCGTTTTCATGATTTAATTGGGCAAGTTCATTGAAATCGTGTATTGGTTGCAAGTTAAGTAAGATTTAAGTTCGGTCGTTTTTTTTAAACATGGTATATTAAAAGACTATTGAGCTCCTAATTCTTTATATATATGTGTGTGGGGGGGCGTGAGAAGTTATCAATAAATGTTTGTGGATATTTAGTCATTGAGAAAGAATAAGTTGGAGATGATATCAAATTACTATGTATTAATTCCTAATTCAAGAAGTGTTGTAACACGTAAACTTTTTAATAGGAAAAAGTCTTGATGTTGTTTGCCAATAATACAATTTAGACAAAATCCATCATTATATAAATTTTTGGAAAACTAAGAACCATATTTTGAGCTTACCTGTGTTTTCTCTTTCATTGCTCATGTTGATTCTTTAAGTAGTTTTTGGACCTTTAAACTAGAGATATTTGCAAAAATTCTACACTCAAAATATGGTTGTTGATCAACTAAAGTTTTTGTGTGTTGATGAGTTTATCTAAGTTGTATTATTGGCAAACAAGATCTAAAGATCATTTTCTTGAAGGGTCCAAAGATCTATGTGCTACAACACCTCTTGGATTGGTACATAATGATTTGATGTCATTTCTAACTCAGTCTTTTTCATGGATTGAGCATGCATGGCACTGAATCCATTTATTAATGACTTCTAACGACACTCTTAGGTCTACTTCCTTGAATACCACATTAGAGTCTTTATTACATGAAAAGCAAACATCTCGCTCCCTCAAAAAAGTTATACACCTAAACTAGGGTATTAGAATTTGAATGCAAAATAACATTGAAACTTATAAACTTGTTTAGTTGTAACGCTCATCATTTTGTCATAACTAAATACTCCAATAGATACTCCTCTATTATAAATAAAATTGATGTATTATACATTTATAAATGATGAATAAAATCTTTAATCTTTTGATATTTTTATTATTTTATACATTTATAGTGTTTGTAATTTGCTTCTTCAATTCTCTATGCAAAATTTACTTCTTCATATTCTTTGTGCAAAAGTTGTTTTGCGTTAACACCATAATCTTTTGATATTTTTAATTTTTTTACACATCTATAATGTTTTTAATTTGCTTCTTCAATTTTCTATTCAATTGCTTTAGCTTAACACTCTAATCTTTCTTCAATATTCTTTATATTTATGCCGTAAGGCTTTCTTCTTTGAAAAACACTCACCTAGCTGCTACTTGCATCTATCTGCACCATCAAATCAAATGTTAGACGACAGAAATGTTTTAAGCCATTCATCCGCAACCTCCTTCATTTAAGCTAACTACCTAACTAACTTTGTGACATCTACAAATCTCTCTTCCCATTGGATATGATATACAACCTTCTATACCATAATAGCAATAGAAAACTGCAAATTCATCCCTTAAGTTATTGCAGGTCTCTATAGCTAGCCATAACCAAAATTTGTGTGACATTTTAAGCCATTTCCAGTGGTAGTCGATAGCTAGCTAGAAAACAGCGTTGTCGATGAGCAATGTGTCACTGTCGCCGAATCCCAGCTGCCCGGTGTTAATGTCACCACGGAGTACGTAGCTGGGGAGACCATTTGCTCAGCCATCCCCCAGCGCCCGTAGATTATCCCACGAGGGCGACCACGAATGTCACCATCCTCGAGGTAGGTGCTAGACCGTGTTTGAATAATTTTATTTTTAGCATCTATTTATTGAACTTTTATTCTTTCGTTGACAAGCATTGGAGGCGGCTTCCATGAGAGCATGAGATAAGCTCGTGGAACTAAGCGATGCGGTTGCAGTCCAGGCAGCTGAGCGACAAGCCAACAGGACCGACAAGATCTCTAAAGGCGGTGTGGCTTCGGTGGCGCAGTTGGCTGCAGATGTTAATGCAGGCTTGCCGTAATGAACTAGGGAGATGTTATTCATGTAATATCACCATCCACTCAGCTTTAGTTAATGAAACTTGAAGTAGTTGTGAAAAAAATTAGCCTAAAATTCGTTAGCGAAACTTCCAGCGTGAAGGTGGTTATGAAATTCTAAATTTAAAACAAGAAAGGCAATGCAAGAGGATCTTGTTGTCTTGTTCTCAAACGGTTTCACATTTGACTTCTCTCTCGTCCTCTATATCGGACTTATGTAACTTTCCTTTTGTTTATAATGATATAGCTCTGTAGGTCGTGCCGTTAAATTTGAATATAAAGTTCTGCAATTGATTGATAATTTAATTCGTTCTATATATAAGCATGGTCTAATTATTAAATATAAATCTGTTAAATCTGAATTTGAAGTTCTGCAATTGATTGATAATTATGCAGATATGCATTCTATTACGAAGTTCTTCTCCATGACACTGTTGTGGGTGAAAATCTCAACAATTTTCTTGTAAACTCAACATTGTCCTTTACAGATGGAAGGTAAGATCAAACAATATTCAATGCTTTCAATATTACATGCACGATTCCCCTTGCATCAGAATTTAGCCAAATTTCCTTCGCCCCTCCTCTGCTAGCACCCGCCACGTAATGTCAAATACATTCCTCCGCTAGCACATGCCACATAATGTCAAATCCATTACTCTGTCTGCAACCTGCTGAATGAAGGAGAATTTGTACAAACTGCCGAATGAAGGAGAATTTGTATAATCACCATGTATACATGTCCAAATCATGGTATTCATACGAAACCGATATAAGTTTCAGATGTGTTTTGTTTCATGAAAAAATAACGGTATTCATATGAAACCGATATAAGTTTCAGATGTGCTTTTATTTTTAATGAAAAAATAACACATTTTTTATCTCCTCTATAATTTCAAACCGTTGGAATCATCCAAAGCTTATCAAACAACAGAATATGGTATGATCAGAGACGGTAAATAAAACCCTCATTCAAACTAATTGAGATGTTTCACAACTTAGAATAAATTTCTAGAAACATATTCATCATTCATCAAAGCATGTGTGACTTGGAAGTCATCAAAGCTATGCTTCTAATAACTTTTCAGATGTGTTGTAAACTCCTAACACTCTATGGTATTCATAAAAATAAATTTGGAGTATCTATACCAGCTCTACCTTTAAGGTATTTCCAGATGCGTTCAGGAGGAGAGGACATTATGCTGTCGTAGCATTTTCCTAGAGAAATTTATATATAGGATTCTCAATGTCACTAGAGGAAATTGCTTCCGCCTGCTCTCGACGATCTCTTTCCAAAATCTCGGCAGCCAATTGTAGAATTATTAGAGCAAAAATATGGATCTACATGAAGAATAATTGCACAAACTTGCCAAGTTGAAAAAATAAACAATTAGAATTGAGAATGAAATTAATTCATCAATATTAGTTTTAGAATCAATACATAAAAGCAACTGAGTTAAGCTTAGTTGTACATGCAATAACTATGGATAGTTAAAGCTAACTGAAGCTAAGTGTGTTTATGTTTTGCTAATGTGCGCATGCACCACACACAAGCACTAGAGTTAACTAACCAAGCCAAGTGCACATCACATGTAAGCACTCGAGTTAACTAACTAAAGACAAGTACACATCACATGTGATATCTAGAGTTGAAATAAAGCCAATTAAGGCTAATTATGTGCATGTAAAGCACTCGAGTTAACTAGCTAAAGACAAGCGCACATCGCATGCAATATCTAGAGTTGAACTAAATCTAATATATGTGCATGTACACCAACACCCCCCTTTAAGCATCACTTAGGTGAATGTGAAGCAAAATGAATGAGCCCCGACAACACGAACATTTTAGGTACCCATATACAATGCATGAAAAGAGGAAAGCGGGAAAAACCAGTGGGAAGAAAACCCCCCTCAACATATAATGCAAAAGTAGAGAAAAGACAATTGCTAGGAAGTCGTGTCGTTCACCTCGAGACGATCTCACGGGAATTGAAACTTCTGCTTAGTGAAAGTCTTGGTGAAGATATCAACAATTTGCTCGGAAATAAGACAATACTGAAGATCGATAATCCCATCATGAATGACTTCTCTGATGAAGTGCATGTGGATATCGATGTGTTTGGTCCGTTTCCGCTACATTGGATCTCTGCAAAACTTTAGCGTACTTTGATTATCACACCAGATGACAGTTGGATGATGGACAATGATCCCAAGCTTTGATAGGAAATGTTGTAGCCAAATGGCTTGAATAGTGGCATTGATTGCTCCTCTATACTTAGCCTCTGCTGATGATAAAGCAATGGTAGCCTGCTTCTTGCTTGACCAAAAAATTGGGCTGGATCCCAAACTAAGTACATAAACGGAGGTGGAATTGTGATCAATGTTGTCACCAACCCAATCTGAATCTGTGAACCCAATGAGATCCAAAGAACAATTTGTTGCATAATGCATCCCATAGGTGATTTTCCCCTGGACATATCGAATGATGCGCTTTGCAGCTTTCCAATGTAACTCATGTGGCTCCTGCATATATCTAGAAACTGCTCCTACGACATATGAGAGATCAATACAGGAGTGAGTGAGATAAATAAGACTTCCCACAAGCTGACGGTACAATGTGCAATCAACCAATGGTGTGTCTTTGCCATTCTCAAGTTTTATCCCTGATAAGAAAGGTGTGGCTGTTGGCTTGCAGTCACTCATGTGAAATCGTGCTAATATATCTCTAGCATACTTTGGTTGAGAAATGGTAATCCCATAACCACTCTGATTTATCTCTAGTCCAAGGAAGAAATTTAACAAGCCCATGTTTGTCATAGAAAATTGCTTATGCAATGCGGTTTTAATCTTAGTAATGACAGAAGCTGAACTACTTGTTATCAAAATATCATCTACGTAGAATACTATGATCAACAAGGAGTCAATTTTCTTCAAAAAAAAAAAATTGGAATTAGATTTGCAGTGCACAAAATTTTGAGATAACAAATAAGAATCCATCTTTGCATACCATGCTCTAGGTACTTACTTCAGGCCATAGAGAGACTTCTTTAGTTTTCATACCAGAGATGAATTGTGCATGTATCCCTGTAGCTACTCCATGTATATTTCCTCCTCGAGATCATGATGGAGAAAGGCAATCTTCACATCCATATGATGCACCTCCCATCCTCTTGCCGCTGCAATGGAGAGAATTAAATGAATGTAATCCATTTTTTCCACTGGAGCGATAGTCTCATCATAGTCAACACCATGTACTTTCTGAAAACCTTTTTCTACCAACCATGCCTTATATTGACTAACTAGGCCATTTACTGCTTTCTTGGTCCGGTAAACCCATTTACACCTCACAAGTTTACAATTGGAAGGTAGCGGAACCAAATCCCAAGTCTGGTTCTCAATGAGATAGTTATATTCCTCATCCATTGTTGCTTCCCATTCAGGATGCCTAGTTTCTTCTGCATAAGTTTGCGGATCAGATGCATGCATCATATAAGCATGCATGGGCATGCGTGGCTCCATATCTCCATAGAGTGCTTGTGGATATGTTAGCCATCAGTAAATTTTTTCATAAGAAAATGATGGCTAAAAACAGGTCTTGAGCCTTCAAAAGATTATTTTCATAGAAAATTACTCATTCTTGAAGTCTGCTATTCCTTAGTGTTGTTCCCTAACAGTGTTGTTCCTTAAACAATGTTTTTCCCTAAGCTGTTGTTCCTTAGTGTTGTTCCCTAACAGTGCTGAACAATGTTGTTCCCTAATAATGTTGTTCCTTAAACAGTGTTGTTCCCTAAGGTGTTGTTCCTTTCAAAAGCCTGCTGTTCCCTTCAAAATTCCACCAAGAAAAGCTGTTGTTCCCAAAGAAAAATGTTTCCTAAAAAGCCCCATTTTCATCATTTTCATTTTCTCCATTTTTGCCCCCATATCATTCATTTTCCTTGTAAAATTCCCATTTATTCTCTCATTTATCCTTATTCCCCTCGAAAAAAACCTTTAAAACCACTTAACCCTTTCGTATTTGGTTTTAAAAAAAATCCTTTTACTTCATCCGGAACACCAAAAACCCATAAAAAACACATAAAACCCTCTTATTCCACTTTTTTATTAGCAAACAGGCTTTAGCCCCTTTCGACTTAGTCCCCTGATCTTTCTCCATCATATGATCAAGCTTCGTGACCGGGCGCTAGCGCTCACCGCAAAGTTTATATCGCATCGGCGCAGTTCCTTACCTTGCTTTCCTCTCCCATGTCCTTTGTTCCCCCACCGATGCGATAAGCCCCCTTCTCCTTCACCATTGGTCACATACCCCGCCATGAGACCATACCTTAGCTTCCACTCCTTACGCCCCCATTGCATCGCACTGTCGAAGTTCCTTTGCTTTTTCCCCCTTGCCTTGTTTCTTAGCGAACCACCGATGCGATAAGCCCCATTCCCTTGGTAAAGCGCCTTTTACACTATTTTTTCCCTGCCGTCCTTACCACTCCGCGGAGCAACCATATCCATTGATTTGGGCTTCAGGCCTTGATCCAACGGCTATAACACCACCCCTCTTGCCCTTCCTTCCTCCCGACTGTTATATATCCTTTCACCCTCATAAACAAATCTTTGCCGTTGATTTGTTTTAATCCAATGGCTCTCGGTTACACTCGACACGCAATCCTGCCAGACCTACCATCCATTACACAAATTGCTCCCCCAATCATTTTTTGACACCTAGCCTCCACTTGTTCAATCCGTCGTGCACCTTTCTATTTCTCGCTCCTCCTCCACCGTTGGATCTACTCCCCCTGATCCAACGGTTGGCATTGCATTTCGCACTCATTTCCCAAAAAAATAAATCGAATCTTAACTGCGTGAAAATAATGGTTTCTAGGGGACACGTGGCGCATTCTAACTGGATCGCGTTCCCTCTGGGCAAAACCACTTACCGCCTGAGGGTCGTGCGAAAACCACTAGTGGTATTTCAAAACTGCTTTACCCATCTCCACGCCAAAATACAGTTTTAAACCGGATTTTCTCCGATTTTCCTGAATAAAACTCCTCTGCCTGCATAGTCACCCCCTTTGCATTGCTCCTCCCGCTCTCTATCAGCCTCTGCAAGCAGTTTTCCAATATCGTAGGGTTTATTAACATGTTTTGTGGTTTTTACAGGATTCAATGGTGTTTTTACAGACCAAAGGCTTTTTCCCAATTCATAATGAAATATGGCCAGAAGATAAGGGTCCTCGTGGTCTAAACAGAGGAAAAAATCACGAAAAAGGGAAGTTACAGGGTTTGTTTTCACAGTTCAACCAATGCTCCATGAGCGCTGGTTTTATTAAGTAATCCTCCTGCTTTGATGAAGCCTCCTGTCCACAGCAAAGGGAAAGACAGTAAAGGAACGCAGATAAAGACATCAAAAGCAAAGTTTAAAGATTCAGAAGATTTAAATCCTGACAGTAAGGGATAAAGCACAGTTTGAAGGATTAAAAGGGTCAAATCAGTGTTTTAAGGTATTAAGACAGACAGATTAGCAGAAAAGCCTCTGAATGCCACGTCATGGAGGCTATTACTCCTCAAAATGCCACCTATCAGCTGAATTCACCTAAAAAGCATGCATGTTAATTATACAGTCAGAGATATTTCTAAAGACAGCTCAGAATTAATTACCAGCCTACCAAAAACCCCCAAACTCAACAAAAGTGACTGAAGTTGATGAAATTTAATGTAATAATCAATTAGCAAAGTTAAAAAAATTGGAAAACTTCTCCATTTGGCCCTTCAAAGGCCGAGAAGCACTTAATCTGCATTAATTGAACAGATAGACCTTTCTTTCACTCCACCTCCTCATTCTTCTATAAATACTTCTGTATAAGACAATATGGAGGTTGGTCTCTGGATACTTGCTGTATGTAAATAGCTTTAAAGCTTCTGTAGCTCTATTTTGTAATTGAAGACACATAAGTTGAGATGAGAAGTTTGAAGTTGTAGAGCTCCACTAGACTTGAATATTGTAATTGGTTTGAACATCAAATACAAATAACTGATTAATGGGATCCTGGTCTATGTCAATGGTGATGTGTTTCTCACTGTAAATTGTTATTTTCTTTATGTTTTCATTCTGTCCACTTTTCTCTGATAAAGAACAACAAATATATATTAGGATTAACTTCTGAAGTACCCTAAATCTCACTGATAAATCTTTATCCTTTATGTTTTCTGTTGAATGTGTTTTGAAGGTAATTCAACAGAGTATAACCAGTGAAGTGTTGGTAAGCCCATATTTCCTGAGTACAACTTGAGATATTGTCTTTAAATGTTCTTGAAAAGTCTGCTAATTAAAAGTTGACTGAGAAATTTAGCAGTTGCTTCATCCTCTAGTTTATCTCCAATAGTTGCTTTGAAAAGAAGTTCCCTTAAGAGTATGTTGAACTGAGGCTAGTTTAAAAGTCCTTACACAGTCTTAGACTACTTTTTATGTTTATCATGAATGTTTTCCTTTGAATATGCTGAAAGCAAGCTAAGTTAAAAGTCTTTACTTGATCTTAAGCTATTCTATGTTTTTTTAATGTTTTCTCTTGAAAGTATATCAAAAGCAGGCTAGTTTAAAATTACTTACCTGATCTTAGGTTACTTTTGTGTCTTTCCCTTAAAGTGCATGTCAAAAGCAGGCTAGTTTCAAAGTACTTACCTGATCTTAGATTGTCCTTTGTTTTTCTTGTGTGTTTACTTCCTTCACTTCATTTCTTAAATGTTTCATTCCATAAAATCAACTTAAAGAGATCCTTTGACATAGATGACTTTCCCCATGGACCACTTTTGAACCTTGCTGTCTAATTAAATCCTCCTATGACTCCATAGCCCAATGGATTAATGATCCTTCTTGCTTATCTTATCAGCTGAACCATTCTGTCACTTACTCACACCTTCACCCTTCATATAGACTTCCTTCATTTGCATAATATCCTTGCCCAACACAAATAAACAAACAACCTTGTTCTTCATAACTAGCCTAAAATCATACTTAAGCCTTAAAGATCATATCTTTGAACACATACGTAGAGAGATCCCTCTCTGAATCTAGGATGGATAGGTCCTCAAATTCCAAAGTCATTTTTATGTAGGCTCTTCAGCGTTTGTATTTGCCAATCTTGCAAACTACGGAGACCTAACATACTGGCGACCATACTGGGGAGTTTCTGATTAAAATCCTTAAAAACAAAATACTCAGCACTCACCTAAACAAAATCAGTTTTCTTCAAGCACTACCAAGAAGTTGATGATCATGATAGGACTTGTTTGAATCAGTGAAAAACTAAGCAACTCTTAGGATTATAACAGATCCTCATCAAAACCTTGAAGAAACCAGCTAAGTAAGCCATAGAGTAAACTCTGTTTGTCTCATCACCATAGCTAAGTGTTGAAATAGATATAGGACACTGTCATAACCCACAGGACTGTTAAAAAACAAACTCAGAAAAAACCAAAACATTTCAGATTGGTATTTAGATAAATTAGTGGTGGTGGACCATAAAATATTTTACCTCCCAAAGCTAAATATTTCCACCTGGCGACTCCACATTTCTGAATTGACTTAAAGACTCCACTAGGAAACCCATTTCTAGCATAACATCTGACAAACTCAGTTAAGGAAATTTTGAAAATTAAGCTTCCTTGTTAAAAGATCAGTTAGCCTATTAAAGATTGTCATACTTGGTTAAACTTTTCTTATCATTGGGTCTGAAAACATAGCATAGTGGCTTCTAGAAGAGTTCATACTAGAGCCTATCCTGACCCAAACCATCCTGAGATAGTTGATAATCCAGAAAGTATACTTAGGAAATATCCTAAGTCTAAAACTTCAACTGTTGTCAGGCCAGTCTAGAGAGCTAATTCTATTCCTGAAAACCTCACAACTCTACAAGATTCACAAGTTGACTTAAGAAACCCATTTAGAACTAGGTCACTTGATGTTATAGATCAAATAGACTTTGAGCCTCCACACTCACCTCAACATAGTGGTGAAAACACTAGTGGTGAAAACACTGTTAGCAGAGAAACTACCCCACCTGATTTACATTTCCTTCATCATTTTGGTTTATCTCATCCTAGATCTGCTCAATAGTCTCTTACTGGTCCATCCACTTCTGTTATCCATATACCCATTGTTCAAACCACTCCATTTCATCAATCCCCTCCTATCTTACATCCTCCACCTGTAAACCCCCCATTTTTTCCACAACCTCCTGTCATGGCAACATGGTATGCCCCCCTAGTCCTTCCTTTACCTTTATTCAATCTACCACAGGACTATCAGTCCAAGATTCCATTATATGATTCTAGTGGTTCTACTACTGCTTCACAACATGTGGAAAAGATGAATGACTATTTTGATAGAAATGAGATTGATGATGAAACTGTCAAACTCGGATTTTTTGCTCAAATCTTAGGGGGAGAAGCAAGAAAGTGGTTCAAAGG
Organism: Pinus albicaulis; assembly: GCA_034641835.2. NCBI lineage: Eukaryota > Viridiplantae > Streptophyta > Pinopsida > Pinales > Pinaceae > Pinus > Pinus albicaulis. The sequence continues at coordinate 794,414,784 of CM076582.1, read as the reverse complement.
CTTAACCCCTCATAGTATTAATGACCTTCAAACTCTCCATCAATCATTTCTAAACAAATGGGAAGTCAGAAAAAACCCTCTCCAAATTCTTTCAGATTACAACAACCTCAAAAGAAACACCGGGGAAAGTGTTCAAAATTATTGCACTAGATTCAATAGTGTTTATAATGCATTACCCCCAGATTTGAAACCTCCACAAGGATCAGCTTTGGCAAAATTTCCTGAAGGATTTGATCCTAAAATGGCATATCAGCTGAGAGAAAGAGATCCCTTAACTCTGGAAGACATGTAGAAGGGAGCTCTTGCTGTAGAAGTAAATCTGATTGAAAAAAGAGCTAGGATGAGGAATGAAAAGAATCATTTAGGGACGAAACTGCACCTTCCACATCTAGTTCAAAAATGGAAAGAATGATGGAGGAAATGATGAAAAATATGAGCATACTTGAGAGAGAAAAATCTAGAGAAAATCAATCAGTTTCCCAAAACAGAAATCAATCTCAAAATCAGAATTAGAACTTTAGGAGAAATCAACCTCAAAACAGACAAAGAGAGGATGATCAGTAGATCAGACCTCCTTTCCAATAAAAATATGTGAATGAGGATGAAGAAACCAATGAACAAATAGAGGATGACAACATAAACATGCTGGGAGTAAGCAATGAGGATTATGATTTCCTCCATGAAAGAAAACAAGGTCTATATACACCATATGATGACAGAACACCACAAACTGATTATTATGAACAATACTCTGAAAATGCCATCATAGGATCACCAAAACAATATGACCTAATAAGTAAAAAGAATCAAGAATTTCCCAGGAACAAAACCTCTGATAAATTTGTCAAAAGCAACCCTGAAAATGTTCCTAAAATGATAGCAGAAATTCATAAAACAGTGGCTGTAAATTCTTATTCAAACAAAGAGAAAAACACCCAAGCCAATGAAAAACAGAGTGTTAACCCTAGTAGCACTAGCATCTCAGCTAATGCTCCTGAAAAAACCATTTTAACTGTTGTAAATACTAAAAATCAGCAAGCTGATTTTACTAAACAAGGAGTGACTAACAAGGCTGAATCAAACATTTTAAAAAATAAGATTCCTTTTAGCCTAGAGAATAAAATTTAAAAAAATCAAAATCTATGTCCCACTTACTGAGTTAGTCATTCAAAATATATATAGAGGTCAGATTTTGAAATCTTTGAACATAGAATATGTTCATGACACAATTAACTTAAATGATGATACCCCAGAGCTCATATTTGGACCAAAAATTGAAGGGAAATTTCAAGAAGGAACTACCCCTCCATTTTACATTAGTTTAAACATCCATGATAATATTTTTCACAATGCCATGCTTGATTCAGGAGCATCACACAACCTCATGCCCAAGGTAATAACGGAAAGATTAGGCTTAGAGGTGACTAGACCCTACAAAGATTTATATTCCTTTGACTCAAATAGGGTGAGATGCCTAGGCCTAATAAAGGATCTATGTGTTAACTTAGCCCAAATACTAGCCAAGAGCTTATTAATGGACATTGTAGTGGCTGATATACCCCCCAAATATGGCATGCTTCTTTCAAGGTCATGGGGTGCTAAGTTACAAGGTACTATGCAGATGGATATGACTTATGCCACCATCCCTATCTTTAGTCAACCTAGAAGACTCTATAGGGAAACACATATGAAATATATGGTGAGCAGCCAGGAAATACCAGAGAATTCTCCTCTCTATTCCATACACACTGACATTGACTCATTTATTCTTTATAACGATGATATTCCTAATGAGCAAGAGGTAGTCAATAACACACTAGCCAATGTTGTAATCACTTCACATGCAAACATAGTTACAGCCATGGATAAAGAGGAAAACAAAGAGGAAATAAAAAAACAATTTGTTGATTCAGAAATTTACAGAAAACAGATTAGATATCTTTAGGGCCAAAACAGTCATAAGGATAACGCAGTCATGAAAATCAAGGAGTAAAACCTCAAAACATTGAAAACCTTGATGAACAAAACATAGAAAAATGTAGTGCAGACCCTTGTATAGAATAGAATGATGAAAAGGACAGAGAGGACAACAATGAAATAAATCTCAAATTTGAAAACAGTCCTCTTTGGAGCATGAATTTTGATGGGTCTTGCACTAAAAATGATGCAGGGGCAGGCATATGGTTACACAACACTGAAAACAACCATGCTGAAGGGCATTCCTATAGATTAAATTTTCAATGTACAAACAACATAGCTGAGTATGAATCTATCCTTTTAGGCCTGCATTTATTGAAAAAATTAGGGGCCAAAAGGATAAAAGTTCATGGGGATTCAGAGTTGATTATTAGGCAAGTAAATGGGGAATACAGTGACAAACATCCCAGACTTAGAGCCTATAGAGATGATGCCATGGATTTACTAAAAACATTTGATGAGTTCCAACTAAATTTTGTCCCAAGAAACCAAAATTTCCTTGCCAATTGATTAGCCTTTGCTACTAGAACTTGTCTGACACCCTATGAAACCAAGCAATGCACCACCCAAGTCAAATATAAACTAGCTGTTCCAGATAATGAAAAATATTGGCAAGTTTTTGATGGAGATAAACAAATAGAAGATTTCCTACAGTCCCAAAATGAATTTGAAACACCACACTCAGATTCAGATTATGATGAAGACTGTCTTACTAAAGAAAACCCACTTACTGAAGAAGGAAACTTTCCAGAAATTGTTGAAATAAATCTGTTAACTGAGGAACCCAAACATATGACAGAAAATAGCACGGATTTGGAGAATGAAGAATTAGAAGTGTTGCAATCCAAAGACAAAAGCTTGCCAAAAGGGCTTGTCCCCTTAGAAGAACTGTTTGACTTGAATGATGTGGCCAAGAAGCCAAAACTGGAACCCATAGACTCTGAAGTGGAAGACTGCAATATAGGCAGTGAAGAAAAGCCCAAAATGATCAAACTGTCTAAAACACTGCCATCTCATATCAAATTGAAATACATTGAGCTTTTTAAAGAATTTTATGATGTTTTTGCATGGAGCTGTGAAGATCTGAAATCATATGATATAGAAATAATTCAGCATAAGATACCCCTCAAAGAAAACCAGAAACCTTTTAAACAGAAATTGTGCAGAATCAACCCTGTTCAATTACCTCTGGTAGAGAAAGAAATTAAAAAAATATATGACGCTGGAATTATTGTCCCTGTTAGATACTCAGAGTGGGTGTCTAATCTTGTATCAATTAGGAAGAAAATAGGAGAGATAAGGCTTTGCATTGATTTTAGAAACTTAAACAAAGCCTCATTAAAGGACAACTATCCTTTGCCCAAAATGGATCATATTTTACAAAATGTAGTTGGTTCCAAAAGAATTTCTTTGCTAGATGGCTTCTTAGGTTACAATCAAATTTTGATACACCCTGATGATCAACTCAAAACAACCTTCACTACACCTTGGGGTACTTTCATGTATTTGAAAATGCCTTTTGGTTTAATGAATGCTGGTGCCACATTTCAGAGAGCCATGGATATAGCATTCTTAGAAGAAATAGGTTACTTCATTGTGATTTACCTTGATGATATAACTATTTATTCTAAAACAAATAAAGAACACCTTATACACTTGAGAAAAGTCTTTGAGAAATGCATAAATTTTGGGTTATCTTTAAATCCAAAGAAAACATTGTTTGGTCTCCAAGAGGGTAAACTTCTTGAACATATCATATCAGAAGAGGGAATAAGGATAGACCCAAAAAGGATTGATGGTATATTGCAAATAAGCCATCCCAGAAACATCAAGGAACTTCAATCCTTAATTGGAAAGATTAATTTCTTGAGAAGGTTCATACCCAATTTAGCTGAACTCCTTAGAAACATAACAAACATGCTTAAGAAAGAAGGAGTTAAATGGACCTTAGAAGAAAATAAATCATTTGAAATGGTAAAACAAGCACTCACCAAAACACCGGTTCTTATCAGTCCTGATTTTTCAAAGGATTTCTTCATTTTTTCATTTGCATCAGAACACACTATAGCTGTTGTCCTATTACAGAAAAACTTGAATGGACAAGAGTAGCTCATTGCATTTTTCAATAAGGCATTGAGAGATGCACCTATGAAGTAGAACATAAAGGAAAAACACGCCTTTGCCTTGGTCAAAGCCTTAAAAGACTTCAGAGTTTACATTTTACATTCCCACATCATAGCATTTGTGCCTCATTCAGTTGTAAAAGACATATTGACCCAAGATCCAGATGGCAAAAGAGGAAAGTGGATTGCTGTAATTTTAGAGTATGACTTAGAAATCAAACCCACTAAGCTCATAAAAGGTCAAGGACTAGCAAAACTTATGGCTGAATCCAACTTTCAAGCTCTTGATATAAACATGTTTAATGCATTAGATGAACATGAGGAACTTTCAACTCCAATTATTGAAGATCATTTTCTGAATTTATCTTGGTATGCTGATATTTTGTATGTTTTGCTCAATCTTAATGTTCCTCCTGGTTTGTCTAAAACAAAGGAAATATTTTTAAAATTGAAAGCTGTAAATTACTGCATTTTGAATAAATGTTTATATTGGAAAAATGCTAGTGGATTATTTCTTAAATGTTTGCCTGAGAATGATGCAGATAAAATCAAGCATGAGTTTCATGAAGGAGAATGTAGAGGTCACCTCTACTGGAAATCAACTGCCAACAAAATCCTTAGAGCTGGCTATTACTGGCCCACCCTCTTTCAAGATGTCCATAAAATGATTATTGCCTGTCACAAATGCCAAATATTCGAAGGCAAAAGAAAGTTGCTTCCCTTACCTCTACAACAAATCACTATTGAAGCTCCTTTTCAACAGTGGGGTCTAGACTTCATTGGGGAAATCCATCCTCCCTCATCTGCCCAACATAGATGGATCCTCACAGCAACAGATTATTTTACCAAGTGGATAGAAGCCATCCCCTCTAGGAATGCCACAGACTCAGTCATCATCTCATTCCTTGAAAACCATATACTTTCCAGATTTGGCTGTCCTAGAAAGATCATAACCGAAAATGCTGCTGCATTTGGGTTAAGAAGATGGTAGAATTATTTCACAAGTATCAAATCATATTGGGTCATTCCATAGCTTATTACCCTCAAGGTAATGGGCTGGCAGAATCCTCAAATAAAAGTTTGGTAAATATAATCAAGAAGTTGCTGGAAGATAACAAGAAATCTTGGCACAATAAGCTAGTGCATGCCTTATGGGCAGACAGACTAACCGTTAAAAAATCCATTGGAATGTCTCCCTATTAGCTAGTTTATGGAACTGATGCAATATTTCCAATTAGTTTAGGAGTGCCAGTCATGAAATTGATCCAGGAAGTACAGTATGAAGATGATGATGTGACAAGGAGAATAAACCAGACTATACATTTACAAAAAACCAGAGAGGAAGTATACATCAGAGCACAACAACTACAAGAAAACATCAAGAAGTTGTTTGACAAAAGAACCAAGGCAAGTGATTTCAAGATTGGTGATGAAGTTTTAAAATGGGATTCAAGAAGACAAGATAAGGGCAAACATGGAAAATTTGATAACTTATGGCAAGGCCCTTATGTTATCCAATCTACTATTGGAAACAATGCATTTTTTCTGCAAGAGTTGGATGGAGCTGAATACTTTGGAGGTCCTGTCAACGGTATGGTTCTCAAACATTATTTCTGTTAACTGATATTTTTAGTTTTAAAAGCTTTCTGTTCATTATATATATCATTGCTTTTCAATTTAGAAAAAGAAAAAAGAGGGCAGAAATAAAATAAGAAAGGTACAACCCCATATCAAAAAAGAGAAAAATTCTGAAAGTGTGCAAGCTTAAATGCCACTACTTAAGAAAACACTGCTATTTTAGTCATACAGCTTAATCATGACTAAAATATATTTCAATTTTCTGCTGATAGGTTAGTGAAGAAGATTTTCCAAACTGTTCAATCTTGGCTTATTAGTAGAATAGATTAGGATAGAAAACAGTGGTTCAAACAAACTTAAATCCTAAACCTGTAAAGTTTGATGAGGAATTGGTTCTAATATGCTCAAAATTTTAACCAATAGAAAGAAAGACAACTCTAAAAAGATCAATACTAGAGCTGCAAAAAAGAATGAAGGATGTTTTTTGATTTTCTGATCTTAAGCCTTCACAGTTTTGTTTCAAATTTCTGCAAATAAAGTCTATGTGCAGCTTGTACATACAACCATAGACATCATAGCAAATCAGACAGTCTAATCCTGATTTAACTATGTTTAAATTTCTGTTTTAGAAGATAGAGATTAAAATCCACCAGACTGTTTAATCCTGGTAGATAGTAGCTTAGGTAGAGAATTTATGAGTTCAACTGTCTAATTTGAACTCATGGAAGAAATAAGGGTAGATTTAGATTAGTTTTTCTTGCTTTCAAAAGAATAAAATGTTGATGTTTAAGGTCTGCAAGTCCAAGTGCACCTTCTGAAGAGAAAATGTTAGGAAGTAAGCTGTGTAGGTAGAATGATTGGGAGAAATTTATTTGCTAATATGAAATATTGATCATCTTTTCTAAAGCAGCATGATCAAAGAAGAAGAGGCTGTCACAGATAAGGCACAGGTCTACATCCGAGAGATCAAATTCTGAAGATTTGTAACACCTCCAAGGAGCTGCCATCCACAAGTGGAGCCATTGTTAGCCATCAGTAAATTTTTTCATAAGAAAATGATGGCTAAAAACAGGTCTTGAGCCTTCAAAAGATTATTTTCATAGAAAATTACTCATTCTTGAAGTCTGCTGTTCCCTAACAGTGTTGTTCCTTAACAATGATGTTCCCTAAGTTGCTGTTCCTTAGTGATGTTCCCTAACAATGTTGTTCCCTAACAGTGTTGTTCCTTAAACAATGTTGTTCCCTAACAATGTTGTTCCCTAAGGTGCTGTTCCTTTCAAAAGCCTGTTGTTCCCTTCAAAATTCCACCAAGAAAAGCTGCTGTTCCCAAAGAAAACTGTTTCCTAAAAAGCCCCATTTTCATCATTTCCATTTTCTCCATTTTTGCCCCCATATCATTAATTTTCCTTGTAAAATTCCAATTTATTCTCTCATTTATCCTTATTCCCCTCGAAAAAAACCTTTAAAACCACTTAACCCTTTCGTATTTGGTTTAAAAAAAAAAATCCTTTTACTTCATCCGGAACACCAAAAACCCATAAAAAACACATAAAACCCTCTTATTCCGCTTTTTTATTAACAAACATGCTTTAGCCCCTTTCGGCTTAGCTCCCTGATCTTTCTCCATCATATGATCAAGCTCCATGACCGGGCGCTAGCACTCACTACAAATTTTATATTGCATCGGTGCAGTTCCTTACCTCGCTTTCCTCTCCCATGTCCTTTGTTCCCCCGCCGATGCGATAAGTCCCCTTCTCCTCCACCACTGGTCACATACCCCGTGATGAGACCATACCTTAGCGCCCACTCCTTAAGCCCCCATCCCATCGCACTGTCAGAGTTCCTTTGCTTTTTCCCCCTTGCCTTATTTCTTAGCGAACCGCCGATGCGATAAGCCCCGTTCCCTTAGTAAAGCGCCTTTTACACTATTTTTCCCTGCCATCCTTACCACTTCGCGGAGCAACCATAGCCACTGATCTGGGCTTCAGGCCTTGATCCAACGGCTATAACACCGCCCATATTTCCCTTCCTTCTTGCCGACTGTTATAGTTATATATCCTTTCACCCTCATAAACAAATCTCCGCCGTTGATTTGCTTTAATCCAACGACTCTCGGCTACACCCGACACCCAATCCTGCCGGGCCTACCATCCATTACACAAACCGCTCCCCCAATCATTTTTTGACACCTGGCCTCCACTTGTTCAATCCATCGTGCACCTTTCTATTTCGCGCTCCTCCTCCACCGTTGGATCTGCTCCCCTTGATCCAATGGTTGGCATTGAATTTCGCGCTCATTTCCCAAAAAAATAAATCGAATCTTAACCACGCGAGAAGAATGTTTTCTGGAGGATGCGTGGCGCATTATAATTGGATCACGTTCCCTTCGGGAAAAACCACTTACCTCCTGAGGGTCCTGTGAAAACCACCAGCGGTATTTCAAAACCGCTTTACCCATCTCCGCGCCAAAATACAGTTTTAAACCGGATTTTCTCTGGCTTTCCTCAATAAAACTCCTCCGCCTACATAGTCACCCCCTCTGCACTGCTCCTCCTGCTCTCTATCAGCCTCTGCAAGCAATTTTCCAATATTGCAGGGTTCAGTAACATGTTTTGTGGTTTTTACAAGATTCGATGGTGTTTTTACAGACCAAAGGCTTTTTCCCAATTCATAATGAAATATGGCCAGAAGATAAGGGTCCTCTTGGTCTAAACAGAGGAAAAAATCACGAAAAAGGGAAGTTACAGGGTTTGTTTCCACAGTTCGACCAATGCTACATGAGCGCTAGTTTTATTAAGCAATCCTCCCACTTTGATGAAGCCTCTTGTCCACAACAAAGGGAAAGACAGTAAAGGAACGTAGATAAAGACATCAAAAGCAAAGTTTAAAGATTCAGAAGATTTAAATCTTGACAGTAAGGGATAAAGCACAGTTTGAAGGATTAAAAGGGTTAAATCAGTGTTTTAAGGTATTAAGACAGACAGATTAGCAGAAAAGCCTTGGAATATGCAAGACATTCTCAAAACTTCCATCTTTGAATTGCACCCTTCCTTGTCCAGTTGCTTCAACTACAGAATTGTCCCCCATGAGAATAGGAGGTCTTGAGTATGCATGTAGAGAAGAAAATGATTCCTTTGAAGAATCCATATGATGTGAAGCTCCAGAATCGATGATCCATTCTTGTGGTGTAGAATTAATAGAAATAAAAGCATGCCCATTACCCCTTGTTTTTGATGGTTTTTTCTCTGTCTTCTTCTTGGAACTTTCTGGAATGTGATGACCAAGATTATTTTGCTGAAAAGTCCTTTCCATCCGATCAATATTATTTTGCATGCAAGAGGATTCAGGATGATAACCTCTATTACAATAGGACACTTGAAGTTTCCTTTCTTTCCCTTCTTACCCTTGGAGCCAGAAGAATCATCTGGAGGTTTTGGATTTCCTCCCTTTCTTGGATCTGGATATTTTGCCTTTCCTTTGCCTCTGTATTGCTGATTTGGTTTCATGTTGGACTTTCCTTTCTCATGCATGGAAAGTGCATGTGCATTTGGAGGCTTTAGGGAACCCATTTTTATGAGCTTATCATTCTCATGAATAAGAGACTCAATAAATGCGTCAAATTTGGGCATTTTCCATTTTTCTCCAATTGCAAGTCTAACTATATGAAATGTGGAAACGAAAGAAACATATTCAGGGCCTAATTTAGACAAAATAGAAAGGATCAATTGACCTTCCTGATTTGATTTATCGATCCTGCAATCATGTAGTTTTAGAAGCAATGATTTAAATTTCGTAAAGAAATATTGAATGTTCTCAAAGCTATTTGGATCTAAGGAATTTAGCTCATTTTCAAGATTATGAGCCCGCATCTCATCCTACTTTCCAAATAGATTCGACAAGATTGTCCAAACCTCATTCGGAGTGTTGCATGTGTCCACATGAAAATGCAATGCTAGAGATATGGACAACAATAGGAGACTAAAAGCCCTGTCCATTCTGTTGAAGTATTTGGATTTCTCAACGACGGAATTGGGTTCAGCTTTCGTATTCATAACTATCCGATAAAAGTCTTTGCCTCTGAGGTGAAGCAAAATCTCTGAAGTAGTTATACAGAGTCAGAATCGCTGAAGATGAGAACTCCATTTTTTTTCACCTTGTAGCTGTAGAAAAAATTGCGATAGTTCTCCAATATTTTGATCTGCAAAGCAAATATTTGAACAATTTCCAATTCTATGCTCTTCAAACCTGGTAAATTTTTTCAAGAAACTTCTCAAAACCCTTCTAGCTCTTATACCATGTAGAATTATTAAATAACAAATATGGATCTAGTTGAAGAATAATTGCACAAACTTTGCAAGTTGAAAAAATAAAAAAAATTAGAATTGAGAATGAAATTAATTCATCAATATTAGTTTTAGAATCAATACATAAAAGAAACTGAGTTAAGCTTAGTTTTACATGCAATAACTATGGATAGTTAAAGCTAAATGAAGCTAAGTGTGCTTTATGTTCTGTTAATGTGCACATGCACCACTTGCAAGCACTGGAGTTAACTAACTAAGCCAAGTGCACATCGCATGTAAGCACTCGAGTTAACTAGCTAAATACAAGTGCACTTTGCATGCAATATCTAGAGTTGAACTAAAGCCAATTAAGGCTAACTATGTGCATGTAAAGCACTTGAGTTAAATAGCTAAAGACAAGTGAAAATCACATGCACTATCTATATTTGAACTAAATCTAATCTATGTGCATGTAAACCAACACAAATTATTTTCAAGAAGTTAGTCATCACGTCAGTTGCCTCAGTGGACAAAATGTTGCTCTGAACTTGCTCGATGATGTCCCTCGCTTGCTCTTCCAAAGAGTCAGACTGCCAGAAGGCGATAGGCACAATAGACGATGGGGAAAATGCTGATAACTCCTCCTTAATCTTCTCTTCCACATCCTCCAACGGCTCGCTGCTGGACTTGGTCTACTTGCCACTACTAAGATGCACTTCATATTGTTCAGTGTAACCGCCGACCACAGAAAGCCGTCAAGACTACTGGAAATTAGGGTTTGACACAGGGATTTCGGTGTGGTGAATACCGAATGACTTGGGTGTCCACACTCCCGTCAGATTTAAATCGGCATTGGAAGTATCGAACATTCAATCCTTTCCAGAAATTTTAGTGGTCTCTAATGAAATCAATTCCTTCACAGTTCGCTTGGTTTCTTCTAGTCTATTACAGATAATGAATCAATAATTTTAATTATTAAAAATATTACCTCGGCTTCTTCCCTTACAAAGCTTGAGGGTTTGGGTGCCCTGACACCATGCACTATTGCGCGTTCACTGGGCTTCGCCACCGGCGACATGAACTTCCTTCTGGAAATGGCATCCGCAACTCCCATATTCCTCTACCTGCGGGATGCCACTTCCTGACTTGCTAACAATATCTTTAGTTCACTATAGTAGTATATCACCAGATTTTTCTTTGTTTTTGGCACGATTATGACTCAATTGGTAGCGAGCATATAACGAATTCCAAGTGTAGGTTTTGGGAGTGCCCAAGAACACCAGAATGCAAATGTGAGTAACAATTGGCCTTCTTAAATTTGGTGTTTCCAACTATCTTTGTCACACCACATGTACGTATACATGCCTTCCTTTTCCTCCGTACGGAAGTAAACTTACAACAATAGCTAAAAAAAATAGGACATCAAAATTGCTGTGTAATATAAAGAAATTTGAAGTTTAAATTCGAAATTCTATTAAAAAAGTTTTATGTGTTCATTTTTATGTCTTATTTTTTAAATATTGTTGTATGTTTCCATTGGGTTTACAAATTATATTTACAAAAATAAATGAACTGATTTCTCTTTGGTTTTTCAATCATTCTTTTCTTTTCTTTTCTTTTTTAAATAGAAGGTTAAGTTTAGTAGTTTGGTCTTTAGTTTTTATTTTTGCAATTTTACATGGTATCACAATGTGTGGCCCAAGATTGTTTTTATTTGTTTTTGAGAGATTTTTTATAAGTCCTTATATCTAATTACTTCTAATTAGGGGAGGAAGCCACAACTTTTTTTTGTATAGATCTGGTTTTTTAAACAGGTTTCTTTATATTTAGATTCTCCAAAATTTAATGGTGTGAATATAACTGATCTCTAATGTAGTATTGTACGGAATAATTCTTTTATATAAATAAATGATATATGCTGTTTTGTTAGATAAAAATAAAAATGTATATATGTATTAAAAAATAAAATATAACTATATATTCTTATATTATTATATGTATTTTTTAAGAAGTGTTAAATGTAATCTCTAATCATTACTATCATATTTCAGAATCTTATTTCCTTATTTATATTTGGTGTATTTGTAAAATTTCTCTTTGTATTTTTTAATAATTTAGAATCTTATGTGTTAATATTAAATTTGTACTAGTTCAAATAGGGTGACCACACATTTTGAGGACATTCCAAGTGGTAGCACATGTAGCTTTAATAGTCAGTTAATCGTAGGAATAGACAATGAAGGTTATAAAAAGGCTCTTTAAAATTGCCCATCTATCACTATTCTATTTTCAAATTTTATTGTATATATTTTTGGATGGTAAAAGAAACCATAAAACACCTCTTATAGATGCAGAGTTGGTGAAGAGTGGGGACTTGATGAGTTCATGGATTAAGAAAAACATAATTATAAAATGTCAACGCAACATGGTGCATGTCAAAATTTCCATATATGTCTTAATTTCTAAGTCTTTACTTGCTTGACTCATTGCCTTCCCTATTAGTTTGTGGCTATCTGTATCTCCTTGTTGCTTCTCTGAAGACTTTTGATTGTCCTGACATACTTGATAGATTTAGATAACCCACCCATGTCCCATAAGCAACCCTCTACTTTACCAATTCCTTCTCATTCCCCCACCCCTCACCTCCTAATTCCTCATGCCTTCCACATCCACATCCTTGTTTCTTATAGCGTTACGTGTGCATCACTCTACATCCATCTACACTTCGACATGTCTTTACACCCTTTTGGTGTCCAATGCTTGCCTCGTTAGATCTCTTCTATGCTACCTTTTCCAGGATCGCTGGAAGAGATAGCCATGCTCCATTATGCGATAGCCATACCCCATTATGCATTGATTCTCAGTGGAGGAAGAGGAACCCTCCTGCAGGATAATCTTACACATTCCCAAATCGAAAATGATGGATTGTTAGGTGGCCTCGTGCAGGCCTTACACCTAATTGCAGACACAGTAGTGGAGCTATGGAAACAGACTGCTCGAGCACCTGGCGGGCCACATAGTCACAACTACGTCTGCCTAGATCTAAGTGAAAAGTTTCTTTTTACAAAATGTAGCCATAAGTAGCTCCATATTATAATTTCCTTTTCATTTTGTTTAAACACACTTTATTAGGAAAGGAAAGGCGCTGGCTTCTGAGGACCTTCTACATTCACCATGAGACATTAACCCTTCATCTTCAGTAAAGTGGTTAGTAAACATGCGTCGCCTGTGTGGAGGTGAGCTTCAAACCTAAAACAATCTTTAGATTTCTATTTGTGCCTAGAGTTCATATATATCGTTAAAAATCTATATTGTTCCCGATTTTAGTTATTGTGCCTTTCTCCCTGCTCGAAATAGCACTTGCTACAATGTAGGGTAACTCTTTCATTGATATGACACACAATAATTTTTTCTTATCTAAATGCTATTATAAAGGACAAGTAATCCCTAACCATACGTATCATTTGATCCAACTCTCTGTGTGTGCAAAGGACTGAAATGCTTGCATGCGGATTTTCCCACAAATATATTTCACAGGGACATTAAGACCGCTAACATTCTTCTAGACAACAATATGAATGCACAACTGGCTGCTTTTGGTATTTCAAGGGTAAAAAAATTTTACCCCATATTTTTTACTGTAATTAAAATCAAAATCTTGATGTTGTCTGATCAAAATCAGATCTTGATCTTCACAAAATGTTCTTTGTTAGTAAACTGCAGTAACTATGAAAACAGAGGCTAGATTGAGACAACTATAATAGATAGAGACCATGTCAAGTTTAATAAGTATCAATGGACTTGTCTTGACTATAGCTTCTATGAATTTGAGTTGTGATGTTGCTAGGTGCCCTGTGATAGAGTGACTTCTCTTTCGTTGGGGGATTATTTCTACTAGTGTCATGAAGTTCACATCTAACATCTTCTACGCAACTTGGGTTGTATTTGAGTTTGCATAACTTTTGTCACATGGACCTCTAAAGTCACGATTTTGCTTTTGATTTCGTCCTTTATTTTCTTTCATCTTCAACATCTCCTTGTCTTTTTGCTTGGAAACCTTTCTCATCAGTTTTAATAGGGTACAACAAGAAGTCCACTACTGCCATATATATATGACAAAACTCACTGGATATGTCATTATGAATTCCTGTTTCTCACTCTTTCATTTCCTTTTTTAAAACTTAAAATATATACATTATTGTGGAACATTATGTTGCATGTATCTTCTTGATTTTGGTATTGCCTCCCTCTTGTTGTTTGGCCCCATGTGAGCTCTCTCTCAGTTCCAAATTGATCTCAGACTTAATTTCCCTCTTTTTGCCTCAACTTTGGCACGTAACCTCAATCCTTGATACCTCTAAACCTCCCACAACTTATGATTTAGAACAAAACAACAAAGAAAATTCAGAGAACGTAAACTTTGACTTCACCATTGTCACAAGTTGCAATGTATGCAAATGTTTGATCATTTCATCAGAGTGTGGGATGTGTGATCACTTGATGTCTCATGTAAATGAAAAAAAGTGGGAAGTTCTATATCCAATTTTGTTTTGAATTTGGATAGAATGCTCAAATTAGTCACTGAATTTATTCACTTCACCTTAGAGATGAATATGAATATGGAATAACTAGAAAAAATGCTTTTGTTCAACATTTGAGCCAGAATTCTCTTGTTGAAATCTATCTCTTGTAAAAAAAACAGTCTTCCCATCTATATCAACATGAGATTTAACCTCAGCTGTCTGATGTGAGATGATCCTACTCACAAGTCACTAGTGAGCAATTGATAACATATATCATATATTTAACTCCAATGATGACTTCTCCAATCTCAGTTTCTGAACTACTAGTTACAATTCAAGGACTCTATTTGTACCATCTTTGAGATATCTTAGCATTCTTGTACAAGGAATGAAGGGAAACATTGAACATTTTTTTATGTGAACCCCCAAGAGGAATGTGAAAGTACCTAACAAACCATCTATTCTAATATGCATGCCAAATTTTCAAAAGCCTTCAAGTTCATAACAATTGTTGATAAACTGAGGCATGTTCTCAAGCATCTCAGTACCTCCAATCAAAGCTCACAAAATCAAATACCTCCAGATAAACTAGAGAGTTTTAGTAGCAATAATGAGTCATTAACTCAATCAAACATAGACAAAAAATCCATTGAAATCCATACCATGTAACAAATTTTCCTATTCATTCTTAAATTTTCGTAGCCGTGGTCAATATCCTTCACTACTAGTCAAACCTATAGAAAAAATGAAATTAAAAATTTCAATTTAAGCTTAAAATTCAACTTCTGCGTCCAAAAGTATAGGTCGGCTAAAATTGTTTAAATCGGCCTAGCATGTATAGAAATTTGCTGAATAATGATTAATTATCCACCGAGACTATCCTGATCACATACAATTCGAATTTATATGCAACACATAATCTCTTCGACTCAGATCATCAAACATGCAGAAAATAAAACAAGCGATAGCACATCAAATCATCATACACATTAACACAGTATGTATGGGGAAAGCTTATAGCTGAAAACCCCGCAGCTATTGTGTATATTATAATGGAGAAATCATGTAACAAAATCAGTACAATACTCCTCACAAGTACTCAATACTATCTCATGAAGTTACACACAAACTAGCTCAGTTTTGAACAGGTTACTGGTTCAAAACTCACCGCCAATTGCCTTGCCTCTATTGCGCAATCCAGGCCTGTCTATATAGAGATCCAAGGTTCGAATCTCCTTGGCTTGACATCACAATCATCATGGGAAATTCCTCCAAGTGTGGTGCAAATCTCAAGCACAACTGATGTCGCCACTGATAGCTAACTCCACCCTTTCATCTACCTCTTTCACTGGTCTCCACTGAACTGATCATGCACTGTAGTGAACTGATGTGTTCTTGAGTTGAATAATGAGTTATTAATTAATGAATTAAATAATATTTAATTCACTCCACTCATAACTAATTGATTAGCTAGTTAAACTAATCTCAACTAGTTCAACTAAAATAAACAGAACACAACTCCACTAGCTGTCCCATTAACTCCACCAAACTTCTGCCACTGAAGTCCTAACTGAAGTAAACCATGCATGATGCCATCAAACCCTTGGGAATAGCGTAATTCCTCTGTCAGATGCATTAGCCACTTCCAAGGCTCGAACTGAAGTGTTCCAAGAGAGTAAACTACTGTTTAGAGTCCAAATATTATTAAGGGTAAATAATATTTGACTTCCCTATTTTTAGGATAGGCAGTCTAAAAATAGACTTCGACCTATTGACCTATAGGTCACAAAAATAGAGTCCCATATATTTTTACCAACATGACCAATACTCCAAGAATAACATACTGCAACCCCTGGACCATGCTCCATATGTCTAAAAATAGACATAGTCTAAAAATAGACTTTGCGCCAGAATTCGCCTGCGGGACCACTTAGTGAAGGCGACTTCATTTCAATAAGCTCCATCATCTTGCTGCATTTTCAACAGCATGAAATATGTGCCCTTGGGGCACCAAAACTATTGAAATTTGCAACAAGAAACAATGAAATTGGCATCCATAAACAACATCTAGAAAATGGCATCCAGAAATGGGTACCATAGAGGCTTTTGATTTAATTATTTCTTAATTAAATTAGAAGAAATGTGTGTCAAATTTATTTATCCCTTAAACAGATTAGACGATAAATTGTAACCTTATCTCATAATCACTTGTAATAGTTAACTGTGTGATAGACTTAGTTAGCTCATGAAATTCGAGTTGAGGGTGGTTGGTTAGGCATGTGGAGTGATTCTATTTGTTTTAGAGTCCAAGTTGTAGTTAGTGTATTATTTTAATGCATGAGAAATCAGGTGACTCAATTAAGTGAGTTAAAGTCAGTCTAACTAGTTGTAACTGATTGTTGCACTAGTGAGAGGTCAAGGGAATTAAATCAGATTTAATTCACATGCAGTGATCTGTCAAGTGAATGATGATTTACTATTAATAGTTTCATGCATGTAAGTTTTGATGAAGAACCAGTTGAGACAAAGGTTAAAGGGAAGCTATCTATCAATTGTATTTATAGAAAATTGCCTGGGTGGAATTATATACACCATAGGATGCCCATGATGTATTGTGCAGTCAAGGAAGGCTAATTATGCCTAGGGATTGTAAGAGCAAGGTAGGCTGAGCAAAGGCTGAGAATTGGCTAAGTACTAGCCCAATTTTGTACAGATCAGTGTGAGACAGTCAAGATAGTGCAACAGACTCTTGTGAGAAGAGTGCATTGTACAATTTGATGATTCCTTGGTTCATTATACAATATATATAGAGGGGTTTTGAGCAGAAATCTTCCCCCAGGAAAAATATTTGTGTTGTGGATTTATTTTCTTCTTTCTCTTACTTGGTGTAATTGTGCGATCGTGTTTATTTTCCGCAATTAATTTTTAGAAGGATTCAGTATATTTCTTTAGCATATCGCATGATCGAATTGAATCCATTGGTATACATATTGTTTGTATAATTTCTACATGGTATTAGAGTAGGAATTTTTTGGGCGGTGATTTTGCAGAAAATATCTAAAACTTGGATGAAAAATTAAAAAAAGAAGAAGCATATTTGGATTACTTGCAAAAAAATACCCAAATTGAAAAAAAATCGGTCGAATCGGATCTTGGCTGAGGGAGATATTGTCAATTTAAAATCATCTCTTTTTTAGAAAATTTTGCGACAATGGGACAATTACAATGTGAGCAAGTTGGAAAAGGAAAGAAAACCAAAGGAAATAAGTCCCAAGGTACAGAGGGCAAGAAAGTCTTGTCCAAGAACAGATGTTTTCACTGTCACAAGCATGTGCACTGTGCTACAAATTGTCCATAGGAGAAGGCAAACAAGAAGGAGCGTACAGTTGCAGCAGGTGAAGCATTGGCTTCATGATTCGAGCTTGATTTTAATCTCATTGCATGCATTAACAACACTGTAATCAGATGCATGTGGTATTTAGACAACGGTGCATCGTTCCATATGATGGGGGATAAATATCTCTTTAGTGAATTGGAGGAGAAGAACCTCCAGCAGAACATAGAGTTTGGAGATGACGGGAGGTAGAGCGCGACCGACATAGGTACAATTACCTTTTAGAGGGAGTTTGGCTCCCCTCTCAGACTAGTAGATGTTTTGTATGTTCCAGGCCTACAGAAGAATCTTTTCTCCATAGCAGTATTGGAAGACAGTGGTTATGAGGTGATGTTTATAAAAGGAAAGGTGTTCCATAAACACATAGCCACGAGACAAGTGAAGAAGATCGGTTCAAGAGTCAAGAACGTGTATGCACTCAAGGTTGAGGATGAATGCAAGGCTTTGAGGTGCAAAGCAGAGGTTAGTGAATTAGTGGTTGAGAGGGAGCCTCTCAACATGAAGTCTCAGAAGGTTGTGGAGCAACCACAATTGGAGAAGCAGAGAGGAGACCAAGTGGAAGTGTCCACTCAAAAAGAGACCTCCAGGAGGGTGAATTTTCGAGCCAGATGGGCAAAGGGAGTACATGCAGCTATACCTCCAGGTGTGAGGTGAGGTGATGTGCAGAATTAATCCCAAGAAGAAATTTGGGCAGGATTCATTGAGATAGTGTATCTCATGGATCGAACCTGGCTACGAGGAGCCCACAGTATAGCAGTAGTAGGATAGATCGGTTAGATTGATGCAGTTAGATGTTAGGAAGACAGAAATCAGAGTGACAGGTGTCGGATACTAGAGCGCAGATCAGAGTTGGCAGTAGTGCTAAGTGCATGGATGCAGATGTCAGCAACGCAGAAAGTCCAGTAGACATGTGCAGTAGGATCCAATAGTCAGAAGACTCTGATGACAGATGCATTATAATGATTCAGTTGTTTGGAGGCTATTTAGTTTCAGAAGTGTTGCATGTAGAAAATTACAAAGGTGCTAGATCAAGATAGATTGATTCCTTTCTTGCTGTGAGGGAGTGTTGAAATTTGCAACAAGAAACAATGAAATTGGCATCTAGAAACAACATCCAGAAATGGCTACCATGGAGGATTTTTATTTAATTAATTCTTAATTAAATAAGAAGAAATGTGTGTCAAATTTATTTATCCCTTAAATAAATTGGACAATAAATTGTAATCTTATCACATAATCACTTGTAATAGTTAATTGAGTGTGATAGACTCATTTATCTCATGAAATTCGAGTTGAGGGTGGTTGGCGAGGCATGTAGAGTGGTTTTGTTAGTTTTAGAGTCCAAGTTGCTATTAGTGTATTAGTTTAATGCATGAGAAATCAGTTAACTCAATTAAGTGAGTTAAAGTTAGTCTAACTAGTTGTAACTGAATGTTGCACTTGTGAGAGGTCAAGAATTAAATCAGATTTAATTCACATGCAGTGGTCTGTCGAGTGACTAATGATTTACTATTAATAGCTACATGCATGTCAGACTTGATGAAGACCTAGTTGAGACAGAGGTTAAAGGGAAGTTATCTATCAGTTGTATTTATAGCAAATTTCTCGGGCATAATTATATACACCATAGGATGCCCATGATGTATTGCGCTATCAAGGAAGGCTAATTATGCCTAGGGATTGCGTGAGCAAGGCAAGCTGAGCAGATGCTGAGAATTGGCTAAGTACTAGCCCAATTTTGTTCAGATCAGTGTGAGACAGTCAGGATAGTGCAACACAGTCTTGTGAGAATAGTGCATTATATTGTTTTATGATTCCTTGGTTCATTATACAATAGATATAGAGGGGTTTTGAGCATCAAGATTTCCCCAGGAAAAATATCTGTGTTGTGGATTGATTTGATTCTTTC
The DNA here is from genome assembly GCA_034641835.2 of Pinus albicaulis. Taxonomy (NCBI): domain Eukaryota; kingdom Viridiplantae; phylum Streptophyta; class Pinopsida; order Pinales; family Pinaceae; genus Pinus; species Pinus albicaulis. The sequence continues at coordinate 794,394,997 of CM076582.1, read as the reverse complement.
TCTTACTTGGTGTGATTGTGTGATTGTGTTTATTTTCCTCAATTAATTTGTAGAAGGATTCAGTATCTTGCTTTAGCATATCGCATGATCGGATTGAATCCATTTGTATACATTGTTTGTATAATTTCTTCAAAAACATAAATTTATATAGCCAATCGACCATTCATCTTGTCCATTCTCTGATAACATGAATATTTGCATAACCCTAGAATCTTTATGACATTTGAATTTAGTTCTGGAATATATCGCGTTTCTTCACGAATCACACATCCACCCAAGGCTTCTGACTTCTAATATGGTGATTTGCGATTCTATGTTCAGGTCCCATCGGCTTCCTCTGCGCCATCGCAATTTCTCCATCGCATTTTCTCATATCGTAACATTGTCACCACTTGCAATCTCACAACTTGCGATTTGGCGATTTGTGGGTTCGGGTCCCACCGAGTGTTCCATGTCATCTATTGCCATGTCATTTATGCCACATCATCTATCGCCACACCATCTGTGCCACATCATCTATTTCCATGTAATTTGTGCCTTGTCATCTACTACCACATCATATATCGCAATGTCATCTATGCCACTTCATATATTGCCACGTCATATGTGCCATGTCATCTTTCGCATTTCGCTATCGCATTTTCCTAAAACACATGCTCATATCGCAAATTTGTTACTGATTTGCGATTTGCGATTTGCAATTTTACGATTTTGCAATTTTGCAATTTTATTAACAGCAACGATTTAAGATTTGCGATTTTCTCACAAGTCTGCACAAAGTGAAGGGGAATTCATCATCTATTCACTGGAAATATTCCATTGCTCCCATGTGAACAGTAACGCTGCTCCAAAGCCAATGATAATGCTGATGCTGCTCCTTTGCCATAAATGATAATGCTGATGCTACTCCTTTGCTTCTTTGCTGATCCTGATCTGTTCCTTTGCCATCAATGAAAATATTTACAACAGTCTCACCCTTTGGCATTGATGGCAACACATACTCCCCCTTTCATTCTAAGAAATGTCTTACTTCCTCTGATTACATTACCTCCCCCTTTGACATCAATGGCAAGGGGTTACATATTTTTTAGTGTATTTTCCATCATGGCATTACTACTCTGTGAGTTCTGTATAAAAAATTTTCATTCTGTCCTTTTGTTATTGAATTAATGCCACTGCATATGCCTTGTTGGGGCTACTCTAGAATGACTGCTGCTCCATATGGTATATAAGTATTGTTGGGATAACACTTTGGAAATAATTGAAATTGCATATATATACACAACAAATTGATACCATCCAAAAACAATTCCTTGCACTTTCAAAATGCTGAAGATGATAATAAATATGCTCCATAGAAAAAAATATACAATAATATATATACAAAAAACATGCACCATCGAAATAATATAAGAATAATGAAGATGCTCCATGTGATATATAAACTCTGCTCCAAATATACTTCAGAATATGTTAATATTGTAAGATCACATAAGAAAGGACAATATCATGTGCAAGCTTGTAGCTGTTATCACTCTAGTAATTCTAAAGTTGTGAGATTTTAGTTTAAAGTCTAAGAAAACTAGAGGTAACCACAGACAAAATTTTAAACTCTAAGATCTAGCCTTCTTAGGGTTCAGAGAGGGATCTCTCTATAAGATTGAACTTTGTTTGTTTTATAAAATATTAGGCTAGTTATGATTGTGCAATTTGGTTTTGGTTTGATTGATTTGGTGGGAAAAATCACCTAATGAGATGGATAGTGGGAAATCTGTTTGTCCATTGGGCTGAGGAGTCAAAAATCAAGCAGACAGAGCTAGGATCAAGGTCAAGAAGTCAAATGTTTTCAGGGCAAGATAGATAACCCATGAAGATCTTGGAAGACTGTTTGCTGAGGTGATATGATCAGGATAAAGAGCAATGAAACGTTATTTGATCTGGAAAAGGGAGGTAGTAGGCAGAGGTCAAACAAAAGAGGGATCAATTAAGGGTTCCCTACTCTGGAAACTAGCAGAAAACATGGAAATGATAAACAGTAAAAATATGGTGCTTTTAACAAATTCTGAAGTAATACTCCCGTTTATTCATTCAAATTTAGAAAAAAATTATGGATGCATGTAACAAAGAAAGATAACAATGACAAGAAGGAAATACTTCACTTAAATAGCTCATCACATGAATCCTGAAATATGATGCTACTTGATCCAATCCAGTCTGCTACTCGAGATTTGAAAGACAAAAGCCTTCAAGTCCAATAAAAAATGGCTATAGAAATCTTCAACAATTTATTCCACAATAATACTTCTAAAGATGAAGTATTTATACATAATTGTTTGCAAAATATCCTAGAATGCTTCTAGGAATTATCTAAGGAAAATAAAAATATCTTTACAACAAAATAGAGACAGTTGCTTAACAAATCAGCAAGCTATCCGATCTATCAAAAGAAATAGTAACTGATTATGGATGAGGTGCAGCTAGTTGCCTTGGTGTCCTTCTTGTTGGCTTTATGTATTTCAAGTTGGTTTTGAAATCTGATATGCTTATCTTAGGATAAATTTATTTTTAGGGTTTATGAATGATTTTTGAAAGGAATGAAATTAGTTATTTAGGGTTTTACTTTTACTAAGTAAAAAATGGGTTTTTACTTAGGAAAAAGGGATTATGATTATGGATGAAGGATAATGCTGATGAATGTGGGTTTTATGTAGGAATTCAATTATTTTTAACCAATCAGTCATCGAGCCTTGGGTCCGGTCCCAATAGAAGTCAGAGAAATTCTCTGAGCCTCTTTAACTAATAGTTTAGAATACTGAATAATCGTAGGGGAGAGAAATTAGTGAATTTTGCCCGATGATGCTTTATTACATGCTTGCACAACTGCTTTCTACCTACCTATATTTATTTCTAACATTTTTACTTCATTTTAATTGGTGCATTTAGGCTTGCAACCCTAAATCAATTTTATTTTCAAAGCATAAAATCTATCTAAGTCTATCCTTATTTCATCCGAGGGCTCAGATTAAATTGTTGAGCTCCTCATTTATTCTCTATTTAATCTACTGATTTGCCAAGTTTATATTGTTTGATATATATTTACTCTCTATCTAAAACATGAAATTCAAAGCATGAAAAGTTAAGATTAAGCTGTTTAACTGATCATGGATTATGGCATTTATTGACAATCTGCACATAATCATTATTCTTGCAGTAAAGTAAATAGTAGTGGCATTTTGACTTGCTCACTTTCAGGTCTTATTTGTATCTCTTTTTTCTTTTGGGGTCTATTTTTTTCTAAGTCCTTTGATCATTCTTTTAGGACTTTTACCCTCTTTTATTTTTATTATTTTTTCATTTTTCAAAATATGGGAAAACAACTTGCAGAAAGCAAGGCATGTACATATTTACAAGACTATCAAAGTCAATTCAAAAATTATGAACCCTATTATTATAGGACCCTAATAGTGGCTCCACATGGGGATGACATTTCCTGATGGAATGTCAAGAAATTTTAGACTAGTAGCCTTTGAAATTTGACTACGGTGACCCTGTAAGTATATTTATGATTTCTGCAATTATTCATACTTATGATATTTTACCTCTCAAAGCTTAGGGCCTTCACTCTGGGCTTCAACTTTGTTACGAAAACATCCAATCCAATCTAAACTTTTAAATATATATATACAATGATCAAAGTAAATGAAACTAACTATTTGTTAACTCAGGAGAGTAGTAGTGTTTCAGCATTCTGCCATTTACTGGTCCATATAAAATAGCTGATCCATCCATTTCTTTCAGGTAGAAAGCATTATTATCTCTATATCCATAAATCACAAAAGGTCCTTTCCATAGAAAATCAAAATTTTCATGTTTACCTTTGTCTTCTCTTCTTGAATCCCATTTTAACACTTTATCTCCAATTTAGAAATCATCTTCTTTAGTCTTTTTATCAAAGATCTTCTTTATCTTATCTTGGATAACTTGAGACTTGATATAAACTTCTTCCCTTGTTTGTTGCAATTGAATAGTTTGATTGATACTTCTTTGAATATCATTTGTTTCAACTTGTAACTCTTGGAAAATCTTCATCAATGGTACTCCTAGGGAGGATGGAAAAACAACATCCATTCCATAAACAATTTGGTAAGGAGATGTACCAATATATTTTTTAGTTGTAAGTCTATCCGCCCATAAGGCATTGACTAACTTCTTATTCCAAGTCTTTTTGTTATATTATAGTAACTTTTTGATGATGTTTACAAGGCTCTTATTTGAAGATTCATCTAGACCATTACCTTGAGGGTAATATGCACTAGAATGACCTAGGGTAATATGGTATTTATGGCAAAATTCAATCATTTTCTTAGATTTGAATGCTGCTGCATTATTAGTAATTATCTTTTGGGGACATCTAAATCTTGAAAGAATGTTACTTTCTAGGAATGAGATTATGACAGTATCTGTGACTTTCCTAGAGTGTATGGCTTCAATCCACTTGGTAAAATAGTCAGTGGCTGTCAGAATCCACTTATGTTGGGCTGATGATGGGGGGGGTGAATTTCTCCAATGAAGTCAAGGCCCCATTGTTGAAATGGAATTTCAGTACATATGGGCTTTAAGGGTAGGGGTAACAGCTTTTTCTTACTCTCAAATATTTGGCACTTATGACAAGAGGTCACATAATTTTTGACATTTGAAAACAAGATAGGCCAGTAAAAACCAGCTCTCAGGATCTTATCTGCAGTATTTTTCTAGTATTGATTTCCTCCACAATCACCTGCATGAAATTATTGTAGTACTTTGTCAGCTTCTTCTTTTAACAAACAATTTAATAAAATCCCACTTTGATCTTTCCAAAAAAGTACATTGTCTAAAATACAAAATCTTATTGCCTTAAGCTTTAGAAATATAGCTTTTTTTCTTGATAAACCAGGAGGAGCTTGTAAGTTTAGTAATACAAATATAATATCTGTATACCATGGTGAGTCTGAAAAGGCTTCACTGATATCTGGAGTCACCATCTCTTCCTGATCATCTATTTGGGCAATAAAATTTATGTCTAGGGCATGAAAATTTGATTCAGCCATAAGTCTGGCTAAACCTTGACCTTTTATCAACTTTGTGGGTTTTATTTATGTCATGTTCTAATATAGTGGCAATCCACTTACCTCTTCTTCCATAAGGACCATCCTGAGTAAGAATGTCTTTTACAACAACATTTGGGACATAGGCAATGATGTGAAAATAGAGAATGTAAACTTTGATGTCTTTAATGCCCTTTACCAAAGCTAAGGCTTGTTTTTCCATGATATTTTACTTCAAAGATGCATCTCTAATTATTCTGCTAAAGAAAGCTATGGGCTATTCATAACCCTGGTCATTTTTCTCCAATAAAACTGCAACAATGGTGTGTTCTGAAGCAAATGAAAAAATGATGAAATCCTTGGTGAAATTAGGACTTATAAGGACTGGAGTTTTGGTTAAGGCTTGTTTGATGGATTCAAAAGATTTTTTTTCCTCAACAATCCATTTAAGAACTGAATCCTTTTTAAGCTTTTTATTTAGTTCTCTAATTATCTCAGCTAAAGTGGATATGAATCTTCTTAAAAAAATAATCTTACCTAGAAAGGCTTGTAATTCTTTTATATTTCTTGGTGGATTGATATTAAGAATTTCTTCTATTCTTGCAGGATCTATTCTAATTCATTCTTTAGAAATTATGTGTCCTAGTAACTTGCCTTCTTCTAATCCAAACAAGGTTTTCTTAGGATTTAATGAGATGCCAAACTTTCTGCATTTTATAAAGACTTGTCTAAGATGATCTAAGTGTTCATAATCAGTCTTAGAAGATACAGTTATGTCGTCTAAGTAAATTACAAAGAATTCATGAATTTTCTTTGCAAAGGCTATATCTATAGCTCTTTGAAAGGTTGCCCCTGCATTCATTAAACCAAAGGGCATTTTTAAATACATAAAATTGCCCCAAGGAGTAGTAAAATTTGTTTTGGATTGATCCTCTGGTTGGACTAAAATCTGGTTGTATCTTGAAAATCCATTTAAAAGAGAAATCCTAGAAGACCCAACTACCCTTTGTAAAATATGATTCATTTTTGGTAAAGGAAAATTATCTTTTAATGATACTTTATTTAGATTTCTAAAGTCAACACGTAATATAATCTCACTTGTTTTCTTTCTGGTTGGAACTAGGTTAGAAACCCAATTAGAATATTTGATTGGTGCAATGATCTGTGCATCATACATTCTTTTAACTTCTTTTTCTATTAAGGGCATCAAAACAGGGTTGATTCTCCTTAATTTTTATCTAAAGGGCTTTTGGTCTTCTTTTACAGGAATTTTATGTTGAATTATGTTGGTGTCATAGGATTTAAGTTCCTCATAACTCCAAGCAAAAACATCTTGGAATTCCTTAAAAAGAGCAATATATTTTTTCTTTTCTTGTTGAGGTAAGGCTTTGGAATGTTTTTTCATTTTGGGTTTCAGTTCTGTGCCTATGTTACATTCCTTAATGTCAGATCTAAGTGGCTCTATTTTAGGTTTTCTAGAAACATCATTTGAGTCAAATAATCTTCTAATGGAGTTAAAACTTTTGGTAAGAAATTGTCTTTGAGATTTAATATATTAGATTCTTCATCAATTATCTCATCAATTTCTACTCTCTCTAATTTATCTATGTCTGATTGACATAATTTAGTTGGTCTAGCAAACTTTAATTTATTTACATCTACATTATTCAAATCTATTTCACTATCTAAATCTTGATCTATGGTACAATCAATGTCTATCTTACTGTTCTGAAATTCACCTTTAGTATTCATAAAATTATAAATTTGCTGATCTTGTGAAAAAATCTGCCAATATTTGAGGTTGTCTGGGATTATTGGTCTGTGTTTTACTTCTGCAGTATACATATGATTAGGTTGGAAAGGTAAATTACAAGTGCTAGCAAATGTTGCTAAAGAATGAGCTCGTAAATTTTGCCTTCATGGTATTTCAGAGAAATTACATTCTAATAAATCATCAATCAAATCTAGTACAGTGTCTCTATATTGGCCTAATCTATGATTGTAAACAGAATATTTACCTTTAATTTGTTTTACAATAAACTCTAAGTCTCCATTATTGCTATTATTTTTCCTCCTAAATTTTTGATTATTTGGAGTCCTAAAATAAGGGCTTCATACTAAGCCATATTGTTTGTGCATTTGAAATTCAGTCTAAAAGCATGGCCTTCTGCATGATTTTTCTCTATATTGGTTATCCATACTCCTGCTCCTGCTCCTAACTTGTTTAATGAGCCATCAAAATCTAAATGCCATAAAGATTCATGAAAGATGTTATCATTGTTTTGTGTTTTCTTTTCTTCCTTTAGTTCAGTCTTGATTTCATTATCAGTTTCAACATTACATAGGATAAATGAATCTAGGTCAGTAGGTGTAGCATAAATTGGGTAATTTATTGATCTTGCTACATTACTTACCATGTATTTCATTAAATTTTCCCTATATAACTTCTTAGGTTGACCAAAAACTGATATAGTAGCATAAGACATGTCCAATTGTAGAGATCCCTGCAACTTAGCTCCCCATGAGCGAGATAATAACATTCCATATTTGGGTGGGATATCATCTACTACAATGTCCATAAGTATACTCTTACCAGGATATTGAACTAGTGTTACACATAAATCTTTGATTAATCCTAGGAATTTTACTTTGCTAGAGTCAAATGAAAATAAATCCTTGTAAGGCCTTGTAATGTCTAAGTTCAGGGTTTCCATTATAGCTTTGGGCATTAAATTATGTGAAGCTCCTAAATCTAACATTCTGTTGTGTAAAATTTGATCATGAATGGCTAAACTGATGTAAAATGGAGGAATTAATCCATCTTGATGCTTTCCATTTACATCTGGGCCAAATATCAACTCTGGTTGATCATCATTTAAGTTTATGGAGTCTTCTCCATCATTTATGTTCAATGTTTTAGTGATGGTTGATTTATACAAATCATGTTTTACTAATTCTGTTAAAGGAATTGGTATTTTTAGCTTTGTAATCTCAGTTTGTATGTTGAAAGATGGTTGAGATTTACTTATTTGGATTAACTGTTATTTAGTAACTATAGTTTGTGTTGGTTTATCTTGTTTTTCTACAGTTATGTTTTTATTCTCAGTTTGAGTTTCTTGTGTTTTACTGCTTTTTGTTTTCTTTTCAGGGATGGTTTGTGAAGCAGTGGATGTTTTTTAAGATTTAGAACTGTCAGAAGCTGTTTTTGCAGTAGCAGCTTTTGGATCTGCTGATTTTGGATCAACAGTGGATGTTTTAGGATCTAAGTTTGTTGTTTTAGCATAATCAGATGCTTTTGCAGCAGCAAATTTTTGTAAATATTTTGTAGCTTGAACAACTTCATTTGTTATGTCAACAATATTAGGGTTTGGTGAAATTTTAGGATCAGAAACTTTTTTGGAAGAACTAGAGTTTTGCCTATTTTCCCTAGGGAGAATTTGCAGAACTTTTGTTGTTGAGGCTTCTACTTTTTTCTTATTTTAAATTTGTGCAATTTTCTTAGTAGAAGTTTCAGTATTTTTCTTACTCCTAAGGTTATATTACTTGTGAACTTCGTTTATGGAAAAATCATAACCTACTTTGTAATTGAAGGATTCCCCTGAATCTAATTGGAGTTGTTGGAGCTCAAATAACTCTTGATCTTCCTGTGTGAGAAATATAGTGTTATTATCATCTATTCCCATTAAATTTATGGTATCATCATCCTCAACTTTGTTTTGAGAACTCTCAACATAGTTCTCTTGAAATGGAGGTCTTATTGTTTGGTCTAGGACTGATTCTTTTGATTTCCCGAGTTTATGTTTTTCCTAAAATTGGGATTTCTGATTTGTTGTTGATTATCCCATTGAGGTCTTGTTTCTATGTTATCTAGTCTATCCACCATTATTTCTAAAGTTTTAGCTAGCATATCTATTTTTGTGTCTGAACTAGAGGCTTATTCTTTCATGGTTACTCTCCTCTCATTTCTCAATCTAGCTTTCTTAGCTAAAATGTTTACTTCTACACTTACAACATATGTTTGCATTCTTTCTAATGTTTATGCATTTCTTTCTCTTAACTGATATGCCATGTCAGTGTCAAATCCATCTGGGAATTTGAGTAAGACAGAGTCAGGAGTGGGTTTTATATTTGTAGGAATGGAATTGTAAACACTGTTATATCTATTGCAGTAGTCTTGTACTGATTCATTGGGAGCTCTCTTCATTGCATCAAATTTAGACAATATTTTCAGGGGGTTTTTATTCTTTTCCCATTTATTTAAAAATAATCTGTGGAAAACAACTAAATCAGCTATACTACATGCAGTAAGGCATTTAAACCATTTCTTTACTTCTCCTATTAATGTTTGGGCAAACAACCTCATTTGTACATCTGATTCATCTATCTCAAGGAGTTCAAAGTAATCTGTCATTTTGTTTATGTGCTGCTGTGCAGTATAATGTGTAGTGGCATCAAACTGTGGTATTTTACTTTGGTAATCTTGGGGCATGTCATGAAGTTATCCTGGAAGAACTAGGGGAGCATATATAGCAGCCATAGCTTGAATTCTAGCTTGGGTAGGAGGTAAAGTGGAAGTACTTGGGGCTGAACTGGAGGAAGAGGCTGATGAAACTGGATTATAAAATGTTGAACTAGAAAAAGTAGTGGAAGAACTAAAAGATGAAGTGGAGGTACTAGGAAGTGAAACTGTACTATATGAGGAACTAGCAGGAAATGAGAATGATGTGTTTGAAAAAGTAGAAGGTAAACTAGTGGATGAAATGGATGTAGGGGATGAAGGAAATAATATTTTACGCTGTAAGGGTAATCTAGGGCTAAATGGATCTGTAGATTGGATGGTAGTAGAAACTATAGATGATGTAGTGGTATCTAAATGTGGAATGGAAGGTTTAGATGTATATTCTAACAGTTGAGCTGATTCTATTGCCTCATATTTTTCTTTAAGAATAGTGGCATTAATCTCTTCAATTTTTTCTTGATTTTTATTTTCTTTAATTTAGAGTTTGCTGCAATACTTTTCTGTTTTGATTCCAAAAATAAAATAAAAACAGGGTCTAAAACAACAATGCTTAAATTACTTTTAGATTTTCTTCTTAACCAAGAATTTTCAAATTTCAAATCAAACTCTATATCCTATAAACTCACTAATTCCTGTGGTAATGAATTGACTCTATTAAAGGAAATTTTAACATCTAAATCTTGTATCTGTTTTTTCTTTTTTCCAATTCTGTCTGGGTTGTCCACTATAACAACAGGTTTAGGATCCAGGTTAGACCTAGTATAATAAACTTTCCTAAAAGCCAGAATTACCAATTTTCTGATAAAATGATACTCACAACTTATAAAACAATCTTAAGGGCAAAGAGATAATGAAAAAGGTTTCTTTAAGACTTATTTTATGACTGAGGATTGGTTAGTTCCCCAGTATGGTCACCAGTATGTTATCACTCTAGTAAATGTAAAGTTGTGAGATTTTAGTTTAAAGTGTAAGAAAACTAGAGGTAACCACATACCAACTTTTAAACTCTAAGATCTAGCCTTCTTAGGGTTCAGAGAGGGCTCTCTTTATAAGATTTAACTTTGTTTTTTTTATAACATATTAGGCTAATTATGATTGTGCAATTTGGTTTTGGTTTGAATGATTTGGTGGGAAAAATCACCTAATGTGATGGATAGTGGGAAATCTGTTTGTCCATTGGGCTGAGGAGTCAAAAATCAAGCAGACAAAGCTAGGATCAAGGTGAAGAAGTCAAATGTTTTCAGGGCAAGATAGATAACCCATGAAGATCTTGGAAGGCTGTTTGGTGAGATGATATGATCGAGATAAAGAGAAATGAAGGGTTCTTTTATCCAGAAAAGGGAAGTAGTAGGCAGAGGTCAAACGAAAGAGGGAGCAATTAAGGGTTCCCTACTCTAGAAATCAGCTGAAAACACAGAAATGATAAACAGTAAAAACATGGTGCTTTTAACAAATCCTGAAGTAATACTCCTGTTTATTCATTCAAATTTAGAAAACATTTATGGATGCATGTAACAAAGAAAGATAACAATGACAAGAAGGAAATACTTCACTTCAATAGCTCATCACATGAATCATGAAATATGATTCTACTTGATCCAATCCAGTCTGCTACTCGAGATTTGAAACAAAAAAGCCTTCAAGTCCAATAAAAAATGACTATAGAAATCTTCAGCAATTTATTCCTCAATAATACTTCTAAAGATAAATTATTTATACATAATTGTTTGTAAAATATCCTAGAATGCTTCTAGAAATTATCTAAGGAAAATAAAAATATCTTTACAATAAAATAGAGACAGTTGCTTAACAAATCAACAAGCTGTCCTATCTATTAAAAGAAATAGTAACTGATTATGGATGAGGTGTAGCTGGCTGCCTTGGTGTCCTTCTTGCTGGCTTTAGATATTTCAAGTTGGTTTTGAAATCTGATCTGCTTATCTTATACTCTTTCACTGATTATCTTTAGTCTCTGATACTCTTTTTAAACTTAGATACTCTTTAAACTCAGATACTCTTTAAACCTCTGTAAAATATCTTTACTGCTGTAAAAAATCTGTTTTTATTGCATTTCAGTAAACTATTTTTTTCTCCTTTATCTTTCTGCCCTTTTATCTTTAATAGTAAATCTATTAATTACTGCCAATTTTATTCACTTGGAATTTGTATTTTCTTCATCTTTCTGAAGTTTTCATCTGCTTCTGTATACCTGGAATCTCATGTTGCAAATAAAATAAGTCCTCAAAACTCCTGAGTAAGACTTTTCCTGTTGGAATGACTTGCCCACCACCTGATTTTTCAAATTTTTCCTTGGCATATTCTCTGATCTTTTTATTGTAGTCCTCCTAAGGCATTAATTTGTCATTGATGACCAAAATATTAGGCAAAATTCTTTTCCTCAAATTCTCAAATTTGACGAGGCATTAATTTGTCATTGATGACCAAAATATTAGGCAAAATTCTTTGCCTCAAATTCTCAAATTTGACGAGGCATTAATTTGTCATTGATGACCAAAATATTAGGAAAAATTCTTTGCCTCAAATTCTCAAATTTTACCATAAACCTGGTTATGGTGATGTTCATCAGCAAAGTAACCTAGGATGAAAGATAACATTGAAATTACATGCCTAGAACACTTTGGAAATTTTGAAGTGGAGTATGGAGGATAAATTTGAGGAATTTCTACATGTAAAGGCATAAATGTTTGGAAGATTAGGAATCTTTTGGGAAAATCAAGGCCAATATACAGCTTAGTAAGTGCTTCAATGGACAAAGGGACTGCTTGAGGATCAACTTTAAGCTGTAACATTTGATTAATGGATTCAACAGCAATGGTGAAAAGTACTTCTTTATTGGAATTGACTATTGCTCTTTTCTCAGGCATATAATGATGATGGCATAACCTAATGACCTTTGGGCATGAATGGGTAACTAGAACCACATATTTGGGTAAGTGTGATTCCCAAATTTTAACTTCTTCAACATTATCCAAGGACTTTTCATAGCTCCAATTATGAAGTTCCAACAAATTGAATTCTACAATAGGATCTGCTATCTTATAGTCAATATCAGCTAATGGTGTTGAGATTGAAACAAGATGATAATCTTGGTGGAAAGAAGTCGCCTTCACTAAGTGGGCCCGCGGGCTATTTTTGGTGCAAGTCTATTTTTAGACATGTCGATCATATTCTATGAGTTGCAGGATGCTATTTGTGGATGGTTGGTCAAGTTGGAAAAATAGATGGACTTCTATTTTTAGACATACTGGGCGGAATCTATTTTTAGATTGCCAGCCTAAAAATAGATATGTCGAATATTATTAGCTCTTAATAATATTTGGACTATAAACATTATCTTATTCTCTTGAAGCACTTCAGTTAAGTGCACAGATGTGGCACAGGAGCTGACAGAAGGAATTATGCTATTCCTGAGGGTTAAGTGGAGCTATTGCATGGAGACTTCAATTAGAACTCATGTGACAGAGTTTGGTGGAGTTAGTAGAAGTAGTTAATGGAGTTGTGTTCAGTTTAACTCAGTTAGACACAATTGAGCTAGTTGTATCTAGTCTAACTGATTGATACACTAGTGAGAGTGGTGTGAATTAATTATTAATTAATTCACTAATTATTGAGTCATTAATCAACTGAAGAATACATCAGTTAACTACAGTGCATGTACAATTTCCGTGGAGACCAGTGAAGAGGTAGGTGAAAGAGCAGTGTGATGATCAGTTATGACTATACTGGTGCATGAGTTTGCACCACACATTGATGGAGATGCCAATGAGGACTGCGTAGTGCAAGCCAGGTGAATTTGAGCTCATTTAGAGCCCATATTCAGCAGGGATTGCGCAGTAGAGGCAGGATAGTAGGTGGCAGAGGATCGGTGCATGGATTTGCTAGATCAGGACCTGATTAGTGTGTAGCGATTGGAGATTGTACTGAGAGCTTGTAAGAAGCTTTGTATGATGATTGTTACATGATCTCTATGACATATATTATACAGATAGTTGGGGGTTTTCAGCTTTAAGCTTTCCCATAAATTACTGTGTTCATATGTGTGAATTTTTATTGTTTTAATGTGTGCATGCAATTGATTTAATTTCCACAAGTAATGATCAATGGTGGAATAGATTCTGTATTGTGCATGAAGTCAAATAGTGTATGATCAGGAGAATCTTAGACATATAACATATCAGTTATATAATTTCTACATGGTATCAGAGGGATAGTTGATCTATTGCAAAGCATTGAAGCTGTTGAGTTTTGTGCTGGTGGAATTCGAATTTGCAGTAGTGTTTTCTTGGTGTCAAAGTTGAGATGTCTTTCAACAGATTGTGATTGGAGTATGCCCTTGAGGGCAGCTTGAATTATATTGCATGGAAGGACAGGATGGAGGCGGTGCTGGAGGATAATGGGTTGAAGGATTTCATAGATGCAGAAATTCCAAAACCTGTGTCTAGAGATGCTGCTGCACTTGATGCATGGCAAAAGAAGACAGAAAAATGTTGAAGGATTCTGTTGGAAGGTGTGAAGGATCACATTGTGTATAGCCTTCATGGTAAATCTTCTCCATTATTGATGTGGAAAGCTTTGATAGACTTGTTCCAAAGCAAGAGCGACCAGAGGAAGTTGGCGCTTAAGGATAAACTCAGGAAGATAAAAATGGAGAAGGGCGAAAGTATACCCAAGTACCTCATGAAGTTTGTCCAGTGCGGGGATGAGCTGGGAAGTGTGGGGGTTACTATAGATGAAGAGGACTTGGTGAGCTTGGCTCTCCTTGGGCTTCCGAAGAGTTGGCATTCCTATGAGGACTCAGTCAATGGTCGGGAGAAACTGCCGGGATGGGAGCGACTTTGGTCGGATCTTGTGCAGGAGGAGATAAGGTGGAGTACCAGGGAAATATCTTCATCGAAGAATGAAGATGAATAAAATTGCACTTTGGCTGCCAAAGCAAGGAAGGGGAAGAGCAAGAAAAATACTTCTCAATCCAGTGCGAAAGGCAAGAAGCAGGACATGTCCAAGGTGAAGTGCTTTCACTGTCACCAACACGGACATTACGCCACTAATTGTCCACAGAAGAAGAAAAATAAGTAGGCTACTGGATCTGCAGCTGGAGAGGCCTTAGCCTCGCAGTTTGAGCTTGATTTTTCACTGATCGCATGCTTGGTCTCAAGTATGATGGGTTCAGTGTGGTTTCTTGACAGTGGTGCGTCTTTTCATATGAACAGAGACAAATATTTGTTCAGTGATCTGGATGAGAAGGATTTTGGAGTGTACATCGAGATGGGCGATGATGCTAGATACAATGCGACTGGTATCGGGACCATTTCCTTTGAGAGGGAGTCTGGTAAACCTTTCATATTGAAGGATGTCATGCATGTTCCAGGATTGAAGAAGAATATGATCTCAGTGGCCATGTTGGAAGACAAGGGATATGATGTTGTGTTTAGCAAGGGAAAGGCTTTCCTGCGCAGTAAGGCAACTAGTGAAACCCAGAGGATAGGGTTTCGAGTTAAGAACCTTTATCAGTTGCAGGTAGATGGCTGCGCAACAATGGCAAGCAAGGCAGAAGGAGTGGTGAGCTAGGATGAGGGCAAGCTATGGCACAGGAGATTGGGCCATCTTCACCATGGTGCTTTGAAAATTTTGCAGCAGATTTCTACCGGGCTTCCCAAAGGTACACTTGCACAGTCAGATCAGTGCAAGGGATGTACTTTGGGAAAATTTGTGAAAGCCACCTTTCATGAGAAGGATAGTCGCGCCATGACGATCCTTGAGAGAATTCACATAGACGTGTGTGGACCTTTCTCAGTATCTTCGAAAGCAAAGCACAGGTATTATGTGATGTTTGTCGATGATTTTTCTTGTAAGTGCTGGATCTTCTTCATGCAGAAGAAGAGCGAGACATACTCAAAGTTCTGTGAGTTCAAGGCACTGGTTGAGAAAGAATCAGGGAAGTAGGTGAAGGCTCTTAGGAGTGATAATGGTGGTGAATTCATCTCTGGCGAATTCAAGGACGTTTGCAATGCATAAGGAATTCGAAGAGAGCTCATAGCGCCTCATAACCCATAGCAGAATGGGGTTTCTGAGCGGAAGAATAGAATGATCGTGGGTGCTGCACGGGTGATGTTGCATGATCAGGGCCTTCCCATACACTTGTGGGCTGAGGCATGCAATACTTCGGTTTATGTGCAAAACCGTTGTCCTCACAGAGTACTTGGCATGAGTACACCCGAGGAGGCATTTTTTGGTAAGAAGCTTGATATTTCTCATTTGAAGATTTTTGGCTCACCTGTTTACATTCATGTGACGAAGGATGCTAGGAAGAAGCTAGAGCTGACCGCAGAGGTTGGGATATTTTTGGGGTACACTAATACACCCCACAACTATCGTGTGTATTTTCTAGACAATCGGAAGACTGTTGTGCGACGGGATATAAAATTTCATGAGGAGAAAGCCATGAAGTGTTCGCTTGAGAGGGAGCCACACTTGCATGCAAATGAGGAGCTATTAGTTCCTAAGGATGAGCCTCAGGATGTGGATCAGCCACAAGAGGAGGTTCATGGAGTGGAAGAAACCACTCATGCAACGCCAACCATCAGAGGGCGGAAGCGCACTACAAAAGCTGAGCGACTGAATCAGGATGCAGAGAAGATTGTAGGAGCACCTACATCATAGCACAGATAGAGACAGTCACCTGACCGATATAATGGATACATGGCTCTGATGAGCAAGTGTATCGTGATAGAACCATCCTCTTTCGAGGAAGCTGTGGAGGACCTTGCATGGGTAGATGCCATGGTGGAAGAGTATGATTCCATTGTCAGAAACAGTGCATGGGAGATTGTCCCAAGGCCAGAAGGGAAATCAATGGTAGGTTCGAGATGGATCTACAAAGTGAAGCAAGCTGTTGACGGGAGCGTCGAGAAGTACAAGGCAAGATTTGTTGCCCGGGGCTTCTCACAGATTGAGGGGATCGACTATGAGGAAACCTTTGCACCTGTTGCAAGGTATTCTTCCATACGGAGCATCCTAGCTCTCTCAGCGCAGATGGGATGGCATATTCATCAGATGGATGTGAAGACTGCGTTCCTCAACGGAGTCATTGAGGAGGAGGTGTACATAGAGCAGCCTGAAGGTTTCGAGATCTTCAGCAGCGAGTCGCATGTGTGCAGGCTCAAAAGAGCGTTGTATGGGTTGAACAAGCACCTCGTGTTTAGTACACATGGATAGACAGTTATTTCACCGGACTTGGTTTTACCAAGAGCGAGGCAGATCCCAACCTGTATCAGATAGTGGTTGAGGGTAAGTTGCTGATCATTTTACTTTATGTAGATGATTTGATACTGACCGGTGATGAACAGTTGATACTCTCATGCGAGGCTGATCTTGCAAAAGAGTTTGAGATGAAGGACTTGGGCCTCCTTCATTATTTCCTGGGTTTGGAAATTTCACAGTGCAGTGTTGGATTGTTTGTGTCTCAAGGAAAGTATGCCCGGGAGATGCTGGAGAAGTTCAACATGTAAGGCTGCAAGCCTATCGACACTCCTCTTCCTGGTGGTTGGAGGAAAGAAGATGCTACTTCGACAGAGGTAGTGGATGCCACTATTTACCGGCAGTTGGTGGGGTCGCTTATGTATCTAGTCAATACACGACCTGACATATGCTACGCAGTTAACCATCTTTCACAAGCTATTGTTAAGCCTACCAAGCTCTTTTGGAAGGCGGGGAAGCATGTATTGAGATATCTCAGAGGCACATCGAGATATGGATCATGGTACAAACAGGAGGACGAGTTGAGGCTACATGGCTTCACGGACCTATATCTTCATATCAAAGATTGTGTGCAGTGAAAGATCATGTTACTTTCTTACATTCCTACGGAGGATCAAAATGCTGATATCTTGATGAAGGCGCTCACCAGGAGCAAATTCAAATACCACAGAGGCAGGATTGGGGTGGCAGATAATCCCTATCTTGTTGAGAGGGAGTGTTGAGATTGCAATAAGATGATGAGCTTAGTGAAAAGAAGTTGCCTTCACTAAGTGGGCCCACAGGCTATTTTTGGCGCAAGTCTATTTTTAGACTATGTCTATTTTTAGACATGTCGATCATATTCTATGAGTTGCAAGATGCTATTTGTGGATGGTTGGTCAAGTTGGAAAAATAGATGGACTTCTATTTTTAGACATATTAGGCGGAGTCTATTTTTAGACTGCTAGTCTAAAAATAGATATGTCGAATATTATTAGCTCTTAATAATATTTGGACTCTAAACATTATCTTATTCTCTTGGAGCACTTCAGTTAAGTGCACAGAAGTGGCACATCAGCTGATAGAAGGAATTACGCTATTCCTGAGGGTTAAGTGGAGCTATTGCATGGAGACTTTAGTTAGAACTCATGTGAAAGAGTTTGGTGGAGTTATTGAGGTAGTTGGTGGAGTTGTGTTTAGTTTAAATCAGTTAGACACAATTGAGCTAGTTGTATCTAGTTTAACTGATTGATACACTAGTGAGAGTGGTGTGAATTAGTTATTAATTAATTCACTAATTATTAACTCATTAATCAACTGAAGAATACATCAGTTAACTATAGTGCATGGACAGTTTCAGTGGAGACCAGTGAAGAGGTAGGTGAAAGAGCAGTGTGACTATCAGTTGTGACTATACTGGTGCATGAGTTTGCACCACACATTGATGGAGATGCCAATGAGGATTGCACAGTGCAAGCTATGTGAATTCGAGTTCATTCAGAGCACATATTCAGCAGGGATTGCGCAGTAGAGGCAGGCTAGCAGGTGGCAGAGGATCGGTGCATGGATTTGCTAGATTAAGACCTGATTAGTGTGTAGCGATTGGAGATTGTACTGAGAGCTTGTCAGAAGCTTTGTATGATGATTGTTACATGATCTCTATGACATATATTATACAGATAGTTGGGGGTTTTTAGCTTTAAGCTTTCCCATAAATTACTATGTTCATATGTGTGAATTTTTATGGTTTTAATGTGTGCATGTAATTGATTTAATTTCTACAAGTAATGATCAATGGCGGAATAGATTCTGTATTGTGCATGAAGTCAAATAGTGTATGATCAGGAGAATCTTAGACATATAACATATCAGTTATATAATTTCTACAAATGGAGTGTGTTCAATATCTACAACAGGGGGTTGTAGAGGATTAATGACTATGGCAGTCTTAGAAGATGCAGCTGGAGTAGGTTTAGGCATTTTTGAAACTTTTAGGACTAAAAACTCTGCTTTTTGGCTTTTTTGGCTACTTTTGCAAGATAAACAGTTTGTAGAAGTATTTTTCACTCAGATAGGGATTTCTTGGATAAAAATAGGCAAATATAGTCTTTCTCTGGGCTTTCCTTTCAATTTTGGATTCTTCAATAGGCTTTTACAATCTTTTACTGGTTTAGAAACAGAAAACAGGGGTTTTCTGAGTTTTTTCAATGAGTAATTAGGTTAAAAGTTCTTTAAGATTCAGGCAAAGAAGCTTAGGATACCTTCAGAGGATTTTTGGGCTCAATTTGGGGTTTAAAACAATGCGCAGAATATATAGGGTTTTTTTAGAAATTTTGACAAGGTTTGGCCTTTTTTTTGGATATTTTAAACAGGGTTCTTTGGTTAAATTTGAGCTTTGAATGTAATTTTTCTTTTAAAAGATCCTTTCAAATAGAAACAGGCTTGATTTGCTGGAAGAATACCTGTTATACGCAGGTACTGGATTTTGAAGGCATTTATGAAGGTTTTAGAGTAGATTCAATGGTATCTTTTCAATCTCTAGAGCAATGCAAAGCTCCTTGGTGGTCTTCAAAGGGTACAGGACCAAAATTTGTAGTATTTTGGCATAAAAATGGTGGAAATTGATTGTTTTACAGCCGAGGTGGCTTATACAGAGGTTACGCGTAGAAAGAGAGGAAATGAGTGCATTTCCAATGTTTATTAGGCATATTAGGGCTAACAGGCGTCGGTAATTAATGGAGGTCAAGTCATAAAAAATGGTGGGTTTCAGGCTCAAAGGGTCAAAACCACGAGCGGTTATCGCGTGCCATTTCGGTGGTAAGCTGTTTTGGAGGAAACTAACGCGATCCAGTGAGAATTGACCACGTGGAGGAGGGATAAAATTACAATACCACCCATTTCACGTGGAAATGAGATGGGGAATATCGCGCAAGTTTATTTGCGATATGGATCTTCCGCCGCTAGATGGTGAGGTTCGATTGCGAACGACCCAGATCTATTGGGAAAGTACCATCGGGATTTGGTAGTGGGGCCGAGGTGTATTAACGCGACGGGGACAGGTTTAAACTTTATAAATATGCATTTAAATAAAGTTTAAAACCTTAGTCTTTATAATATGCGGTGGGCATGAGGTTTATATGTTAAATTAAAACATTTACGCAATGTTTCAATCATACATAGGCATGGGTCTTTATTATATAGATTTTACAAACGTTTTAGATATTTGTTTAAAAATATAGGGGGCAGGGTATTTGTTTTGTTGATATGTTTTAAACCAATGGGATTTGGGTGGGGATTAATTCACCACGTGGATTATTTAAACATTGATTTTAAACTAAAATAGAGGGTTTGTGGGTTATTTTACATATAAAAGGGTTTTAATACTATACGAGAGGGAATAGTTTAGGGAGTTAATAAATAAATTAGAAATTAATATGAAATAAAGGGATAATGTAAATAATGAATAAAAATACATATTTAACTCTAAGTAAAGTGAAAATAAGCATAGCTTGTCTTTATTGTATTTCTCCACACTTTAACTTAGGATAAATGTATTTTTAGGGTTTATGAATGATTTTTGAAAGGAATTGAAATTAGTTATTTAGGCTTTTACTTTTACTAAGTAAAAAATGGGTTTTTACTTAGGAAAAGGGATTATGATTATGGATGAAGGATAAAGATGATGAATGTGGGTTTTATGTAGGAATTCAATTATTTTTAACCAATCAATCATCGAGCCCTGGGTCTGGTCCCAACAGAAGTCAGAGAAATGCTCTGAGCCTCTTTAACTGATAGTTTAGAATACTAAATAATTGTAAGGGAGGGAAATTAGTGATTTTTGCCCGATGATGCTTTATTACATGCTTGCACAATTGCTTTCTACCTACCCATATTTATTTCTAACATTTTTACTTCATTTTCATGGGTGCATTTAGGCTTGTAACCCTAAATCAATTTTCTTTTCAAAGCATAAAAACTATCTAAGTCTAACGTTATTTCATCTGAGGGCTCAAATTAAACTGTTGAGCTCCTCATTTATTCTCTATTTAATCTACTGATTTGTCAAGTTTATATTGTTTGATATATCTTTACTCTCTATCTAAAACATGAAATTCAAAGCATGAAAAGTTAAGATTAAGCTATTTAACTGATCATGGATTATGGCATTTATTGACAATCTACACATAATCATTATTCTTGCAGTAAAGTAAATAGTAGTGGCATTTTGACTTGCTCACTTTTAGGTCTTATTTTTATCTCTTTTTTCTTTTGGGGTCTATCTTTTTCTAAGTCCTTTGATCATTCTTTTAGGAATTTTAACCTCTTTTATTTTTATTATTTTTTCATTTTTCAAAATATGGGAAAACAAATTGCAGAAAGCAAGGTATGTACATATTTATAAGACTATCAAATTCAATTAAAAAATTATGAACCCTATTATTATAGGACCCTAACTATAGCTACTAGTAATAATATCCATAATTATGGTCTTCAATATGATGATGCCAATATGTCTTTTGCAACAACAGTTCACCTTTACTGCCCTTAATGCTGATGTGAACAATAAGTCTCGAAAATCATTACAACTTGTTGTAAGATTAAACAATCTTTCAATCTATGAGGCCCAATAACTTTAATACTGAATAGTGACATATTCATGACAAACCCTTAATGCTAGATACATTCAATGCATTGTATTGTACAATATCACTACTGCAAGAATATCAAGTGATGAAACCTTCACTCCTTATGCTTACTGTTGTAAGTGAGAATGGTGTAAATTCCAATCTAAGAGAGAGAGAGTCGAAGCTCTAATTACAACCAAGAAAATCCAATGTTGGTAACTATGCTGAAGATTAGGTGTTTCTTTGTAGATTATATTGTGATTCCATTACAGATTCAAGGATATCTTTGCACAAAACTTGGTTCATAGGCCAACTGCTCATAATTTCATTACAAAAAATTCTCAAATTCAACCACATACCTCTGTTTCATAACCTTTAGGCGTAGCACATGCTTAAGGAATAATAAGGGTTAGGGATTGAAATATCTTATATCTGAGGTATGAAAATATGGTCTTGGATGCATATGAGGTTAGCCATTGCCGCAACAAAACCATTAAAACCAAATACTTCATGTAATTACAAGCAAATTTGCACTATGAGTCGTTTGAGAACCACAGACTGTAGACCACGAGATAATATGAACCATGCAGTGTTTCACTCCAGCTCGCACAAACCGCCCCAGTTAAGACAACATTCATAATCTCTACTATTCACCATTTTCTCTCCATTGTTCTCAACAACATACAAAATCTGAATTTCTATTTTTCTAATGTGAAGTGTACATATCATACTTCAGAATGTTTGTCAGTAAAATACTCTACCCTTTTATTTCGTTAATAATGTACCTCAGACTCTAACACACATACTTTTCACTGCTCAAATTTGATGTGCACTGTGAAGGCCAGCTTTGACATTAGGATTGTGGCACTCAGGGTGACATCTAGACAATAGCTCTTAGTCCAGTCTCCGCTCCAGCTGTTCAAACATATCTCAAACACTTCAACTGTTCTATCACAATGAGCTTCATGAAGACATCTTCAATTTGTTTAATTGAAATATCAAAAGACAGAGCTCAATAAACCTTTATGGATGACTTTTAGAAATATGCCTTGAAGATATATCAACATTTAATTGAAGAGGAGTGCAATTATATCCAAGAATAAATGTTGCTTCAACATGAAATACACTTCTTCAGTGTTGTGCAATGTATCTCGTCTTTGGTGCTGCACAATGTATCTCGTCTTTGAGGCTAACCCAATCTCCATATTCCTACATCAATATATTTATTACTCGCATTCATCTCTTGGGATTCTAGCAAAATCCCATATGTTTTCTGTAGGCCACAACCCATAGGAGGCTCCTACCTCAACCAGTTCCAACTGAACATTTATCAAGCTACAACTTGAAAGGAGACCATAATACCCTCAAAAAACATGAAAACAATATGCTGACTTACCTTATTATCAACCTTGTGTTCCTCCATCTTTACTTATGCCTCTTCTCCCTTCAAATCTGCTTCTCATCAGCTCCATATGTGCATAGTATATCAATAAAATCTCTCACATTATCAAGCTCTCTAACCTCTCGAATGCACACCAAAATGACATATTTTTAAGAGATAATTTGATGGTTGTTTTTATTCTATATTAGAATATGAAGTGAACAGACTTGACTCTTTTCCTTCCACACATTCATTTCCAATCTCTTCATATCATGAATATTAGAATAAGAAATAGATAATTTATCCAATATCAATTTCAACCATATGTAATGTCTCACAACAATTCAACTTAATACATCTTTGTCTTTGCCTTGGAGTCTTTCCTTTGCCTTAGAGACTTGCCTTTGAATCACAAAAATTTATCTCAATCAATAATTTCACATTATTACAATTTCTTCAATGTAGCCCTTTAATCTTATTTTCCTTGTTATACGTTTATACCTTTATTGATCCCTGTGTTTTTGTATCACTTCTTCTGACTGTGTTTCCAATGTTCTGTTTCAAAACTGTGCAGCATAAACGTTGCTTCAAAAATACAATATCATGCCTTTAGACAACAAATTCAGTCCTTGGTTCCACTGAGTATGTCACATAAATGTATGGTTACCACAGTCTGCACCAAGTGTTAGATTTTCCAAAGGAATGCTGCGAGTAAAATTAAACAGAATTTACCACAGGTACCGAGTACCTTCTTGTCCATTCTCTGATAACATGAATATCCGCATAACCCCGGACCCATTATGGCATTTGAATTTAGTTCTGGAATATTCCGCGTCTGTTCACGAATCGCACATCAGCCCAAGGCTTATGAATTCTAATTAGGCGATTTGCGATTTGCGATTGTGTGTTTAGGTCCCACCGGCTTCTGCTACGCCATCGCAACATTGTCACCACTTGTGATTTTACGACTTGTGATTTTGTGATTTGTGGGTTCGGGTCCCACTGGGAGTGCCACATCATTTGTGCCACATCATATATTGCCACACCATCTACGCCACATCATCTATTGCCACGTCATCTATTTCCACATCATCTGCATCATGTCATCATCACCAAATCATTTATCGCCACGTCATATGCGGCATGTCATATTTCGCAATTATCTCATCGAATTTTCCCATAGCACATGCTCATATCACAACTTTGTTACCGATTTGTGATTCTGCGATTCAACGATTTTGTGATTTTATTTCTTGCTGTAATTTGCGATTTGCGATTTTCTCACAAGTCTATACAAAGTGAAGGGGAATTCATCATATATTCATTGGAAATCTTCCATTGCTCCCATGTGACCACTAACACTGCTCCAAAGCCAATGATAACGCTGATGCTGCTCCTTTTCCATAAATGATAATGATGATGCCGCTCCTTTTATTTTTTGTTGATCCTGATCTGCTCCTTTTCCATCAATGACAATATTTGCAACACTAGCTTCGTTCATAAGTGGTTTAACATACCCTTTTGAAATATATTCTCTATTATGCTTATAAAATAATTCAGAAAAGGAGGTGAAATTATTGCTATTGACCTATTGTAAGGAGCGTAGTGGGTGAATTGGTTGCACTTCACGAAGTCTCACTGATCTCACTTAGTCTAGTTGAGTCCTATTAGACCTTGTGATGTCTTCCTTGGTGAGATAGGGTCGGGACGAGTTGGGTATAAATTGACCCAGTTTTGAGGACAAGCCGAGTCAAACCATTGAGTTCAGGTAGATAAGGACAAGCCCTGTTACTGTTGATGGGGTATATCAAATATGGTTAAATTTTGGTTCTTCGAGATATTGAGACTAATTTTTTTATTGTTCTTTACATTTGTAATATTGTTCTCTACTTATCTGCCATGACTCATGAGTGGTAGCATATTTAATTTTTTTTTTTGGATGAGAACGTGTGTATTTGAGTTTTAGTTTCTATCTTTTGGATAGAGAAGGTAGTAAGAACAACACTATTACTAGTAGAGAAATCTTGGGCGGCCTACTATGCAAGGAAGTTGTGAGACAATTAGAGACTAGGAATGCAAAATGGTGAAGTAGCAGTGGGAATATACAATTCAATTTAAAATTATATACCATTTATATGTTTAATACCATGGATTATTAATTTCTCTGTATATAATACTATATCCTACTATTTATTATTATTATTTTACCCCTTTTTTCTTTTTGTGTCTCAACTTCCTTTCCTTTTTATCATCTTGCTTTCTTATCATTTTCCCTCCCTTTTCTTTTTCCTTCCAAAAATTAAAATATTTTTTTATGTTACATTTTTGAACGTAATGAAAATAGAATGAAAATGAAGATTTGGGCATTGACTTACTAGAAAAAACTGGAACTAAATGGAGGTTGTAATATAGAAATGGGATAAGCGCACCCTCAACAAAATTTTAATACTAGAAATTGTCTCTGATAACATTTTTCATGATCTAGATGACCATGAATATCCTTAGATCATATTCAAAGGCAACTACCTAAGAAGAAAGACATAAATGTTTTGATAATGACTTTTTTTATATTGAAGAATTGAGTGGGGAATGTTAAAGTAACACAAGTGATATGACCAAGAATATACATAAAATGTATTTCCTTGTCATAAGAGTCATGGCCAGTGGTCATGACCCATAGTTTAATAAAATATAATTATTAGTTAGCTATATTTCTCTTGGACCATTGATGTGCAACTCTTCCTTCCAAACTAAAATGCATCTTTACATGTTTCATGGAAATCAATGATCTTTTATAGTTCCTTTTTTTTAAAAATAATTTTCACATTGTCTTCTTTATGTCGTTGCTTATGTTCAGGTAAATAATTTAAAATCTATTTATAATCACCTTACTCATTATATGGAAATTTAAGATTGTGTTATTATTTTTTCCCTATTGGCTACTCTTTTTACTTTTTCTTGGAAGCATATTGACAAGTCTTCTAAATTTTCAAAACCGACTTGTGAACTTTGACGGTGGCTTCTATATGCTTCCATTTCAGTCTTCCCAGAATCAAAAAGTACAACTTATAAGGGGTTTTATTAACCTCCACCTCATCCCTTTTCACCATATTCAGATTGAGTTAGACTATGCCTACTGATGAACAATGGAAGGGGCTTTCCTTGTAATAGTGCCTGTCACAGTTTCCCCCTTCCCCTTGTATGAATTTATATTTTTCCTGTGTTGCTACATCCATTGTTGTCAACTCCAACATTTGTTACTAAGTTTCTTTTAACATCCAATTCACAGGTGTAATAACATGGGTGAAATCATTGTGCACATTGTCAAACATCAACAATCACAATAGATGAGTGAAGTTGTATAAGTTGTTTCACCATGTAACCACAATATATGAGTCACAATTTTTAAGTTGTTTCGTCTTGTAACCAAGGAGCAGCTCATACCTAAGCAAATCCCTCTGCAAATATCAAATATGTGGAAATGAAGATATGCGCAAAAAAAACCTTAGGAAACACTTCACATTTTGCAGAAAGATGCATTTCCCCAGCATCTTCGAGCCCTTAATATATGCCAATTGCCTAAGACCTAACAATCACGTCACTGTAGCCCACCACACCTTCTTGCAAGACACATCCTTACGAAAAATTAGTTTGTAACATCTTTTAGCATCTTGAACTATTCAATAAAACATACGTACAGTACATACTAACTCTTAAAACTTCAATAATAGACTCTTCAATTTTCCAAGATACATGACCTTGCTACATCACATTTGTTTGGATTCTCTAACAAAAGACCTTTCAACCGTTTCACACAAAATGCACCTCTTCCATTTGTGAAAATCTACCATTTGTAAAATCTGGCATCGTCCCATGATTTTCCTTGTAATGCCAAAATTTAGTGTTAGTTGCACTACCATGCATATATACACCTCTCTGGGATGAAAATTTATCTGCTTAACCTACTTAAATCACTTTTTCCCACTTTTACCTTCTACCTCTCTGCCCTACCTCGAAATACCTTCGAATTTGATCGACCTAACTACTCCCAGTATTTTGAAAACAAAGTCGGGTCAGTGTTGTCTTTGAAGACTATTTCGAGGATGATGGCCTTGAAGAAGATGACTTGATGGAGGAGCCTTTTAACAACCTAATGTTACATGATTTAAAAGCCCAAAATTGTATCAATTTAAATTTGTAACAACTAACCTAGAAGTACAAAATTGGGACCTTAATCTTAATATTACCCAAGCATGAAACCCATGCTTTAATAAGCTGTCATTTAATAATAATAAGAATTTCTTTTGACAAATAAATTAATAATGAAGACCAAACCTAGTTACATTCTTCAACATTATGACTCCTAGAGCCTCAACCTTCTTCACGTTGATGAAAAAATTTTATTAGTTATCCCTTTGATAAGAACCACCATTTTCGTAAAGTCCTATAACTCTTCACTTTTCAACAATTTTCCCATATCTTGTGCCCAAATTCCATAATTGTATCCATTAAAATTTATAAGATCTAGCTTGAAACTCATAATGTTGACCCACTTATTTGATCCTAGATTTAGTTTTCAATTAGAAACCTCAAACCAATCCACTAAACAAATATAACTTTTTAAGAGCATCTACAACTTGCATAAGACTTGTAGGCAACATGCTACATCTCAAAACATTAGTTTTAATACCATGTTGGAGAATCGAAGGGTTTTGTATATTAGAAAACTCGTTCTAAAATAGAGGTGATGTCTAAATACATTGTTACAACACCTAAGAACAACCAAACATAGTTCAACATACTAAGAACTACATCCAAGGAAAATCTTTAAGAACATGGAAACTAAGTCACATTTCCGGATGGGTTTTCACCCCAAATGGTGTGAGGTCTAAATGGGACTTCATATCGGCGATACCCCCTATATGTTGGTGGGATCCAACACTGTCAACATGTTCCATGCTCTTTGATGCCTCCCATGGTTCCACCCTGAATATTGGAACCAAAAACTTTTGGTTCTTCTCTTTCAAGATAACACTTAGAATGTCTTCTAAAAGTTCTATTGTTGGGTATGGATTCATAAAGGGCTATTTAAATTAATTCCTTTTAAATTTGATGGAACCTAGGTTGAGGATATTTTTAAATCCTTTGAAGGGGGATTTGGACCTAATGTCCTAGGGGATAGGGGGCCTAAAGGGAAGGAAAAAAGATAAATTGATAGGGTAACCCCCAACAATGGTGATAATGGGATTAGGGGCCCCATTATCACAATCCATAAGCCCTTAACCCACAATACTGAACTCCCTATTCCCTCGACCCCCAAGCCATAATTCCTTGACCCATACACTCATAACTCATAACCCATTAATCCCTTGAACCATTAAATCTTAACCCTCTAACCCCTAACATAGAATCCATGAACCCTCTAAGACTTAACCCCTAATCCTCTTGATCAGTGACCCTTAACCCCTAATCCCTAACCCCTAAAAACCTTAACCCCTAACACCTAAATCCCATAACTGGATAATTTTCAAAGCCTCGATTTGAATTTATCACAATATATACACTTCATGTTGAGATGGAGCCTGTAGTGCTCTCCCACATAAGGAGTTGGAAATGAATAGATCACTCATAAAGAAAAGGCCTCTCTATCCCTAATGCATAAGGATTGCACCCTTGATACAAATATTTTGTTTGCTAAAAAAACTCAATTGTGTCAATGTAAAACATTGTACAAAAGATAAAATAAAATGATATTATCCACATAAATTCTTTAAATAGCCTCACATTAGCCATGAGTGATGAGTCAGGGGGTGAATGTTGGGAATTATTAAAGTTATATCATGTTTAATTTCCTTTTACATCATGAGGTTATTCTCTAGTAAGGTTGATGCATCATCACAAGGGAGCATGACACGTTTTGTGGGGGAGCGATTAAAGTTGTAACACAATTCAAGTGACATACACCTCCAATGTAAATGACATCATTATATGTTTTTATCAGGTTGTTTGATAGGTTATTTGTAGACAATACATTCAGTGTAGTTGAACTTCATATTTTCATGACCTCAACTCTAAGATGAATTTGTACTAGGAACATTTCATGCAAATGAGAGGGGGTGTTATTGTTTAACACACATACACACAAGAACATTGGATATTGCCCTTAGATTCCCCTTGCTATGTTAGAAGTGGGTTTACATTGGCATTGAGTTGAAACTAATCATCATGATCTTCTTCTTGACAATAACATATGCTAGCAACACTGTTTCTGATGAAATAGGTAACCGCACTGTTACCTACTTTTTTTTGGTAGCATAAAAAGCACCCGATTTTGAAAAGTGGTGATGTAGAATCACCCCCTTTTTTTTTGTGCACATTTTTGACACTCTAATATTTTTATTTATGAAGTATGAATATTTGTTTTAAAATGTTAGTGATTTTCATGCTAATTTTGAAACGTATTGATGCAGCATCAACCTTTTTTTTTTTAGAGCGGTGATTCTCATGCTAATTTTGAAACGTATTGATGTAGCATCAACCTTTTTTTTAGAGTGGTGATTTTCATGTTGGTAATAAATCACAAAACTTAGATAAAAAAAAATATATATATATATAAACAATAAAAAAACCAATAAAAATGTAAAAAAAAAAAAAAATTAACTCGTAAAAATAAAAAATTTAAACAATAATAATAATAATAATAATAATAATAATAATAATAAAGAAATAAATAAATAAAATTTGAAAATTATATCAAAAGAAATGAAAAAATTTGAAAAAAACACCCATAATTTAAAGAAAAAAAACAAAAATTAACCAAAATTAAAAAAAAAAGCATCAAAAACATTTTTTTCCAAGTTATTAAAAAAAACCATATAGTTAAAAACAAGCACAGAACTGGTCTTGGATATGACAAGGATGTGTCCTTTCATATTCCAGACTACACCAAGCCCATCATATTTCAGAGTGTCGGATTCATGTATGATAGTTCACCTGCAACTGTTCCAGATCCTGTTCCACAACAACATCAGATTGAGAAATGCCAACACTGTGATCGAGTTGGCCACATGAAAGATCACTGTTTTGATCTTCATCCATGCAAGCACTGTGGTCAGCACACCCATTCTTCAGACAGATGCTTCAAACACAAGCCTCCTGCAAGAACCAAGATTCATCTTGGATGGATCGCTTCTTGGCAATGGGCATCAACAACCAAGAAGATGTTTAAGTCGCATGTCAGAACATGTTCAAGAATATTGAGTAAGCTTGCAGTTGAGTTTTCGCCATCATCTCACCTTGTCCCTGACAGGGGGAAAATGGTGGTCATGTACAAGCTTCAACGACAGATCAAGTGAGCCTAAGCCACAATCTCTTATTCCATGTTCAGAGTTGTAGCCAGCAGTTCAAGCGAGCCTGAGCCACAATTAGTCATTCCGGATTCAGAGATGTAGCCAGAGATACGGATGCCCATGAACATACCTTTAGTTGGTGGATAACCTAAAACCATCATCTTTGGTTGGTGGATAACCTAAAACCATCATTTTCGGTTGGTGGATAACCTAAAACCATCATCTTTGGTTGGTGGACAACCTAAAACCACCACAGGTAGTAGACCTCCCTTCTTTTAGGTTGAAGGTCTCCCTTTTTTTATGAGGGACAATTCCTCTAGCAGAAGCCTTCAGCTTCTTGCCAGTTTTGGAAGAGTTCCGGGAACTGCAACAAGTTTTGCGTTCCAGTGTTTGTGGTCATCCTAAAACCACCTCCTTTTTCCAACATTTCAAAGAGTTGATTCAGCCCAAGTGCTACCATGTATACTTTGCAGATTCGTATTACAACTCTTTTCTTGGACTCACACATACCCCTTCGGATTAAGGGGGGATGTTGGAACACCTAATCCTCCATGGGTAGGTGTGGAATGCGAAAAGTCACAATGGAGTCCAAGTGACCTTAGAATGTGAAACCAAGAGTCACACCATTGTACTATAAATGTACATCTTTGTATAATGGAAAATAAGAAAGCCTCACGCTTATCTTTCATTGTGTGTTGTCTCTTGTGTGTGTGCATTCTTCTTCCTCATACACCATGTGTGTGCTTTAACATGGTGTTTAACATTTCAGTTAGTCAAATTTTATCCCATGTCATTCCATAGGAAATTCATTCATTTTCGTCAGGGGACACCTTTATGACTAAGCATTCAATATATTAGTGGCAAATTAGTTTCCCTTTTGTCATTTGTGACGAAAGAAAAGAAAAAATTGAAAGCCAAAATAATTAAAGATACACTAGAATGATGTGTCTAAGTCTAAATTCTAAGGTTGAAGTGCAAATTCATGTAAATGCTATCTATAAGTTGTTCCAAATTTTTGAAAGCCTCATTCCCTAAGTGCTATATATAAGAAAAAGGAGAAGAAATGAAAATAAGGCCCAATGAATAGTAACCCATGATAATGAAACCGAAGATCTCAAAATGACAACTGCAACTATTGCTAATAGTTTCCATTAAACACTAAATGAGTGGTGTGATGAAAGAAGTATCCTGAGTAGAAATCAACTAGCCTAAGATGAATTCCAAATTCTTGAAATATAATAGTGAGAAAGGATGGCCTTTGGGTAATATCTTGGGCGATAAGACACATTCTCTAGTTCAACAAAACAACCTTGAATCCCATTTATTTCTATTTCCACCAACATCAATCTAATAGAAAAAGGGTAAAAACATAACATTGATGATATAAAATAATTTTTGGTTGGAGAGCCAAGCCGCATGCATAACATAACTTGATTTATTTGTTCCCTAAGATTTATTTGCTTGCAAAAAATTGTTATAAAAAACAATGGAAAATGAAAAATTATTAGCCTTGAGGAATTACATCCTTTCTATAGTACATATAATGTTAGGCCACCCTAGGGTTCAAGGTTTAGCACTGCACAGATGGGTTCAATGGAGGCGGATAAGCAACAGCTAGAGGAAGTATTTACAGTTCTAGATACCCAAAGAGACGTTCTAGAGAAATTCACTCTCCAATGGAAGGAAATCACATACCATTATGATTCACTGGAGCTTTTTTCTCCAGAAGAAATTCAAAGAACTTGCAGAGAAGGGAAAAAATCTGAAGCTCAAAACTAAAGAAATTGAAGAATTGTTGGACAAAAGAGAGAAATCGATCGTATTGAACAATGAAACGCATCTCACTCGCTTAAAAGAGCAGAAGAAAGCCACCATAGTGGCCATTGAAAGTGGAAAGAGTGAAAATGATCTCAAGTTCCTCTGCAAAAAATTGTACATAGAGGGTCTCTTTAAATTCATCATGGAGCATAGACAAGGTGTTACCGTGCTTAGGGCTGTGTTGAATTCATTGCTGGAGAGTACTATTGATCCCTCTTGACTAGTTTTATTTCCCTCGAGGGTTTTTACGACAAGGGTTTTGGGAAACTAGTGAAGGACTCAGGGCTGGTGAACCAGAGATGGGCCTGTTCTTTTTTGCTAGAATCGTTGCTTCCCCTCCTGGAGAATCCCATGATGGGAGTTTGTTATGTTTCCAAGTACGAAGGACTAGGTGAGGGTTAGTGCAAATGAGTGGAAGTCGAGGATCGGTGTTGATGTGGATCCTGCCAATGCTTCCAAGCCATTGTAGGTCCAGGAATTCTTGCAGCTAATGGCTACTTTCAGCATTGCGGCTGAGTTTCTGAAAGATTATCTTTGCAAGCTTGTACTTGCAGTATCATGGGGTAGGAAAGTTTTGAAACTATGTGGTGCTTTCGTGCTTATAGAGAAAATGTCAGGTTTGTTTCTGCTAAACATTATCAGTTGTTTATGATGAATTGGTTATTTTTAAACTTTAATCTGACCATCAGAGAACTTATGCGTGCTCTTTTTTCTCCATATGTATTGTCATTATTTGTCGATGTCTGGTCTAAAAGACTTGGTATAGAATAATAATAGTACATTTCCAATGAGGATTTGTTTGCTGGCGAGGTCAATGGATGGTCCATTCCTCTGGTTGTATCCTTAACTTGAATGTTGCCTCACAAATGGATGCTCCATTCTCCTGTCAGTCAACCTAACTTGTATCGTCAAATAGGTGAGGTTAGGTGTAATTTATAGATAATTTACTATGAATATATGGAATGGTCAGCTATCCTCTTGTAATCCCGTTGACTTGATTTTTTTGGTCATTATTTGGATGAGATGAAGCAAGTTGCATTTTCTAGATGATTTTCTATGAATAGAAAGAATAATCAACTACCTTTGTGGTTATTTCATGGATATTTTATTAAAATTGTCTTATCTTATCACTATTTGTGGCATGTTTCTATGAGGGCTTCCAATGAAATAGTAGTAAAATTACTAAAGAAAGTGAATATGAAGCATCAAGGAGTATGGAAACCACAAGAATGCCCAAATCAATGCAATAATGTTTTGCTATTTTTTTTAATGATTCAAGAGATGTTACTTGTAGATTGTACCAAAAAGAGCAGATTTCTTTTTGGCTTACATGCTAAATGCAAGGGATTTTATTTTGCCAAATCTCCCCAGTTCTTGCACCTCGTTTCTCTTCCCATTAAAATTCATGCCAGGAAGGTGAGAATGTCATCTTGGTAGTCATTGATGAATCAGTGGCTCGAATAATAACAGTAATTATATTTGTTTTATAGTTAAAACTGAGATCAATTGAGAATTGATAAAACCAAAGTTCAAATGAAAAAATTGATTTTATATAGAGAATAGTGTGCGTTTTTTATTAGAAATTTCTCCATTGGTTTCCTTGGGTCATTAGTACCTACGATATTGATTGGCTCATTATATACCCCTTGATCTAGAATATCTTGTTTGTTAGATATACACAACTCCATCTATTTAAGGGTTTACAATGTTGTGTGCTTGCTCCTTCTAATCTCGAAAATACATCCAATAGTCTAGTTCGTTCCTTCTCTTTAGTATTTTATTCCTTCAACTTGCTAATCATATAGATTTAGGCATTAATCTCCTTGACCAATTTGTTCAAGATTTGTTCCAATAGTTTTTTTTGAAGTTGTCTTTTCTCCACATTTATTGTTAGAACAAAACTGTTACTTGTTTTGGAGCTTTAGGATCTCATAGAAAAATTTCAATTCCCTTTGTAACTACTCTTCCCATTTATATGCGTGGGAGGGTATCTATTTTTCCAAAGATACCCAGGGCTTTCTCTTGGCCCCAATTGGTTCAAGCTAACCCACCTTCTTTGAGATGTATGCAACAACCCTAACAAAAATAGGAGGACAGTGATGCGACCTAATGAGGAGAGGGTTCCTCCTTCAGAAAAGAGCCCAAAAACTAACTCGGATTGCCAGAGTATGAGCCAACAATACAAAGATCACCCAAATAAGATACTCCTTACTTGCGGCTGACCATCCATGGAAGACTCGGCCCTAGAATAGAATTTAACTCAACAACAGACCTTCCTTTGTCCTCCTCGAAGACCACTGCTGACTCAGCCATAGATAAAATCCTTATCATGTGTCTAAATGATGTAGAAGGCTCCCCTATTTATATAATACGATGGAAGATGAATATACGTGTCTCTTGGGCTAATTGAGCCAACATAAGGTGAGGGCCAACCTTGATAAATAACGTGTGAGAGGATAAAATAAAAAACCCACTTCCACTTGTCCAAATGAGAAAAAATTTATATCGATTTTGGTCCTCTCGAAGAGATGAGTTCAATGCTGCAATTATCTTACCAATTGAAGCTATCCAAAAATGGAATTTTTCCCTAGTTGCAAATTTTAGCACTCCATCTCAACTAGGGAGAATTCCACCTGTCAATATATCCATCATCATGCCATCAGACGTTATATACCATCTCTTCTCAGCTTTGTTGAACCATGAAGTAATAATGAAGAAGAATTGATCGAGAGTGAGTCACAAGACCTTGCCACTCTCCACTGACACAAGTCAGTCCAGAGGTAGAACCTTAGTTGATCCTAGATCAAGATGTTTGAACACCATTCATACTAGCATAGAGAGTATGGAAATACACGATGTGTCCATCGGTAGTGATATGGTCTCTATCCTCATTTCCCAACTCATTGGACAAATGAGAGGTACTTCCCATGAGTCTCGAACTACATGGGTAGGATGTTGCAAGAACATCAGCAGGGAAAGAATATATGACATACCACTCATAATCACACGCAAGGAAAGGAGAAACCAAATCCTACAATCACACATCACAATCACATGTAGGGAAAGGACGAACCTTATCCTACGAAACACATATCACAACCACATGTAGGGAAATGATGAGCCACATCCTACGAAACACATATCACAACCATATGTAGGGAAAGGATGAACCACATCCTACGAAACGCATATCACAAACATATGTAGGGAAAGGATGAACCACTTCCTACATATATCACAACCACACCTAGGGAAAGAATGAACCACCTCCTACAGGTATGCAAAAACATCGAGAGTAGGGTAAGGATGAATCACGTCCTACCCACATGCAAACTAATAATAGTAGGAAGGATCCTACGTGGGGAAGGGTGAACCACATCCCACCTACATGTCCACAAGTAGATGCTTGAATGCATCTCTCACTAGGGTATCCGCAGGAGACGGTGAACCACTCATCCTTCTTATATGACATAAGGTAAGGTGAACCACTCACCCTACACACATGTGCCCGCAATTGTGGGGGAAAGTGAACCACTTACCCTACACACATTTCATGGGGTATAACACGGGAAGGTGAACCACTCACTCTGTACACACCGCACCATTAGGAAAAGGTGAAATACTCACCCTATGGTCACTCATAGTTTAATAAGTACCCCAAGCCCCGAGGAGCTCCCAGAGCTCAATGTTCAACCGAGACCATCGTAATAGAGTCTAACCATGATTCTAAGCAACTTTCTGAAGAAAGATAATCTTGTTCTTATAGTGATAAATGGGAGAATCATTATCTGATGGATAGGCATCAAACATTATATCTCCCTCTAAATGTTGGGAAAGAAGCCTTGATTGTAACCATTAAGTCATTTTCAACCTGCTATTAATCATGTGGTCCATGTGCTCTAATTATGAAACTTAGATCATCAGAGTTATTGAAACTCAATGGTGATGGCTTGGTCTCATCAAGAATCAGACAAGAAAAGTTATCAGGGATTTTATAGCTCCTTCTGATATTGGATTATGGTCCTTCTTCAACCAAGAAGAATAAATCTTCCCACGACATTATTTATGAACAATTGTATGATCCTTCATTGCTAGATGACTTCTATCAATGCATCAAATTACTCAATCCATAATGAGGAGTCTTTCTCATTTGGGTATTCTAAAGAACCATTATTTATGAGATTGAAACTAGGCTATCGAACCCAGGGACTACTGCTTGTCGTGCTTGACGAGACATAAAACCCGATATGCATCATTGCATTTTCTATCGGGTAACTCTGTTTTTCATGCTGATAAGAAGTGATACAGAGAACTTGATTAGATTTCCTTCAAGAATAAAATCTCTAGGTGATTTTCACTTAAATCTAGAGGGTGCTACAAAATATTTCACTAGCAGATCCCAACAACTTATTATAGTAAATATCTTGTCAAGGGATAAGCTATCAAAATTCACATTGGTCTTTTTCACAACTTCGATTGTGAACAAGATCATCAATCGTTACATCACATGATCATGGCTATCGATCTGTACGAGACAGAAAAAATACCATAGAGGATGATGAGCTGAATAAGCTGAGAAGCCATACATAGGATTAAACCCCACATAGTAGGATTGATGCCATATATGATGAAGAAACCAAGAATCTTTATAAGGCATGGTTCTGTCCTTAATTGATAGCCTTAGGTTTCTATTTCAGGAAGACTTTTACTCCTTATAACAGAGATTCTGTTCTACTACTGAAGTTTCCTAAGGTTGTATATGAGATTTCAATTTTTCTTTCCAGAACTATAAATCAGATGCTTACTGAAGCTTTCATTTTTTGACATCTGAAGCTATTGAAAAACTGAAGATTTTCTCAAGATGGCTCAACTAGAATTCAACTTTCTTGGTGTAGGTCATAGATCTCAATCATAAACATTAGACATCATCATGTATCTTGGTAGAATGAACAAATGTATTAAACCTTTCGAGCTATTGTTCAAATCTGAAAAGCAAGGCGATAGGATTTTACTAACGACCAAGGTTTCCTTTGCACATAGAAGGCTTGACTCCTTTTTCTTTAGAGATTCCTAGAATAATAGGAGAACTATTCCTCTTATTTTCTTAGACATATTGAAGAGAGGCTAGAAGTTCAACAGAGAGGCAAATGTCCAAGGTCATGTCTAGATCCAACTTAGATCAAAATTTCAATTATTTGTAAAGATGCTGAGCACCTACCAATTACCTTTTTCCAATGTTGACTGTAAGTATGTGTGCATGATGATGCCAAATAGGTTTTCCTGTAAATATGATTCCATTCTTCCTCATGCAGAAGAGATAGTTTATGTGAGTTGAAATGTAATTTGACACTGTCCAATCAGAGACATCACAATGTAGAGTTACTTTTCACATCCCAAGTATGTTGTAGTCACAACACCATGATGAGAAACACGGTCAATATTACTATAGGTTATATGATATCCAAATATCAAGGAAAACTGAGATAAAAGAGATAGCTATCAAAATGAAAATTTTCTCTTATTCTGAGCACTAGGTGTCATCAAAATGCATACTATATGTAGATCTTATAATTTCATCTGGAAATGCTACGTGAAGCAGAACCACTATCCTTTACATTTTAATATATATATATATATATATATTCCCTTTTTATCTAGACATATTGTAGCTTGAATAAGGACTCGGTCCAGATACATATGTATACCCATAGCCTCGGTTCAGGTAGATCCCACAGCTCAAACAAATACTTAATTGTAGTTGTGCTTCATGCTTTTCTGTAGCCATAGTGGTACTTTGAACTGAGATCTTACGAAGCACCGAACTTAATCATCTTTAGCCTTAACAAGATCTAAACTGAAATGTGCATTGACATGATTGAACTGAGATTTCCACTGCACCAATGTAAAAGGGTATATATATATATATATATATATATATATATATATATATATATATATATATATGTCACGTCTGCCACATTTCACTGTCATTTAAGATCATTGTCTTGAGTTAGGATCACTGTCACGTTTCTTGCTTACTCAGAATGATAATAATTTCCATAACTCAGATTACGTCGCATCACATGGGTATATAGTAGAGCTTAGATCTTATGGAGACAACTTTCATTTTAATCACTGTCATACTTCCAAATGTATCACTATTATATGACCTAATTGCTACTATGTACCACAGTCTCCAGGGTTACTATTATGTAATAAGGTGACTGCATATATAACAATAATGACTACCCTATAACAAGGTTGCTTCCAATTATTCGAGGTTATATATCATAAAGATCAAGATCATTGTTATACATCAGGCTTACTGTCATATACATATCACTTGTCATGTCATCAAGGTCACTGCTATTTCTAACATAGATTAAGGTTACATCTAGTCATACCTCGGTAAAATTGTTGTCATACCTCAGAAGGTAACACAAACTACCTTGAACTACTGTCAAACCTGGGAAACAACCTCTCATTATTGTCTTGCATTTCTATCGTCACAGTTGGAATAACTTGTATCTCAGTCATGTAATTCGCATCTCTGAAATGTAACTTTGTGCACTATAGTACTTAACCTTCCATCTCTTCACTTATCTTCTTGAGCTTCAAGAACGATGCACTAAACCTTGGAATTTTTAGAGTAGGGAGATTCATAGAACTGCAATCCTAAGAGCTTCTTGAAAGGAAATTCCCAAATGAGGCACAGATTAGCTGTTCCATCAACTTTCAAGCCTTTCCCATCTGCAATAGCATAAATTCTAGGAAATCCATATGACCCAGAAATTGGAAATCTTCATAATTCAATGTTGTCTGATCTGGAGGAGGAAGGGAACATGGAGATTTTTTTGCATCTCTTTAGTGATTTCTCTCTTTGTCTTGGGCTTGTCCTCAACCTAGCTTTGAAATCATGTTAATTTTAGTAAACATGTTCTTTGCATAGGTTAGATACTTCATTCAACCAAATTCCCATTATTCCATTATCAATCACTTAAAACATTATACAACAGTAACTAACGAAAGAACATAAATGATAGATGCTGAAGACAAGCCAAGATAGAAAGACATAAGAATATGGCACAAGCCAGGGAAGAACCCTTGTTCAAATCTTCTTATTATTAATCATCAAATGTTCAGCAGAGAGAGAGAGGAAAGCAAAATGGTTAAAAGTCAATGTTGACTTGTTAGTCTGAAGATCTGATCATGACATCCCTTAAGAATAAACAAAATAGTGATTTAATCACAACTGTAATCTATGCATGAATTGTAGATAGCCGAGAAGGATAAGTCTTTTTATGGCTAAATATAGTCATCCACCTGAGACTGGTTAGGGCTACACAAGAATCATTGATAACCATCCAAAACTCATCCTCTTGACTACAACTTACCTTAAGATATAAGGAGCTTTGATTAGAATGAGATTCTAACCACGATAAGAATCTCATCCTCCATTCCTTGAGATATATGCAACAACCCTAATAGAAATAAGAGGACAGTGATGCGTCCTCATGAGGAGAGGGTTCCTCCTTCAGAGAAGAGCCCAAAACTTAACTTGGCCTACCAGAGTATGAGCCAACAATAGAGAGATAACCCAAACAAGATACTGCTTACCTGTCGCTGACCATCTATGGAAGAATCGGCCTAGAACAAAATTCAAGCCCGCAAAAAACCTTCCTTTGTCCTCCTTGAAGACCACCACTGCCTCAGCCATAGATCAAGCCCTTATCATGTTTCCAAATGAGGGAGAAGGCTTGCCTATATATATAATACAA
The DNA here is from genome assembly GCA_034641835.2 of Pinus albicaulis. Classification (NCBI taxonomy): domain Eukaryota; kingdom Viridiplantae; phylum Streptophyta; class Pinopsida; order Pinales; family Pinaceae; genus Pinus; species Pinus albicaulis. Next base: position 794,355,186 of record CM076582.1, on the reverse strand, counting down.
TGGAAGATGAATAGACATGTCTCTTGGGATAATTGAGTTGACATAAGGTGAGGGGACTAGCTTGAAAAATTACGTGTGAGAGGATAAAATAAAAAAACCACTTCTGCTTGTCCAAATGAGACAAAATTTATATCGATTATGGTCCTCTCGAAGAGAGAAGTTCAATGCTACAATTATATTCCCAATTGGAGCTATCCAAAAATGGAAATTTTCCCTATTTTCCAATTTTAACACTTTTAAATCAAAGAGGCGGCTACAAGTCCTTAAAGTTGATTGGCTCTACAAAATTTTGAAAGATGTAAGCCTTGAATATGTGGAGTTTTGTTTCTTCTAGATATTTGCTTCCCTCTTGAAGTAATTTTGTGTTCCTTAAGAACTTGATGCAGTTGTTTCCAAAAGAATTCAGTGTGTCAAAGATCATTGCTTCCCTATTTCTATTATTTTTGTGGGTGTTTTCTCTTGTTTCTTAGCAAAGGAGGCGGCCATAACCACCATTTAATCTACCTGTTAAGAGTTTCCTGGGCAGATATTCATGTAACTTCGCAAGGCAAATATATGCACTATTTTTACATATATCTGAGGAAAGAAATAGCTTATTTATGATTTGGGTCATATCAATCTGTCTTTTGGAGTAAAATCATACCTCAACTAGCTTCAATTTTGCTCTCATTAGTTTGGTGTTGAGACAAATCATCACATCCCAAAAGATGAAAGGGTTTGCTGAACCAAAAACATGAAACACTTATCTTTTACATGAGGTTCATTGTAGATATCATTTCCCATTCTAGGATTCTCATAGATATGTTTGAATCTTTAACTTCGGTACATTGCAAGTTTCTCTTTATTCATGAAGTGGCTTTAAATGAAAAGTGTAATAGCAACACCCGGGATTATTATGCAATTGCACAAGTATGATGATGACCCCATATGCACATGTACATTACATGCATCTATGCACATATTGCAACTCCTTATGGAGGAGCTCCACTTGATATTCTCAGAGACACTATATATTATGACGTAATCTTTCTTTGTGGGTTCTATCCATATGTTAAGCAATTTTGGCTTAGGATCTTTGCTCTAGAAGGTCAAATTCCCTAGAGTTGGCCACTAAGACACCCAAAAATTCTTACCTATCCCCTGTAGCTATATATGGAGCTACATTGATCCTATTCAGTCCTCAAGCAGGGCCCTGTAAGATAGGCATTACCTTGGCCCCACCTTCTAGTCCCAATTACCTAAAATTTATCTTTGCTCACGATTGCCAAGTGTTGTCTTTCCATGTGAATGCACAACTTGACTGTGATGTGTGCAACAGAACGTGGTTACCTACATGGTCGTGTAATCCATACAGGGTGACTCACTTCTATATGTGAGCTATAAAAATAAATTCCCTTCTCACTTCTCCACTTAAAAGAGGATCATTACAAGGGTCTGAGACATCAAAACTAGATACTTGAAGGTTTATAAGGAAATAAGGTTTCTTTTGGGTTTAGTAATAGAGGAAGGGTATAAAGAAAACCATTTTTACATGATGCTAGTTCAACACCAATATCTTGCACATCAATTTGTGGATGTCTATTAAGCTTTATCCTCCCTAATTAAATTAAATAGAGATGCATTTATATTTGGCTAGAATTTGTAAAATGTTGTAAAAAAATATATTTTGTATCATATATTGTGTAGGCTGGAGCTTTGTTGGACGTGAAAGTTAGACTGCACAATATGTGTATTGATTCGTATGGACAACTGAAACACTTTTCTTTCAACTCCAGCAAGGTTATTACCAATTCTGAAACAAACAGGGGACCTATTCTATGATTTCCAACCAAAATACCAAGATGTTGATTTTTCTATGATGCCCAGAATAGAGAATAGCAGTTTTACTTACATACCAAGCAGCACAACCATGCTTGCCAACAAAAGAGACTGAAACATGAAAACAAATTGGTTAAACTAGCATTAACAAAGTAACCTCAAAACATAGTGTTGAACTTAATTTCCCTTCTTATTAGCTTGCATGTGTTTTATAGAAAACCCTGCACTTTCAACAATAAACAATACTTCATTTTATGGCTAACCTAAATGTATTAAGTTGGTATTAGATGAATTGGAGAAAGCTCATTAACAAGCTAATTTTTCGTTAACTAACATCAAAAACATGATTGGTATGTGTGTTGTTCCTAGTTGAATTCTAAGTGGAGGCATTGCTGCGATTTTGATTTTGTATACTATATTTTATTTGGTGAAATGTGGGAGTATTTCCTTCTAAGAATTTGTAATTTGGACTAAAATGTGTTTAACTAGGTAGTTTTCAAGACATGCCTACTGTGAGATTGCTTAAATCATTTCAGCACACAAAAATAGGGGTGTTATCTTAGCAATTAAAAAATGGCATGGAATCTGAAGTTGTTCGTTCACCATGCTCTTGTTTCCTATCAATAGTGTGATTTATTAATTGAAATTGGACTTCCTTTATACTGCAGAACACTGCAACAACATTTTTATATACTTTATTGTAGTTGGTGATATTTGGAAGTATTTCCTCCCTGCACAAAAAGGCAAATTATTATAAGTCCACAAGATCTAGTCTTGCTTAATGAGATCATTGTATTTAACTTTAAAATTTTATATATTATACTTTTCTTATTATTTGAATGTACAAAGTTATTAAGACCATTTGTGAGAGGTTCATTTTTCCCCTGTTCCTGGGTCTTTACATAGCATTAGGATTGAATGGTGTATTCTTGATTCTTAGTGTGCAAACACATGTCAAAGCTTTGACAAGGGGTAATGGAGAGTGTAAAATTTATTGTGACATGGATAGAAAATTTGAGCTAACCTCTGAAGCACATAATTCAGGGTTGTAACTATCTCAGATATTTTGGATTCTGGAATAAAAAGAGGAGAAACGTTTAGCAGGATTTCAGTTTCTACACGCTCCTTGGAATGTTGTTTCTTATATTTGAGTGCAATGAACAACTAGTTGAAAATGTGGGTTTAAATAGATGGCCAACATAAAATTTGGGATCAACTTTGCTAGTTTGTTCTAGCTTTCAATTTCCTCACATCTTGGAAGTTGGATTTAAACTACAAGGGAATTCTAGAAGCATTGATTCAACAGGTTATGTTTTTCAACGTTCAATATTGTAGATCATAGTTGCTTCCTATCGTATTGACAAAGTGAGTTAACCATCATGGCATATTAAATAAGCCTAGTGTATAACCAAAGGCAATGCATGATGTCAAGAACTCTATTCTGCAATCTTAGGGTTGCCTTCGATTAATCTTTATCATGTGTTTCTGAGTGCAAATCCAATAGGGAGTAGACACCCCACCTAGCTAGAGAAAGCTTAAGTCTACATTGGTTGCTTAGTATGTGTATCCAATGCCATATATATGGCTCCCTCCTAACGTGAGTGTAACAACCTCTGATAGAGTATGGGCCATTTGTTAGTTTAATTCTATATGAGCTAATTGTGTTGGTTGTAAACTCTAGGCGGTGTGATAGGCCTTCCAGAAGTTCTCTATACATTTAGGTGGAGTTCATTGAGCATATGAGTGAACCATGTACACGAAGGAGATCTTAGTGGGTCGGTACTACAAATTGGACCCAAAACAACATCAAGTACTCAATTATGATCCAACCTGAGAAATCCTGAGCGACACTGCAACTCAAGAAGGCATCCTCCATCATCTTTTCCTTTCAAGTCTTAATAAGTCACACAATGTCCTGACCATCCTGCATTGTGCAGATTATCTTTATCTTTTAAATTCTGATTGGATGAATGTCTTCCATCCAGAAACTTGGAATTTGAAGGAGACTATGGTTGTCTATTTAGACTTTTTTCGTTTCTATTTAAAACTTTGAAAATGTTATAACTAGACAAATGGAGTGTTACCCAATGAATAAATATGTGTGAAATAGTTGTCTAACAACAATTTGAAGAAGCAAAAATGGGAGTTATTTATTGTTTGAATTGTTGGGAAGGAGGAGAATAGTTGTGTAGATAATAACAACAACTGAAGAGCTAATTGAATTCATGAAGATAAATTCCTAAATTCAATAATAGCAGTGCATGCTATTTGATGAGTTATTTGTTACAAGATTTATTTATGAAATTATTCAAATAGTGGAAGGAATGTAATGATTTGCAAGGAATGTCCAAAGTTTCTTCTAGGATTATTTTTTTTCCATGGAGAAAATGTTATTTTATTTTATTTTATTTTTTATTTGAAAATAATTAGAAATACAATATTCAAGTGCACGGTGCACGGTAAAAATATAGTGTTTCATCACTAACTGTCTACTTGATTTTAGTTTACTTGTTCATATGCCCTGGAAAAAAGTATGACTCTTTTGTTAAAGGGAGATCATTGCTAGCGTCCATGACTTAATTTCAGTTCATTGTTCAAGATTACATAAAACATATGACTAGTTTAATAATAGTGATGCCAAAGTGGTTATAATTTTAATAATAGTGTTGCCACAGTGGTTATACTTCGACGTATTTTGAGAAGGGAAGGAAAGTAGGAAATCATTTCTTGGAAGAGATCTTGTAAAGAAAGCCGAAAGCCTATGTTAATGACTTCATCTCATTTTGTGATAAAAAACCAATAGTTGGAAGACAATCAAGTATCTATCACTTCTTTTCATCCCAAGGAAATAAATACTAAATGGAATTATACAAACATAAATGTGTCTTTGGAAATTGATCAAAGCCCAAAGGTCTTGCAAGACATTAGGGCACAAATCTCCTCCACACAAAATGTTGGTGTGTGAGAATAAACATTTACTTTATTATTCACATTGCAAGCATATATTCTCCTCACACACTATAAAACACTATATATCACATTTATGAAATTTCATATTGGTTAGGTGGTTTTACCACATAGCCCCTAACTACAACATCTAACATTACTTTGGTTGCATATTAGAAATAAAATGCAGCAATGTATTAATGACTCATGACCACTAATTACTGCCCCTAACTACAACATCTAAGATTACATTGGTCACATATTAAAAATAAAATGTGGCAAAGTATTAATGACTCTTGAACAATACTTATAGAGTGTTTCCACTCTAACATGCCTAGTTGTCATGGAGTTTGGTGTGTGTGTGTGTGTGTGTGTATTTTATTTATGGTAATGAAAGTAATGGTGTGTGGTATTAAAGATACATATTTACTTGCAACTTAATAAATCAGCCATATATTGAATTGCCTAGTCTTATGAGGGTAGTCTATATCGTATTCATGATGATGCAAGCCTACCAAGTGTTTGGGATCAGAATCCATTTTTTATAATTTTCAATTGTATCCTTGTATTAGATTCTCTGCTTCTGAATTGTCAGTTAAGAAAGCATATTGTCAACATTAAGACTTTCTTGACTATGCATCGTAGCATTTCAGATAATTTTCAATTGCATCCTTGTATTAAACTATTTTCTTCTGAATTGTTAATCAAGAAAGCATATTGACAACAATACGACTTTCTTGATTATGCGGTGGTGTATAAATTGTCCATGAGGAGCAGAGATGAAAACACTATTAAAGACCTACACTCAGTGCTTTATGGAAAACGTGTAAAGGTGAGTGAAAAATATTAATCATTTCCTGTAGAAATTTGCTGAATAAATCACTTATTCAATGGAGATTAACGTGATCACACATCAATTTCGAATTGCATGCATAACACATAATCTCTTCTACAATTAATTGTCACATGCGGAAAGAATAGAAGCGATAGCACATCAAATCATCACACACATTAACACAGTATGTATGGGGAAATATTATAGCTGAAAACCCCCAGCTATAGTATATTATAAATGGATAGAACATGCAGCAAATACATAGTACAAACTCCTCACAAGTACTCAGTACTATCTCCCAAAGCTACACAAAAACTAGCTTGGTTTTGAACAAGTCACAGGTTCAAAACACACCCACTAATTTCCCTGCCTCTATTGCGCAATCAAGGCTGGTCTAAATAGAGATCCAGGTTCGAATCTCACTGGCTCCAACTGCGCAATTGTCATTGGTAATTTTCTCCAAGTGTGGTGCAAATCTCATGCACAACTGATGTCGCAACTGATAGCTAACTCAACCCTTTCATCTACCTCTTTCACTTGTCGCCACTGAACTGTCCATGCACCGAGTTAAACTGATGTGTTCTTTAGTTGAATAATGAGTTAATAATTAGTGAATTAAATAATATTTAATTCACCCAACTCATCTCTAGTGTATTAGCCAGTTAAACTAAATACAACTAGTTAACCAGAACACCACCTCCATTAACTGTCGCATCAACTCCACCGAACTCCGCCACTTGAGATCTAACTGAAGTCAACCATGCATTAGCTCACCTAACTCATTGGAAAAGTGTAAATCCTTCTGGCAGCTGCATGCCCCACCTCTGAGGGTCAAACTGAAGTGCTCCATGAGAGTAAACTGAAGTTTAGAGTCCAAATATTATTAAGGGTAAATAATATTTGACTTCCCTATTTTTAGGAGAGGCAGTCTAAAAATAGACTTCGACCTATCAACCTATAGGTCAAAAAATAGAGTCCCATCTATTTTTACCAACATGAACAATACTCCAAGAATAACATACTGCAATCCCTGGACCATGCTCCATATGTCTAAAAATAGACATAGTCTAAAAATAGATTTTTCGACAAAAATCACATGTGTGGTCCCCACCTAGTTTAGGTGATCACTTTCCAACTAGGATCAGGAAAGATGTTTCAGGAGGCCTCCTTCACCGTTTCTTGTTGCTATTTTCAACATTTCCGACCTTTTTATGGCATTTAACATTGTTCTATAATTTTTATAATGCATATGTATTTTTAAGCCAAGTTCTTGTAACCTATGGGAATTATGAAAGTTGTTTAGTTTTGTGGATGTATTCTTTAGGGTTGAGACATCATATATTGCTTATTCAATAATTGACATTTTTTTGTGGGTAGTTTTTATTTCTTGATATTTTTAGTTTCCTTCGACTCTCTTGTTGTCTATGTTATTCTAGTGTCTTATAGCTTCCTTTACATGCCATACTTTTGAGAACTTTTCTTCTACTTTTTATTCCTTGAGCTAAATTTCACTGCTTATTACCTGCCTATTCCCTCTGTTGCATTGATCTGGCTTTATTTAGTAGTTTTAAAGTGTTTAGCTATTTATATTCACAATGACACAACTTTTATGTTGTTATTTTTTTCCCTAAGAAGAGTCCAAGTTTAAGGGAGTTAGCTGAGTTCTCTCTTTTCAAGATGGCTGTTTTTTCTATAATTTTTATGGCTCGAATTGGTAACTACTGAAATTATTGAATGGTAGGAGATTTAAACATTGTCTTTGAAACAAGATGTGGTAATGCATATTTATTTGATTTTATTGATGTATTGACACATCCTATGCTATACCATTTTGTGCTTGAAGTAGTTGATGTTAGTTATAGTGACTTGTCCAACGCTTTTTCACTTGAAGTATATAACCTTCTACTTCATAATTAGATGTATCTGTCGTGTGCATTCTTTCTCTTACTCTGCAAGGTTTTCATGTGGTGCAAGAAGATATTTCCAGGTAATTGAAACCTTTTTTTCCCAATGAAACATCACAAGATTCTTATTTCTAAATTTAGGATATTCTCTTACACATTTTCTTACATCTATGACACTCCAATTTTCCAAATGGGCATAAGTGAAGAATTTGTAACTCCCATCTTACTTATGCACGCAACACTCTCATGAACACACAAATACCACCTTATCTTTAATGATCTATTTAATTACATGAACTGGACAAGTGATCGAAATGGTTAACCTAAAAAATGTGAATCGAATCAGAACTAGATAAAAAACGAATCAAAAAACTGGTTGACCAAAAAATACATAAATTATTCAAATTTAGGAAAAAACATGTATATTAATGTGCATCCATATGACTCACAACCATTATAAAAAAATATTTCCATTTAACTTGAGTTTCCCTGGACACAGATTTGGAGGTTTCCCAACATGAAATTCCTAAAGGATATGTTGTCCTGAAGCCTAGCGTGCACCATATCATAGTTAAAATCTAAAGTCTTTGGCACCCTTAAACTTGACACTAGTCTGAGAATACTATACCATACTAAGAGCATATTTATGCTAAGAGAGTTTACCATGCATTTACAATTACATTTTTTCTTAAGGGTGAAAGTGTTTCTGTGTCTCATAAATCTGTCTGAAGGACAAATGTCCATATCATAGAACAGAGGAAAGCTTAAAATGTTTGTTCTATAGCTGGAACTATTTTTATGACATTGTTCCCAACTTTATGCCCCTTTTTTGAAGGTTTTAGTGTCAGTATTTTCATACTTCCACCAGGGATCAAAACACATTTTTCATGTGCATCTTAGGTGTCCCATTTTGGAGAAATTTTCCATCATTCCATTAGGTCATGATATAAAATTGTTCCATTGGTGGTTTTCCTTGTCAATAAGCTTCATTATCCCCTGGAAGATCATATTTTCTGACTCATTCTCATGTCTCCTTGAGCATAATAACACCTATGGAAATGCTCTTTTCACTTGAAAGTATTTTAAAGTCAAAATCTCATTTATGAAAATCAGGTCAAAAGTAGTCCCATTAGGTCATTAGGTTTTCATATTTCTCAAGTTCACTCCTTCATTTCAGATGAGGTCAGCACATATATGAGAGGGACCAAATAAGATCATCATGATGTAATTATTGTACTTTCAAAGTTGTATTTTTTTTTTTTTTCAGTTTAATGATTTTTATATCAAAATGTCATTTTGATATAAAATTCAAATATGTAATTTATTTTTGTTTTTCAAAATTAAATTCTTTGTTCTTATATGTAATAAATTAAATCCCAAGCTGTCAAATGCAATCATTTGGCCTAAGTGAAGCAAAGAAAGACAAACTCCATGTTTGATTAGCCTGCAATGCCAAAAAGTCAAAATAAAAAAGAGTATCAGTGCCAAAGAGGAAAAGTGAACATTAGAAAAGTGGGTGATTCAAATTGAAATTTCAAATCCACTAAAGCTATAAAGCCTATCACACACCTCAAAGAAAGTCCTTGTTTCTATTCAGCCATCGAGATTTCTTAGCAAAGGAGAAATTTTAAGTTTTCTGAGTAGTTTGGGTCAAAATTTCAAGGCACTGTGCGTATGCACCTTGGTGCTGCGTGTTTGAATTGGCGATGCGCGTTTTCCCGAAAACACCAAAGCAATTTACACTGGCACTGCGGGTTTGCAAAGTGGCATTGCACATTTTCCTGACGACACCGCACGTTTGCATAGTGAGGGTTTTGAGGAATTGCACCACCTCCATCAAGCTCAAATCTCCTCACAAACTTCTCCAAGGAGCTTTAAAACAGTAAGTGCACACTAAATCACCTTTCCTCTAATATATTTGGTGTTCCATTAAAGATTTGAAGTGTTTGTTGCCTATGAAACCCTAGTTTCCATTTCATTTCCATTTTTCGTGGACCATATCCCTATTCATATTCCTAAAATATATATCAGTCATAAACATTGTTAATTCGTAGGGTTTTCATAGACCTAGGTTTTCATTTACACTCATTCCCTCCATTTTCCTAAGCTAGTCATATCATCTCTCAATCCCTTCATCTCATTCCATTTACCCTAGGGTTTCCCAAGCCTTCAAATTCAAAATGTATGAAGAGGAGGACAGAGGTGTCAGTGAGGAAAAAATACCAAGGAGAAATGAACACAAAGGAAGGATTCTAATCATCAAATGCAGAGTCTTTTTCACCATTCCCTCATCAAGATGATAGTCATGCATTATCTTGAGTATAAGAACATACGATGGGACACATTCATTGCAAATGAAGTTTTCACTACCCCACCTAGTCATCATGAGTAGAGTATCCCTTCATCATCTCATCCTCCCATACCCTCGTCTCCATATTAGCCTGCTACTTATACATCATCACCTAGTCAAATCCATTCACCTCATATTGATCCTACTTCTTCACCTTTCCATAACCCTTCATCATCGCATCATGATACTAAGGAATCAAGCAGTGAGAAGTACATTAAGGAAACTTGGTCTAATGTGACTGATGTTGAGCCATTTCCCCCAGACCTATCAGAGAGGCAACGGGCATGTGTTTGCTTCACTTGGAGTGAAAGGGGCCATGCCTAAAGAGCTAATCATTAAGAAGCAGGAGGATAAACATGAAACATAGTAGGAGTTTTAGTTGATTGACCTTGATGAGGAGGATGAGGACAGAATCACCAGTGCAGCAATCAGAGACAAAGAGGTAAATATTAGTGAACTTCAAGCTAATATTGACAGAACACAATATGTGATTGATTTTCTTGAGCTCGAAAATCAGCAGCTGAAAACCAAGAAAATCATTGATGAGGTCAGGACCATCAAAGAAAAAAGAGAGGCAAAAAAGGCCAAGGCCTTGTTGGAGGAGGCCTTGGACAAATTTTGTGAGATTGATGATGAGGAGAATCAGCCTCCATAACAGAAACCAAAGACAATAGGGCTAAAGAGATCTCTATCTCGGGAATGAAAAAGAGAAGTGGAGTTGGCATAGCAGCTCACTCCAAGTGAGTTTCTTGCCCTTGAGATTAGCAGGGATAGAGAGTCATGGCTTGATAGAGCCAATTTTCATCTAGAGAGTTTGATAGAGAAGGCCAAAAAGGACAATGAAACTAAGAGGAAAATGGCAAAGCACTACGCCATGAGGAGCAAAATGGCAAGGGCCAAGCTCAAACGAGCCCATGCAAAAATTCAAGTTTTGACCAAGAAAAAGGAGAAGGAGAGGTTAGACATACTTCCTGAGGTCTCTCTTCATGCCTCAAGCCCTTGATCAGCAAGTAACCTTACAATTTTGGAAAATTTTTGGCACATTTGGCACTTTAGTGCATTTTTTTGTTTTGAGCAATTTTGGCACAGAGAAAATCTACCAAAAGGTGCTGTGCTTTTTTTTTGAGCTTCCAATAGACAAATGGCCACAACCATCATGTTCAGAATGATGAATACATCAACCCCAGCAAGTTTCAAAAAAAATTGAGGAGAAAAAACACCAAATTTTCATGTTTCTACGTCCTTTTTAACCTTGGTGCTATGCTTTAACCAGTCTTAGGAGATTCACTTTTTTACAATGCATATGGGCACCATTTTGGAAATTAGAGGCATAGTTGGAAACTAGACTCAGAGAGATTTCCAATGAGATATTTTGGAGCTGATTTGGACACTGTAAAGGCCTCCAAAATTTTCTTTCAAAAGAGGCTATTTTTCCTATCATGGCGCTGCACGTTTGCCAGGAAAATGCAATTTTCATCATCTTCAGCAAATTTTAACTTTTTGACTTTCTATCTTGGGAAAAGAGAAATTACTGATGTAAAAGGTCAAGATAAATGTAAATGTAATTTTTTTATTGTTATCTAGGGTATATACATCAGATAAGTCTTCTAGAGGTCAAATGAATCAGTTTCCTCTCCTTTAGAGGCAAATTGTTGGGTCTTCCTAGTCTTCAGTTTCTTGTTTGGGAGTAGGTGAAACTAATCCCTATCTCATGGATTCGACTCCCTAAGGCTAGGAAGAGTGGTTTTGAGGTCTATATGATGTATTTATTCAGTCATTGTAAGGTTTGGATTCACTTGGAGCTTTGGCATCTCAAGAGACATACTTTTGTATTAGTTTTGTCGTGGACATTAATCAAATTTGTAGCTATTTTTATGGTATCCATGTGGTATTGTGTTTAGTCTCAGTTTCATCTTTTGTGCTCAAATGTTAGAATTTTTTGTTACTTCATCCATCATTTCATTGCTACTAAATGAATATTTTCAAGTTAGATGAACAAAATCCATAATTTCTATGCTCTGTTTTGGGTAAACATTCATAATTTGTAATTTATTCAGTTTAGAAAGAAACCATGAATTCACTATGCTCTTTCTAGCTCTCGACCTGTCTTAAAACGTCCCATCATCAAAACCCTATAGTGCTAAACATTGTACCTACCTTGCCCATAGAATGCCCTGCAAATTTTGACCTAATTTCCTTGCCCTAGCTGTTTGACTCCTCCTGATCCAGCAAAAACCTACACAAATCAAAATAAAAACCCTAAGCTACTATACCTAGCCTAATATATTCTTTCCTCAGTAATTTTGGTTGTGATGTATATGGAGAGAGCCCTCTCCTAGTCTAGTAGGGATAGCTACTTGGCTAAGCGTGGTTTGAGGTTACCTCAGTATTGCGTTTCTCGCCCTGAGGTTTAATCTGAGTCGCCATTTTGGCGAATCCACTGGGGAAGAAAAATGAGATCAGATCAACCCCAGTAGTAAGTTTTCATTGAAATTCTTAAATTTGTGGATAATAATTTAGAATTTATTCAAAGGCTGAATTGAAAAATTTGTAAAGTGCACATTTGTTTTTGAAATTGGACATTCCTTCTTCCCGAAGATACACTAGATCCAATCCTGATCCGAATCCTCCCACCATTGTTAGTGATCCTCAGAATATTGGAAGAAAATCTAAAGCTGTTGTTGAGACATCTAGTTCAGTCGGAAATCAATCAGAGAGAATTTCTATTCCCAGAGCTAATTCATTCCCTGGAAAGTTAGAAAACTTACAAGATATTGAATTTGATATAAATTTTGAACAAAGTTTATTCCAGAGCAAGTCTTTAAATTGGATCGACGAAACAGTTTTTGATTCCTCCATTTCCTTTCACAGTCCTTTTGAAGATCTCTTTTCTCATTCATAATCAGGTTCACAATTAGGGTCACAGCTTTTACAAGTTCTTAAAGATTTGCAGAACTATTCTTCGCAAGTAAATTCTTGGGTAATAAATAGACCTCAGATTTCAGCTTCTTCTACCATCACTTCACCCACTGTTCACACTACTCAGTCAATGACCAATCCTCCCTTGATTACATACAGTACCCAAATCCCTGTTATAAATCCTTCACCTCCAATCATCATGGCTGCAAGATATGCCCCCCTTGTTCTCCCTCAGAACCCTGGTGCTATGCCCCAATATTACCAAACTAAAATCCCTTTGTTTGACAATACTCAGTCTTTGATAGCACAAAATCATGTAGATAAGATGAATGACTTCTTTGATCTTCATGAAATTGATATTGAGGGTGTTAATATGAGGCTCTTTACACAGATTCTAGGAGGGGAAGTAAGAAAATGGTTTAGAGCTCTACCAGAAGCCACTATTAACACTTTAGAAGCTTTGCATCGTCAGTTTGTAGGATGATGGGAAGAAAAGAAAAATCCCCTTCAAATACTGTCTGAATATGAAAACATAAAAAGGAATGTTGGTGAGATTGTGCAAGATTATTGTGTGAGATTTAATGCAGTGTATAATTCTCTTCCTGCACATATCAAACCACTGGAGGGTTTGGCTCTAGTCAAATTTCTGGATGGATTTGTTATTGATATAGCATATCAGTTGCGTGAACGTGATCCTACAACTTTATCAGAGATGCAGAAGAATGATATAAGTGTGGAAGTGAATTTGTTGGCCAAGAGAGCAAGGATGAGATCTGAAAAGAGAGCGACCATCAAAGAGGAGACATCTACTTTTGATGCAAAAATGGATTCATTACTCCAAACTATGGAAAGAATGGTTGATCGATTGTTTATTTTAGATAGACCTGAACCTCAGATCCAAAACCCAAATTTTAGAGGGCAGTAGGAGCCTCAGTTTAGAATCAAGCAGAGAGAACATAAAGCACCCGACCAAGCAGTACAACAACAACAGCAGATTCAGACCCCATTGTAGCCAAATTATGTTCAAGGAGTGGAAGAGGAAGAATATGAAGATCCAGTGGTTGAAACAAATAATTTCTTTATAACAGATGGCTTACCCATGTTCCTGACTGGAGATGAAGAGTATACTAAAAATATGGATTCTCCAAAAGATGAGGACTACATCTTGGCAAATGATGATGATTTGGAAATTGACTCCAATGATTACCAGCGTGGGTATATGAATGCTTTGAGTGCACAATAGAAACAATATTATTTAAGGAGCATAGATGTACTTGTCAATCCTATTCAGAAAATAAAAGAGGTCCGGTCAAAGAATGATCTTCTGAATAATCAGAGAAAGGGTAAAGAAGATGCAGATCTGAATCATAGCAACATTAATCAGTCACCAACAAGCTCAGCTACTAAAGAGAAGGATACTTAGAAAAAGGAGAATATAACAAAGGATCCTATTTTCAAAGAGGTAGATAAAGTCACAACTTTTAATTTAGAAAATGAAATAGCTAAATTGAAAGTGTCCATTCCTTTGATAGAATTAGTAAATAATAGTCATTTGCAAACATCAGGTGTCTAAAATGTTGTTATTTGATCCTTTTTCTGATATGGTTAATGTTGAATATGACCACCCTGAGCTCATTTTCGGTCCAGCTATAGATGGTCAATTAGAAGAGAGTGAAGTTACCCCTTTTTATTTAAGCCTTAGACTACATAAGTACATACTTCATAATGCTATGCTTGATTCCAGGGCTTCTCACAATTTGATGCCTAAGGCTATTATGGAAAATATGGGCATGGATATCGCCCGACCATATCATGATTTGTATTCATTTGATTTTGGTAGAGTTCGTTGCATTGGTCTCATTAAATATTTAGTGGTTTCCTTAGACCAAATCCCAGCCAAGAATGTTTTGATGGATGTGGTGGTGGTTGATATACCACCTCAGTTCAACATGCTACTATCTAGATCATGGGGAGCCAAACTCAAAGGCACTTTACAACTTGACTTATCTTATGCTACTATTCCCGTTTTCGGGAAATTGAGGAAATTGTATTGGGAAAAGAAAATGAATTATATGATAACTAGTAAGGAGAAGCCCATAAATCATCCAACACAGGCTATACATACAGATCTAGAATCTTTTATTTTGTATCATGATGATAGTTTGAATTATGTAAATAATCAGCTAGTAGTGGTAGAGGATGCACCAGAAGTTTCAGAGAGTTTTAGAGCAGTTCTTGATAAGGAAAAGGAAATTGTGATTTCTTCCGAACAACCTTCAGAAGAACATTAAATCAGTACAGATCAGAAAAATGAGGTGATCAGCCAAAGTAAAACAAAACCAATAGTTAAGTTTCATCATTTAGAAGACGAATATGGACTTTGGAGCATGGATTTCGACGGTGCTTTGGGTAAGGAAGGTGCAGGTATTGGTATTTGGATCCGAAGTCCTATTGGCAAGTCAGGTGGAATTCCAAGTAATGTTAGAGAATGCTATTATAAATTGGATTTTGACTATTCTAACGACGAAGCGGAGTATGAAGCATTGATCAAAGGTCTCAAAATTTTGAAGAAGCTTGGTGCAAAAAGGATTAATTTTTATGGTGATTATGAGCTTTTCATAAAGTAGGTGAAAGGATAATATCAATAAAAACATCCACAAATGAGAGCCTATAGGAATGTAGTCTTGGATATCTTAAAAATGTTTCCTGAATAAACATTAACAGCGGTAACAAGAAATCAAAATATCATTGCAGATTTGCTTGCTATAGTAGCAAGTAATCTCAAAATTCCTATGAACTCCAATAATAAATTTGAAATTCATGTCAAACATAGACCTAGTGTTCATGATAAATTAAGGAAATGGCAAGTTTTTTGGGATTACAAAGAAATTAAAAGATTTTTGGAGAATGAAGGGAAATTATAAGATGCTTTTATTAATGATGTTTGTGATTCTAATGATAAAAATATAGAGGCCAATCAGATGAATATTTTGCAGTTGAAAGATAATAATATTCCTCGAGGTCTTATACCTTTAGAAGAATTGTTTGATCAGGATGATGTGGCCAGAAAACCAACATTGAATCCTACAGAAAAGGGTGTGGAATACGTGAACATTGGAACAATACATAAGCCCAAGATGAATAATCTATCTAAGACATTATCTCCCAAAGCAAAAGATAAGTACATCAAATTGTTATTTGAATTTTCTGATATTTTTGCATGGGATTATGCAGATTTGAAGGTTTATGACAAGAATATCATTCAACACACTATTCCCATCAAGCCGGATCAAAAACCCTTCAGAAAGAAGTTGAGAAGGATAAATCCAAGATTGTTGCCATCCATCGAGAAAGAGGTAAATCGATTGTACAAATCTGGTATCATTGTGCCAATTAGCTTTTTTGATTGGATTTCAAATTTGGTTCTGGTAAGGAAAAAGACCAGAGAGATAAGGTTATGCATTGATTTCCGGAATTTGAATAAAGTGTATTTAAAGGATAATTAGCCCCTTCCTAAGATGGACCATGTTCTGCAAAGGGTAGTTGGAGCATCACGGATGTCGCTGCTTGATGGTTATTCAGGTTATAATCAGATTTTGGTACATGAAGAAGACCAAGGAAAAACTACTTTCACAACATCGTGGGGGACCTTTTAGTATGTCAAAATGCCATTTGGACTCAAGAATGCAGGGGCTACTTTTTAGTGGGTGATGGATATAGCCTTTGCTAATGAGAAGGATGTTTTCTTAGTGGTGTATTTAGATGATTTGACAGTGCTTTCTAGTTTTGATGATCAACACTCGTATTATTTGAGAATTGTTTTTTAGAAATGCAAGAAGTTCAGAATTTCTCTGAATCCGAAGAAGATTTTTTTTTCCATGGAGGAAGGCAAACTTCTCGGTCATATAATTTCCAAAGATGGGATTCACATTGATCCTTACAGAGTAAGAGAAATTCAACAAATACATTTTCCACATAATAAAAAGGAGATACAAGCTTTCAATGGTAAGATGAACTTCTTACGCAAATTTGTTCCTAATTTGGCTGAGCATTTACATGAAATGACTAATATGTTTAAAAAGGATAGGAATTTGAAATGGCCTACTGATGCTATGAATTCTTTCAACTTGGTAAAGCTTGCTTTAACCACAACCTTTGTTTTGGTTAGTCCAGATTATACTAGTGATTTGATAATATTTTAATTTGCATCTGAGCACACCTTGGCTGCGGTTTTGATGCAAAAGAAGGATCAGGTTGAGTTTCCCATTGCTTTCTTCAGTCGAGCCATTAGAGATGTTGATATTCACTATAATATTATTGAGAAACAAGATTTAGCCTTAATCAAAGCTTTGAAGGATTTCCGGATCTATATTTTACATTCACACACTATAGCTTATGTTCCAAATGTAGCAGTAAAAGAAGTTCTCACACAAACTGATCCCGAAGGTCGGAGAGGTAAGTGGAGAGCAGCAATGCTAGAGTATGATCTAGAGATCAGGCCCACCAAGCTGATCAAGGGACAAGGGTTAGCCAAGCTCATGGATAAATCTAATTTTCATGCTTTAGACATAAACCCTATTACAGCAATGTCAGATGATGAAGAAGATGGCGCTCTAATACATGTATCATAAATGTTTCTCACTTCACCATGGTATTGAGATATAGTGTATGTTATTCAGCACTTATGTCCTCCTCTGGAATGTCAAAAAGTAAGGGTCGGTCTTTGAAATTGAAATCTGCTAAATACTACATTCTAGGTAGTGCCCTTTATTGGAAAGATCAAGGAGGTGTTCTTTTGAATTGTCTAGTTGAAGATGAAGCTAAGCAAGTAATGGATGACTTCCATAGGGGAGATTGTGGAGGCCACTTCTTTTGGAAAACAATAGCTAACAAAGTGTTGAGAGCAGGGTATTATTGGCCGACTCTATTTTCAGATTTGTACAAAACTTTCACAAACTGTCATGAATGTCAAGTTTTTCAAGGAAAAAGGAAACTCCTTCCTATTCTGTTGAAGCCTATTGTAGTAAATTCCCCTTTTCAATAGCGGGGACTTGATTTTATTGGGAAAATTCATCCCACATAATCAGCACAACATATATGGATTCTAACAGATACCGAATACTTCACCAAATGGATCGAGGCTATTCCTACAAGGCAAGCTATGGACACGATAATAATTCAGTTTTTAGAATCCAATATTTTGTCTTGTTTTGGTTGTCCTCACAATATTATTATAGATAATGCTACAACATTCAAGTCAAAGAAGATGATTGAGTTTTGTCACAAGTATAATATCAGGTTGGGCAATTCCACCGCATATTATCTGCAGGGCAATGAATTAGATGAGTCCTCTAATAAACCCTTGGTTAATATCATTAATAAAATGTTAGAGGAAAACAAGAAAAATTGGCATAGGAAGCTTAACAATGCTTTGTGGGCAGACCAAGTGAGCACCAAGAATTCTATAGGTATGTCAAACTTTGAACTGGTTTAGGGTACAGATACAGTGTTTTCTACGTCACTTGCAGTCCCGGTTATGAGATTATTGCAGGAAGTAGGTAGTGAGGAAGATGATATTCAACGTCGGATCAATCAAATGATTCACCTTTAGAAAACAAGGGAGGAAGTTTCTCATAATACTTCTAAACTTCAGGAGAAAATAAAAAATATTTATGATAGAAAAACTAAGGCAGATAAGTTTTAGTTGGAGGATGTAGTGTTGCGGTGGGATGCAAGAAATGAAGATAAAGGAAAGCACAGGAAGTTTGAAAATCTTTGGAAAGGACCCTACAAGATCTTAGCCTATCAAGGAAAAAATTCCTATTTTCTGAAAATATGAATAGACAATAATGTTGAAGAGGACCAGTCAATGGTAGGCCCTTGAAACATTATTATTTCTGATGCAACTTCTGAGAGAATGTTTCACTTTCAATGTAAATACAAGTTTGTATTTTCTGCAAGGTTTGGAGAAGAAAATCATCTAGGCTTGGGGCCCGAGATGAAGGCTATAAAGCTTATTGTTTGAAAATTTTTTGAGTCAGTTTTGAGTTAGTGTCAGAGTCAGTTTTTGAGTCAGTTCTCAATCACTTTGAATGGTTTTTTGAGTCAGTTTTATAGTCTGCAGTCTTTTGAATTGTTTGATCATATTTTCCCAATGGTTAGGCACTTGGTATACGGTGTTCTTGACACCTCCAAGGAACTTCCATCCCCAATAAGACCAATGCTAGTGTCATTATTTGCATACTTCCACCAGGGATCAAAACACATTTTTCATGTGCATCTTAGGTGTCCCATTTTGAAGAAATTTTCCATCTGTCCACTAGGTCATGATATAAAATTGTTCCACTAGCGGTTGTCCTTATCAATAAGCTTCATTCTCCCTCATAAAATCATATTGGCTGACTCATTCTCATGTCCCCTTGAGCATAATAACACCTATGGATCAAATGCTCTTTTCACTTGAAATTATTTTAAATTCAAAATCTCATTTATGAAATTCAGGTCAAAAGTAGTCCCATTAGGTCATTAGGTTTTCATATTTCTCAAGGTCACTCCTTCATTTCAGATGAGGTCAAAAAATATATGAGAGGGACTAAATAAGATCATCATGATGTAATTATTGTACTTTCAAAGTTGTAATTTTTCAATTTAATTATTTTTATATCAAAATGTCATTTTGATATAAAATTCAAATATGTAACTTATTTTTGTTTTTCCAAATGTAATTTTATGTTCTTATAAGTAATAAATTCAATCCCGAGCTGTCAAATGCAATCATCCAGCCTAAATGAAGAAAATAAAGCCAAAATCCATGTTTGAGTAGCCTGCAATGCCAAAAAGTCAAAATAAAAAAGAGTATCAGTGCCAAAGAGGAAAAGTGAACATTAGAAAAGTGAGTGATTCAAATTGAAATTTCAAATCCACTAAAGCTATAAATCCTATCAAACACCTCAAAGCAAGTCATTGTTGCTATTCAGCCATCAAGAGTTTTTAGCAAAGGAGAAATTTTGAGTTTTATGAGCAGTTTGGGTCAAAATTTCAAGGCGCGGCGCGTTTGCACCTTGGCGTTGCGCATTTTCCCAACTGCGCTGCGTGTTTTCCCAAAAACACCAGAGAAATTTACACTAGTGCTGCGTATTTTCAGAGTGGCACTTTGTGTTTGACTTGGCGTTGTGTGTTTGCCTAGCGGCACTGTGCGTTTGCACAGTGAGGGTTTTGAGGAATTGCACCACCTCCATCAAGCTCAAATCTCCTCAAAAAATTCTCCAAGGAGCTTTAAAACATTAAGTGCACACCAAATCACCTTGCCTCTAATATATTTTGTGTTCCATTAAATATTTGAAGTGTTTTTTGCCTATGAAACCCTATTTTCCATTTCATTTCCATTTTTCATGCACCATATCCCTAAAACATATATCAGTCATAAACATTGTTAATTCCTAGGGTTTTCATTGACCTAGGTTTTCATTTACACTCATTCCCTCCATTTTCCTAAGCTATTCATCTCATCTCTCACTCCCTTCATCTCATTCCATTTACCCTAGGCTTTCCCAAGCCTTCAAATTCAAAATGTTTGAAGAGGAGGACAGAGGTGTCAGTGAGGAACAAATACCAAGGAGAAATGAACACAAAGGAGGGATTATAATCATCAAATGCAGAGTCTTTTTCACCATTCCCTCATTAAGAATATAGTCATGCATCAGCTTGAGCAGAAGAACATCCCATGGGACACATTCATTGCAAATGAAGTTTTCACTACCCCACCTAGTCATCATGAGTAGAGTATCCCTTGATCATCTCATCCTCCCATATCCACTTCTCCATCTCATCCTACTACTCATACATCATCACCTAGTCAAATCCATTCACCTCATATTGATCCTACTTCTTCACCTTTCCATAACCCTTCATCATCACATCATGATATTGAGGCATCAAGAAGTGAGAAGGACATTGAGGAAACTTGGGCTAATGTGACTGATGCTGAGCCATTTCCCAATGAACTATCATAAAGTCCACAGGCATGTGTTTTCTTCACTTGGAGTGAAAGGGGCCATGCCTTCTTCATCAGCAAAACAGGGGGACAAGGGCAAGGAAAAGGCTAAAGATTCAATCATTGAGGAGCAGGAGAATAAACATGAAACAGAGCACGAGTTTCAGTTGATTGACCTTGATGAGGAGGATGAGGATAGAATCAATAGTGAAATAATCAGAGACAAAGAGGCAAATATTAGTGAACTTCAAGCTAATCTTTACAGAGCACATTATGTGATTTATTTTCTTGAGCTAGAAAATCAGCAGCTGAAAACCAAGCAAATCATTGAAGAGATTAGGACCATCAAAGCACAAAGAGAGTCAGAAAAGGCTAAGGCCTTGTTGGAGGAGAAATTTTAAAAATTTGGTGAGATTGATGATGAGGAGGATCAGCCTCCAAGACAGAGACCAAAGATAATAGGGCTAAAGAGAGCTCTAGCTCGGGAAAGACAAATAGAAGTGGAGTTGGCAGAGCAGCTCACTCCAAGTGAGTTGCTTGCCCTTGAGATTAGCAGGGATATAGAGTCATGGCTTAATAGAGCCAATTTTCATCTGGAGAGTTTTCTAGAGAAGGCCAAAAAGGACAATGATATTTAGAGGAAAATGGAAAAGCACTATGCCATGAGGAACAAAATTGCAAGGGCCGAGCTCAAACGAGCCCATGCAAAAATTCAAGCTTTGACCAAGAAAAAGGAGAAGGAGAGGTTAGAAATACTTGCTGAGGTGTCTCTTCATGCCTCAAGCCCATGATCAGCAAGTAACCTTACAATTTTGGCAAGTTTTTGGCACATTTGGCACTTTAGTGCATTTTTGGTTTTCTGAGCAATTTTGGCACACATAAAATCTACCAAAAACACAACGCCCTTGGCGTTGAGATTTTTTTTAGAGCCTCCAATGGACAAATGGCCACCACCATCATGTTTATAATGATGAAGACATCAATCCTAGCAAGTTTTAGAAAATTTGGAGGAGAAATGGTCCCTCAAAAGTGCAAAAAACCACCAAATTTTCATGTTTCTACCTCCTTTTTAACCTTGGCGCTACGCTTTTACTAGTCTTGGGAGATTCACTTTTTGACAGAGGAGATTGGCACCATTTTGGAAACTAGAGGAATATTTGGAAACTAAACTCAGAGAGATTTCCAATGAGCTATCTTGGAGCTTATTTTGACATCGGGAAGGCCTCCCAAAGTTGCTTGCAAAAGAGGCTATTTTTCCTGTCATAGCGCTACGTGTTTGCCAAGAAAATGCAATTTTTATCATCTTCAGCAAATTTTGAATTTTTGACTTTATATCTTGGGAAATGAGAAATTACTGATGTAAAAGATCAATATAAGTGTAAATGTAATTTTTTTATTGTTATCTATGGTAGATACATCAGATAAGTCTTCTAGAGGTCAAATGAATCAGTTTCCTCTCTTTTAGAGGCAAATTGTTGGGTCTTTCTAGTCTTTAGTTTCTTGTTTGGGAGTAGGTGAAACTGATCCCTATCTCATGGATTCGAATCCCTAAGGCTAGGAAGAGTTATTTTGAGGTCTATATGATGTATTTCTTCATTCATTGTAAGGGTTGGATTCACTTGGAGCTTTGGCATCTCAAGAGACATATTTTTGTATCAGTTTTGGCCTGGACATTAATCAAATTTGCAGCTATTTTTATGGGATCCATGTGGTATTGTGTTTAGTATCAGTTTCTTCTTTTGTGCTCATATGTTATAATTTTTTTTTACTTCATCCATAATCTCATTGCTATTAAATGAACGTTTTCAAGTTAGATGAACGAAATCCATAATTTCTATGCTTTGTTTTGGGTAAACATTCATAATTTGTAATTTATTCAGTTTAGAAAGAAATCATAATCACTATGATCTTTCTAGCTCCCGAACTGTCTTAAAACATCCCATCATCAAAAACCTATAGTGCTAAACATTGTACCTACCTTTCCCCATAGAACACCCTGCAAATTTTGAGCTAATTTATTTTCCCTAGCTGTTTGACTCCTCCTGATCAAGCAAAACCCTACACAAATAAAAATCAAAACCCTGAGCTACTATACTTAGCCTAATATATTCTTTCCTCAATCATTTTGGTTGTGATATATACGGAGAGAGCCCTCTCCTGGCCTAGTAGGGCTAGATATTTGGCTAAGCGTGGTTTGAGGTTACCTCAGAATTGCCTTTCTCAGCCTGAGGTTCAATCCGAGTGATAACAGAAGGACTTATAAAGGATGTAAAAGTGAATTAGCAGGTCAGAATGTTGAATGATAGGTATTATTGTGAGATTTTTTTCCCAGCATGCTCCTACTAAATTGAAAAGGGTTTTGTCTGTTTATTGTTTAGGCCAAATATTGTAATAGCAACACTAGTGCAACGATGCTAAAAGGTCACTTTCTTGTTAATTTGACCATGAATATCTCTTTTACAAAGAAATATTTCTTAGCTTTTTTTACGTTAGTGGTTTGATAAGAATTTTTCTACAGTGTCTTCTTTAAAGGGTGCTAGCTCAATGGAAGAGCACCTGCTTTACAAGTAGGAGGTTGGTGGTTCGATTCCATCGTGCCTTGATATTCACAGGGAATGGCGGAAATCAATTTTTGGTGACAGATGCTATTTTTACCATCACCAATGAGCTTATGGTGAAAGTTTTAGACCCTCACTAAAATATGAAATGGTGATCGTCAACAAATGCCACCATATATATGCATCAATAGTGATGACCATGAAAGGTCCGTCACCATAAATTGTTGTTGTTGATATGAAATAATGAGGGTCACTGTTTGTCATTATAGTCATTATTCATGACGGACCTTGATGTCACCAATGAGCTTATCATGATAGTTTTTTACCCTCACCAAATATGAAATGGTGACGGTCAACGAACGTCGCCATATATATGCACCAATAGTGACGACCATGAAAGGTCCATCACCAAAAATCATTGTTGTTCATATGAAATGGTGACGATCACTATCCATCATTATAATCAATATTCGTGAAGGACCTTGAATTTAACCATAACACATACTTTCGGAGACGCCACCTTTGGTGACATTCAGGTTTTTGGTGACGGAGGCTATTTTTCATCACCATTACTTATATGAAATGGTGATGGTTACTATCCGTCATTATAAACCGTTATTGGTGATGAACCCTGAATGTCACCACAATACCTTTACTTTTAGTGAAGCCACCTTTAGTGACGTTCAGTTTTTGGTGACGAAGGCTCTTTTGACCTTCAATAATGAGCTTATGGTGACATTTTTCACCCCTTACCAATGTCCTTTTTTTTGTAGTGATTCCTTGCTACGCTGGAACTGCCTGATGTGTCGAAGTTAACGAATGATCCCATCATTCATAATCCATATTGGCCCCCAATTCTTAGCAAGATCCTTGGAGATTGTTCCAAATTTGAAGGCAAGTCCTGAGAAGACCCCTAAGCACATGTTATGAAATACCATGTATGGTGATCCTCTAACTCCTGGGTTGATTAGTCGATTCATTTACATCTTTTCCAAGGGACTCTCACTGGTGCCACTGCACAGTGGTACATTGAGCTCTCCCGTGACATCTTTCAAGGTTTCAACTCTCTTGCCATGGAATTTCTCATGCACTTTCAGTTACCAGTTTTTTATGAAGATAGGACGCACCTCCTAACATCCTTGAAATAGGATCAGGATACTCATATCTCCGATCATATTCATGAATGGAGGCGACGACGTCGTTTGATCAAGTTTGGAATCCTTGATCAAATTCTGACTGATTGGTTCACTACCTCTTTTATTGGTCCGATTGCTAAGGACATCGCTATGGGGGCATGTGTTACTGAGGAACAAGCCATCACTCGTGCCTAGAGCCTCGATATTGTGTACTCTCAATCCGGCATATTTTATGAACTCTTGCCTGATGCTCCACGACATAGAATTTCCAAAGCACCGGTGACGCCATCCGTCGACAGTATCATTGGATTTGTGTCTCAGAATTCTCGTAAGTCTTCTCCAAATTCTGCGAAGCAAAAATATACTTCTTCCACTGATACTTCTTCTCAACCACCTCCTAATCCTGGTAAGACCTAGGTAGTAAATGTCATCCAATCCACCTCGACAGATAAAGCTTCCAAAGGTAAGAACAAGGGTAAAGGAAAGACCAAAGCCGATACCCCAAAACAAGATTCTCCTAAACCCAATATTGATGATGGCTCAAAATGCAAACTGAAGTACCCTTGTCTGATATGTGACAGTGAGAATTACACAAGGGACTTGTTAGCACCTGAATTGGACCCCAGGCTGAAAAGTACAAAACAGGGTAACAACTAAACCATGCTCAGCCTTGTAGCTAGTCCTACAAGGATAGGAGAGGGCTCTCTCCGTGAAGGGATATTCAATAAAGAATACTAATGATATGATATTAGGCTAGGTAAAATGATGGGAAAAAGGTTTTAATAAATGAATGAATTTTCAGGGATGTGTGGGATAAAATGAGACAATTTAAACTGGGAATTAAATCAGGACACAGGGTATTTCATGGGGCAAGATAGGTAGGAAACTTAGCAATTAAAGTTTAATAAAGGTGGGATGGAAAGACTAGTGAGGAGCTGAAAAGGGCACAATAAATGGATCCTACCTTTCTATATTGAAAACATTAAAAAAGAAATGTTTATGAATGAGAGGTGAAACATAACAATTTACATATGAAACAAAGAAGAGAAAAAAATGCTAAATCTCATACCACATGGATCCCACAAATTAGAGTTGTGTATCTTATTAATCCCTGTCAAACTGTACAATGAAGTGCAAAATGTTCTTCCACACTATTCCCCTACTTCTGAATTACCAAAATCAGAATCCTTTACAAATGATATACAATCACATTAAATATACTGAAATGTGGGAACATAGATCCACATAAAAAGGGAGTTGTTCAGACAGCTCAAGAACTGAAGTGCAATCATAGAAAAGAAATACAACAATCTACCCCTAAAAATGAGGGACAATATTACATTTTGACCACTTGGAGATTTCGTTGTTATGCTGTATGAAAGAAAAATAGGCAATCCGAAGGCAAATTTCCTACTTGGTTGCTATTGTAACAATCTTTGTTTTAAATAAGCTTCTCGGCCTTTGACTGTTTCCTTTGCTTTCCTTTATTTGTTTGGAGAGAATTGACCTTTTTAAAATAAAATGATGTTTAAAACAAAACTGAAATGAAATTATATGCTTTCGGTGAAGGGAAAAAATTAATTTATTTTTAATGGGAAAAAGGGAAGGGAAGGAGGCGGGACTCGTATTACAATCGCAATCGGGATCGGAAGGGGTAAGAGGGAACACAACATATAATAAAATTTTATAATATGCTGTGTGATGCATTGAAAGGTAATCGCAATCGGGGGTCAGGGAGAAGGGAAGGCACATTGGGAAGTAACATGAACGTCGATGCAATTGTTGTCTATCCGATGGGTAAGGTAATAAGGGAGCAGAAATCCCTTTGAAAACAATATAAAATGATTTTTCTTTTTATACAAAGGGAAAGATCCTTTTATTAAGCGAGTGGAGGAGTTTATGGTGGGATCGAGGTGCAATCGAAATCAGGAGTTTGAAAGGGGAGCTCAGTGGGAAAGCGCTTATGATCCATCAGATCAGAGGGGAAAGATAAATGGCTGAGGGATAACCGGGAGCGATCAATCAGGGAGGGCCTTGTGAAAGCGCCAATTGCAATGGCCCGATCGCATATGAGCTGTCTGATCAATGATCGGATCAACGGTCGAGATCACGTTGGGCGGGGCCAGTCGGAGGTTGGTCATCAGAAGTACACAATAGGGAGTGGAACAATGAAAAACGCCAATGGTATTTTGGACCATTGGATCATTATTTAAGTCAACGGCGGGGATGTATATCGGACAGGGACGATCGGAGGGATTTGAAACAATCGCATCGGAGTTTTGGATAAGGGTCAATCGGGGCGCACATTTAACATTTGCGATGCGATCGGGAAATGAAAGGATCGGCGGAAGAATTTACAACACAAAACTTTAAACTTTATATGATATAAAGTTGAAAGGGTCATGACGGGGAAGTGGTTTGGGAACAACGGGGGGGTCTTAATAATAAACTTTGAACTTTATTATTAAGTTTTAATAGGTATGGAGGGGAAGTGGTTTTATGTATAAATCGCATTTTTAGTTTAATAATTTTATAATGCAATTTTATGATCAGAGGGAGGAAAAGGGATTTTTATAAGGAAAATATCAAAATTTTAAATATAAATTTTTAAGGGAAAAAAATGGGAAATAGGGATTATATGAGGACATAGGGGACTTTTACTTCACTTAAGCATAAATTTTAATCCAGAAGTTAGTTTTGAGAGTGTAGTATACCGTTGGAAAAATTTTTCTGGGCCCTTTCTGATGGATCTATCTGGAAGATGATTTGGCACTGAACATGCTGTGGAAAACTCATCTGAAGGAAGGGTGATGACTTTGTGGAGATAACAGCTTCTGAATTGTGACTTATTACATATGATGACATAAAATTACATAATGAATGATAATAAAGGCAAAATATCATGTTATCATCTCAAAACATGGTTTTGAGGTGAAAATCACATCAAACTAAATAAAATGTATCTTTGATCTTCCAGGTGTTGTGACTTTGAGTTTATTAACTTCCTCATGACTTTGCTGATATTTATTGACATTTGACCCATTAATTTGACCATGGTGAGACCCTAGAAACTAATGAGACCCATCCTATGACCCACTGACATGATTTTGAAAATGAAAGTGACTAATGACTGAAGACCATAGAGAGGAGAATCAGCAAGTACATCATGAGGGAAAACTAATGAAAAATTACTACCATCAATGAATCCATGACCTAACGGAATGGTGAAATTTTTTTGGTATGAGACACCTAATATGAAAATGCAAAAGAGCAGTTTTGATCACCGATGGCAGTATGACTAGACTGACCCTAACAAGACTGTCCACGATGGGCCGAGGTAAGTCGATTGCTCAAAGGCACCCAAGGAACTCCAACTGTTCTTAAAGAGCCATTCCCATCACAACAAGCTTAGATGGTGGAGAAACCTTAGCCCTCTACTCCTTTTGGCTCTTAGGTTTTCATGATGAATGGTTCTGCACCCATATCTATTGCTACCAGATCGAAAGATTATATTGAATCGTGTCAGGGAGCAGGGAAAGAGATTGCATATGGTCCTCCTTCCCCGCCTGTTTCTAGCCCTCTTCACATTGAAAGGCCCAATCCTGAGCCTGTTATACAACCACCTTCTAAAGGTGTGCTTCGTAAGTCCTCTTGTAACCCGAATGCCCGTGCCACTCAACATTACAGTATTGTTGAGGACTTGTCTTAGGTGTCGTACGCTATGTTTGTGTTGGAGGTGCTTCAGAGTTGTCTGTCACAACAGAAGACTTTTATATCTGCTATTAGAGGGGTGGACCCCACCGATTCAAGCCTTATCACTTTTGATTTGGAAAATTTCGTTCCGCGTCTCCCTCACCGTCTTGCCTTGATTATCCAAGTTGGGATTAATGGTAATAATATCCATGGAGTGGTCATGGAAAAAGGTGCATATACTTGCATCATATCTATTACATGCTGGGAAGCCATTGGTTCTACGGCCCTTAACCAGTCTCTAAACGCTTTAGAAGCTTTCGATGGAAGGGAATCTCGCCCTCTTGGTGTTCTCGCCAGTTTACTTATAACATTAGAAGGGAAAATAGTTGATGTCAAGGTTGAAGTCATTGACGCAAGGTCAATTATAATATTCTCCTCGATCGTAGTTGGAATCACGCCATGCTATGCATCTCGTCCACTCTCTTTTGTGTTCTTCGATTTCCATACGAAGGAAAGATCATCACTGTCGATCAGTTATCCTTTTTCACTTCCACCTCCTCTGAGAGAAATGTTCCATACATGGACCATATTCATACACCTTATCAAATTGTGGGGTGGGAATTTCAAAGACCCTACCCTTATGGGTCTCTTTTCTCTTCCTCTGCCCAATACTGATCAGGTCAATATGATCTCCACATCTTTTGATCCATGGATCATCCCTTCGCCTGAGTAGGTTGATTCATTTGGTGACATGATATCGTTAAGCCCAATAGAAATTGATTATTGTGAAGTTATCTCAACTTTAGCTTCTCCTCCCTTTGATCATACTCCTTTGAGTGTGTCTCTCTATTATGCGAAATTATGAATTACGTATAAAACACATTCCATAAATGTGGTGCTATGAATTTAGAACAATAGATCAAAGAATTTGCAGGCACTTTCTCTAAGAGCAAATAGACACACAGAAATATAAAGGAACTTACTTGTGATCCATGTGCTTCCTATTCTCCTTTTGTCTCTCTTTCTGTAGCTTCCAATCCAACTTAGATTGCCATACTAGTTCCCGCAAGTATAAACACTAAACAACAAAAATATTGCAATATACAGATGCCTATTTATCTTAATCAGTTAAATTGATTGAAAATGAAACATATATATCAGTTAAGAGTCCATCATATGAGAAATAGAAACATAAACATATACATATATGGGAAAATGAACAACAATCTTTATTAATGAGTAGAAGGGGGAGGTTACAACCAATGATCGATTTTATGTCACCAGCTCCAGCATCATCCCAGCCTCATCACAATCAGCATCTCACCAGCAGCATATCACTCCTATCACTCTCTCAATTGAGAATCCAACATCATTTATTTACCAAATTTCTTCCTTCCCTAGCACTAGGATCTATGCTCAATTTATAGGGAAACTAAAGGTAGTTTCTCAATCAATGACTTCCTAATAATAGGCAATACATGTTCCCAAGCTCAAAGGTGTTATATGGACACATGGATTCGAGGTTTGACACATATGGACTCTTCTAGAAGGCACTAGCCATATGGAGATTTCAGAACAATGAGAATTTCGCTGCCATTTTACCAACACACTCTTGAATTTCGAGAAGTGCATTGCAGAGCACCCTTGAATGGAGGGATCTGCACATGAAAATCAATTATTCCCTTTAGAGGTAGCGTTGGTGAGCTCATAAGTGATATAACATATACTTCAAACCTTAGAAACCTTGCAATAAAATTCATGAATGGTTTGTTCTTGTCTTAGGTCATGTAGCAACTGACATGATAGGGGATAATATACCCTATTTCATTGGTCCAGGGGATGATGTCCAATTGACTAGGTCATTGGGAATGATGCCCAAATTGACCTATAACAGTTGCCCCCTAAAGCATGAAGTTAGAATAATAACAATATTTTTTGAATGAGATGCTTTACGATGTGATGGGCTGGAATTGAAGCAGAGTGGCGACCCGCATCAATCTTACGATACATTACATCATGATATATCCTCTTGATCACAAATTTCTAAGGGAGGAATTCCTGTGCTCAACACATAAACTATCTAATAAAATGTAGATAGTGAATAAAGTCGTCTACATTATAATGTTGCCAAATATATACATGCATAAAGATATAGGCCCATGTTCGGATGTTGATCTGTATGTAAGGTCACCGTACAGATGATGTGTACAACAATCCTGAAATCGTAGCATAGATGGTTGAAACTAGATCTCGGGTCTTCTTATCTCATTCACTCGATCGTTAGGGTACAAGTCTAGCCATGCGAATATATGATTTGTAGTTGAACATGGTAAGACATCGTTTGATTACCAACCAATGATGTAAGTTAACAAATGTGAGAGAACCAAAATTGATATTAATGGCTCTCAAGGTACTGCAGTACATTTTGTAAGGTGTGAATAGATGATTTGATGTCGAACGCAAAACAAAATATTTTGGTCAAAAGTCTGGAAGCGAGGGTCTTCTCGATTCTGTAACAAGCCTCATGGTACTGGAAGATGATGTTTATAAGTGAACTTCCTCGATGATGATTTGACGTTGACAGGAAGCCACTTTATCGTAAAATGGTAGTTACTGATTTCAGAGACAAAATGTGACTTGATATAGAAATGTTCAAGGATGATTGTCATGAGAATGAAGGTTTATGAGTATTGCAGAATGATGAGTATTCACTGGATGAATTCTCTTGAACATATCAGCGACACTGAGATGAGTTCGCAGCATTGACCCAAAACCGAAGTGAAGGTATGATGAATTGTCAAGAATATTACCCAATGCAAATAGTCACGATGATGGAGTGAAGTGCCATGTTCAAGAGCGACCTGCTACCATAAAATCTCTATTCACTTTCCCAAATTTTCCCCGATCATTTGTCGACCAGTACCTCTTTATTTTTTAACAATATTGAGGAGGGTTACATATGCTTGATCTATAATTCCACCCTTTAGGCGAATAATGTATCGCTATTTAATAATTTAACGAGTCTAGCGATGAATGAAACTCGCTTCTTTCCATGATCGACAAGCGTGTCGCTATTTTATGTTTTAAGAGCCTAACAACAGTGGCAGCCTGATCCTTTTTCATATTTAGAGACTTTGAAAAACATGACAAAAGAAAACTTCATAAGTACTTTTTTGTAAAGTTGTCGCTCAGATCCGAAAAAGTGTAAAATGATATCTGAGAGAACCTCCTAGCCATGTTTGACTAAGGCATTCCTTTTTTGTAAATAATCTATCTCAGTCCAGAAAATGGTTAAACTTATACTGAGTATATATCAATTGATTTACTTTTACGAGCTCGGAAATACAAGTGCTCGACAATCTTTTTACATTATCAGAGTCTGAAAAGAGCTAAAAGAAGACTCCAGGGGTTCCTTTTTCACTGTTATCGAAGCTCGAAAAAGAGATAAAAGTGTGCTTCAAGTCCTTTTTAATTTTTATCAAAGCTCAAAAATTAAGGATAAAAGTATGCTTTGTGATCAAATCATTCTTGAAATAAATGTGCACGACTAATTTTCTCATCTGTTGGAAACCTATTCAGAACAACATCAAATGGATTAAAAATACCCGTTTCATGATAAAAGTTGAATAAAACCATAGTCATAGCAATAAATATGATTTTAAAATGATCAAATGACCAATTAAAAGAGTTTTACTATTCATTTTTACCATTTGAGAGTTACCATTTAAATTTTGGAGCTCTGAACCTATTCTCCCCCCCGCCCCAAACTTCAACTGTTGATTGCGATCGATTTTGTGGACGACTTTCATCACCGTTTGATCCAGGTTGGTGCCATAAAACCCCTCTTTCTTTCAGTAGTCATTTCACTTCATTTCATTGAAATTTTTTAGGTATTTGGGCCCCTTAGGGTAAATTATTTTTCTAAAGAGGGAAACACACCCTTGGGCATCGAAAACTG
The DNA here is from genome assembly GCA_034641835.2 of Pinus albicaulis. NCBI lineage: Eukaryota > Viridiplantae > Streptophyta > Pinopsida > Pinales > Pinaceae > Pinus > Pinus albicaulis. The sequence continues at coordinate 794,323,076 of CM076582.1, read as the reverse complement.
CATTGGAATGCACTCAAAATGAAGCCTAAATGCATATGAAATGCACTATATATTGATCAAGACTGCGTTGGGTGCAATTCAAATTTTGTATTCTTGCATTTACCCAAATATTGCCTATTTTTTTGCATGAAAAGGAGTCTAATGAGTCTTATGGTTATGTTTCAGGGATTCATCAGACTAGAATGACAATTGCTTGGAGAGAAAGAGAGCATGAAGAACAAAACATGATTTCCCTTAATGATCCAGGTACTATAAGAGCCCTAAGATATTGTGGGTTATTAAAGTACTTATGCTTATCATGTATGAGGCAACAAATGGAATTTTTGGAGTTCCTTGTTCGTGCATGGGATCCAGAAATTGAGGCATTTCACATTAGGAACAAAGTGGTTCCAATTACAGTGGAGGACATATATTTTCTGACAAGCTTGTCGAGGAGAGGCTTACCCATTTCTCTCTCAGGGTTTGCTCTTGGAGGAGAGATGGTGAGAGACTATATTTTGCAGTATTTCTACCTAGGGGTAGAGCCTAGCAAGGATGGGAAAACAAACATCTGTGACGTTCATGATTTTCCTTTGACAACCATCCTATTCACGACCACAAAGCTTGCTGGTACCGTTACAGTACATGTAGCAAACAAATCTTATATGCAATATGCACTAGAGTGCATGGAACCAACAATTTTCAACTGGTTGAAGCTGTACTCCCTCAAATGAAAGAAAAACTGAGCAAGGCAAAGGGAGGAAGGAAGAAAAACTTTAGTTATGGTTTGATCCTCATTTCTTTTTCCTTAGAGCGGATTCCACTGATGCAAAATCAGCATGTGACACTGGGTGTATCTAACCCTAGAGATCCAAGGATGTAGAGATGGGTAGAACTGATGGCTAGACATGCAGGAAAATTTTCCATCATGTTCTCGATTGCATTTTTTGTCTGTTTCAGGTGACATATTATCGCCATCAATGAGTATGCATATGCAGGCATCGATTTTCAAGGAGATCCAAACATAGCTTTACCAGAAGGCGCTCTGTGGGGTGCAATCGATAAGAATGTTTTGACCATGTTTTTTTATTTTTCTAAGGTCTATACATGTTTTTGTATTTTGATGTTTTCCCAAGACTAAACTAAAGCTTTAATATAATGCAGATGTGGGTTGAGTTCAACCAGTGGAGGAACTAGAGCATGGAGTAGATGAGCCAGTAGAGAGGGCTGTCTGGAGAGTAGTCCTTCGGGATTTAGACATGGATGAGACTCTTGCTAAGCTTTGGCACCAGATAGAGGGGTTGACCTTCGGGATTCCGGACTGCCAGATCGAAGAGTTACCCATGCGATTGCAGTGCCACACTATTGGCGTTCCTAACCACTGGATGTAGTTACTGCATAGGATAGCTAGATCGATAGCATGTTACCATGAACATCACTAGTTTAATTTTGACATGTTACATACATTTTGAGGTCAGATGACCAATGTGTCTTGGGAACATTTTTTTGTAAAAACCTATAACTATCTATCTATTTGATTTTAGTGTTTTCCTATGTTTATTGCGCAATCCTATTTAATTATGTGAACGTATCTTTACATGTGTTGCAAATGTATATTTATAACATAATTCACTAAAGAATCAGTCAATGTGTTCAAGTTTCTGGAAATGTGTTGATATTGAATAAAATTAAAATGTCATTCCAAAAGTCAAAATCTTAAGAACATACGATGCAACGTTGTGTTTCTAATAGTATAAACACTAGTAAGTTGTAATACCACAAGTTGTGAGTCTAACCTTATGATGATGCGTTTAATACCAAATGAAATGACATCAGAGAGAAGTTCGATCAACGTGTTATACTCAGCGATATTTTTTGTCGATCTACTGATACAAATTCCTTAAAAACTCACTAACTCGTCATTTGGAGTGAAAATGGCCCACGCTGCAGAGGATAGATTCTGCGTACTACGACTAGCACCATCAACATACCCAACAAATGGTTCCAAAGATTCAGACATCTGTGATGAAATGTAAAGCAAATTACTAACGCCAAGAAAACTCTAAAAAAAAACTAAGACAGCGAATGAAAAACAACAACTTATATATACAATATAATACAAAAAATTACTATGCTCATGATTAAGCATAGTAACATTTTAGATACAACCCATTTTGGGGTTGCGCCAACTAAATTCCATCATAATCCACAAACTCGTAGGGGCCCTTAGCAAGAAATCTTTTAACAATATAGGGGCCATGCCATAATGGCTCAAATTTATCTGTACCTATTACATCATCTTCTTGATCATAAAGAAGGACCAGGTTGCCCTCTGAGAAAATGCGAGGATCGACATGCTTTTCGTAATGTGCCTTTATACGTCTCTTATGTGCTTCGTTAGCCAATTGGGATCCATGACGCATTTCATCAATATGGATGAGGTTAAAAAGACGCGATTCTTCATCTGAGGTGTCAGGTAACAAGTCGATTGTGAGTTTTAATGACGATATTTCAAATTTTATTTGCAAGATAGCTTCCATACCATACACCAATGAAAAGGAGGTAAATCCGGTTGCGTTTCTCACCGAGGTTCGGTACGCCCACAAGGCCGAGTACAAGATCAAATGCTAGTTTTGTTTATGAACTCCTATCATTCGTTCAGGCATTATTTTAAGAAATTTTTTTAATAGCCTCAACTTGTCCATTTGATTGTGGATAATAAGGAGTAGAACTATCATGAGACAATCCTAACTTGGCAATCAATTCAGTCATCATGTGATTGTGAAAATGCTTACCATGTTCTGTGACTATAGCCTATGGGACTCGAAACCGTGCAATGACATGATTAAAGAAAAACAATGTAGTTGTTTGTCCTGTGTTGTTGAATGTAGGCATCACTTCGGCCTTCTTGGTAAAGTATTCTACTGCAAAAATAATATAACCATGCCCCCCAGATGAACGAGGGTTATATGTCATGAAGTCAATGCCCCATTTTGAAAATGGTCCCACAGAGACAAAAAGATGCATTGGCACTGGAGGTTTGTGGATTTTATGATCAAATATCTGGCACACATGACAAATTTTAACCGCAAGGATGCATTCACGAAATATGGTAGGCCAAAAGTAACCAACGTGGAGTATCTTCTGCATGGTAGCGTATCCAGACAAGTGTCCACAACAAGCCCCATCATGAAAATTATTTAAAACGTTTTTGGCCTCCTCATGAGTGAGGCACCTTATTAAAATTGTATCGACACCACGACGATAAAGTGTATCGCCAACGATCATATAATCTTTGGCTTGGTATCGAATATGTCGCTAGTCAGAGTGAGAGGTATCAGGCCAAAAATTCCGGGTCTGGAGATAAATGATAAAATCCCCATACCAAGGATCAGATGATCCGATCAGAAATAGTGACTCGTCAGGAATTGATGGTTCCGACGTAGTAACAGTACTATCATAGGAAAGGTCACAAAGAAGCTCAGCCAAAACTAATGACTTATTTGACTTGGATTTGATGAATTCCAAATCAAATTCCTCAAAAATGACAATTCATTTTGAATAATTTCCCCCCGCAATTGATGTGATAAGATATAAGTCATGGGGTTGCAATCTGAAATGACAATGGTATTCCAGAACAGGATATAGTGGCGATTTTTTTTGACAATTTGAACAACCGCCAAGGCAAGATTTTATACGTATGAGTACTTTACTTCCATATCATTGAGATTACAACTCAAATAATATATCGAATTTTCTATCCTATTTTTTACTTGGACCAATACCATAGAAATGGTCATATCAGGTGCGGCGATATATAAGAAATAATCACTCTGATAATTGGGGGGATACATTAATGACGCCTAGACAAGAGTATCCTTGACAGCATCAAAAGAAGCTTGCATAACTTGGTCCCAATGGAAGGGAATCCCAGTTTTCAAGAGCCAAGTAAATAATTTAGCCATTTCGGCGTAGTTGGGTATGAACCTCCTTATAAAGTTATCCTTTCCATGAAGTTTATGTAACTGAATCAAACTTGATGGTGCAGCCAAATCAAGAATCACCTGGACCTTCAATGGTTCTATTCAAATTCCTTCTTTTAAGACCACAAATCCTAGAAAACGACTAGAACCAACAAAAAACACACATTTATGTCAATAAAGGTGTATTTTGTAGTGTCAGAAATGTAAAAAGATCTCTCTCAAATTCATCGGGTGATTAGTCTGGCTTCGTGAATGTGCAGGTAAATTGTCTAGATAGGGTTGAACAATGTGCTTTATGTCATTGAAATCATAATCCATTGCTCTCTGAAAAGTTGCCCCAACATTCCTTAAACCAAACGGTAGTTTCCTATAAGCGAATGTGCCCCAAGGACAGATGAATGTTGTCTTATATTGATCCTTTAGGTGGATATTGATTTGATTATAGCCAGAAAATCCATCCATGAACGAAAATATTTCACTTCCATCACAATCATCAATAATCTGGTCGATAAAGGGAGTAGGATAGTTGTCTTTTTGACAAGCAAGATTGACAACCTGATAATCAACACACACTCTGATCAAGACAGGAATGATCTTGGAAACCCACTCAGTCAATGGAATAGGGTAAATGAAACCAGCACACAAAAAAAATTCAACTTATGCTTTAATGGCAGCGGCCTTCTTCGGATGAATAGGACGAAGGCATTGATGTACCGACTTGACATCAGGGTACATATTAATAGTGTGTTCAACGATACTAGTATCTATGCCTAGAATTTCCTTGTAAGACTAAGAAAATACATCACGAAATTCATGAAAGATAGAACGATACATTTCGAGTCCTGCTGGAGAACAAGACACGCCGACATAGATATTTTCTACAATGTCGGGTTTGGTCGAAATATCGATAGAAATGGTTTCTTCAATATTTGATAAATTTCACTTGGAATCGATTGCATTAATAGGAAAATAATTTGAAAAGAAATTTTTGATCGATGGGTGATATAGTTCACTGAGATTATTTTCTTCATAATCAGGAAGATGAGAATGATGATGATAATATTCCCATGGTTCTCCTTCTGACATCATGGTTTCCAGAATATTCTCATCTGTCAAGAAAGTTGAGGAAAAAAAATCAGATGGAATACCAAAATCTAATGAACGATCAACCCAAATGACTAGTGACGATGATTTCGGATTGGTCACCCAAGCCAGATAGATTGATTGCTATGCCAGCTCAATAGGGCTGGGTGGCAGAAACTAATCCAACATAACAACTTCAGAATCACCCGTACTCTTCCTTAAGCTAGATGGAGTGGAAGAGATCATGTAGCAGGTCTTTATACTTGTAATTTCTGCCGACGTCGCGGGCGGTGGTAATGCAAAGGTTCCCATGAGAGTCAAATCCTTTAAGAGTCCTACACCAATGTTCTGAAGTGCAAGTTCGGGTGCGTGAACTAAAAGAACACTTCCAGTTACCTGGGATCTGGAGGCAAAGAAGGATATTTGATTGATGACTGTGATAACACCTTTATGTGGAAAGGCAATCATTCTAAAATATGTAGAAATGATCGCAATAATAGTATATACCCATGGCCTTCCAAGTAGAATATTGTAGTGAAGGGGTCCGTCAACAACCTCAACTTCAACATTCACCATTTTCCCCCTAGTTCAACATGCAGGTTATTGATAATACCACAAGGCTTATATGTATGTCCATCGAAAGATTTCAACGTCGTTGGCGATTGAGATAGGTGTGAGAAGCCAAGTGACTTCCAACAGTTTAGAGACATAATACACGTAGATGCTCCCTCATCAATAATAGTACGATGAACAAGGTGATTGAGAACATTTACTTGGATGGAGAATGTCAATTCTGTTGGTAATTGCGGCGCATAGCCCGTATGATTAAAGACTACGAGATTAGAATCAGTTAGATCAATTCCACCAATTGCTAACAACAAAGCCTGCTTCTAGGAGGGACAATTTTGTAGCACCTCAAGCGCTAACATGGCTAAAGGGGATTGAGCCAAATATTCAGCTATATTATAATTTTGAGAAGCTCTGGCTCGAGGATTAAATGTTGATTTATGAACAACTCCCTTTGGTGGCTTGATTGTCAATTCAGGAATAGCAAGTGGTGGTATTGATTCCATGGATGGATTCGTGGTCGAGGTAGTAGGTTGATCAGTAGCCTAGCTACCGTAATATTTATCATTCGTTGACACCAAAACATCTGTCGAAGGCTTTGTGACAGATAGCATAAGCACTTGGGAACTAGAAGCTGGATCCGTAGCAACCAAATTTGTGTCTGGATTCAGAAACAGATCTGTAAACACAGTTGACGCATGTGAAGTCTTAACCATTTTTGAGACTTCAGCACGGTGAGGACAATCCTGGACAAAGTGTTCCTCATTACAGATTATGCAAGGGTAATGATTGATTAGATGATCTTTCCCGTGGGGTAGAAGTTTTCTTTTTCTTTTTTCCCTTTTTTCTTACTTCCAGGTTGCTTATCAATTTTTCCCTTGTTAGATGACACGACATGGATTTCAGAAGAAGGCACAGGATCAGATGCAGTAGTGTGATGTGTGCTTGTAGTACCAACCATACCGTCTCTGTCACGAGAGTCCTTTGATGAAGGAGGAACAATAAAATTAGATCATGACGCATTAGGAATTTTGTAATAAAGCATACCAGACTTAGTATAAATCAAGTCTAAATATTGGGCACGAGCAATGACCTGCTCTTTAGTGATGATGCCACCCTTAGTCACATCCTTAGTTATAGATGGTAACAGGGACTTAATGAACCACTCAGCAAGGAGCTAATCAGGAACAAATTTCTTAACCATTCTACGACGACGACGCTACACATGAATATGATAAAAAATGTGAGTAGCATTAGTCTGTTTAAAATTATTCAAGAGTTTCGTTCCAGTTTCATATCATATGGGTAACTGGAACTGGGTCAAAAAGGCAGTAGCTAGGGCAGTGAAATTATCAAAATAAGCTCTATGTAACTCAATGTACCATTTTGCGGCCAGACCAGTGAGCATACGCTAGAAAATATGTGGTCGAACAGAGTCATCATTTAGGGAGTTAGATGAACACCACAAATGATAAGTCATAACATGAGTCGACGGGTCTTCCCAAGGTTTCCATTGAACTTGGGAATATCCGAAGGTAATTTATGAGGTATCACCAGACACCAAGGAGCATAGTTGATTTGGTCATTGGTGAGCCGGTTTAAATATGGCAACTCTAAAGTTGCAACAAAGGGGAACTAAATGTAGTTTCTTAATCAATGACTTTCTAATAATAGGCAAGACATGTTCCCAAGCTCAGAGGTGTTATATGGACACATGGATTCAAAGTTTGACACATATGGACACTTCTATAAGGCACTGGCCATGTGGAGATTCTGTAATAATGATAATTTTTCTCCCATTTGACCAACGCACTCTTGAATGTCGGGAAGTGCTTTGCAGAGCACCCTTGAATGGAAGGAGCTGCATATGCAAAGCAGTTAGTCCCTTGAGAGGCAGTGTTGGTGAGCTCATAAGTGATATAACATATACTTAAAACCTTGGAAAACTTGCAATAGAAGTCATGAATGGTTTGTTCTTTTCTTAGGGCATGTAGCAATTGAAATGATATGGGATGATAGACTCTATTTCATTGGTCCTCAGGATGATTTCTAGTTTTACCAGGTCATTGGGAATGATGCCCAATCATATTATCAACCCCCTTGGCTCGACACTTCAGATTCTCTTGATCCCTTGAATGAGACATTTCCAACTGATGAATCCATCATGGAAACCATATTGTCTCTAGAGGATCCTCCTTGGGACGATAGTCATCATCGTTCCTCCTTTATGCCTGACCTTGGAGCCATGTCTACTTGTCTTGAGAAATTCACTTTCCAAGCTCCTTCCCATTCGCTTAAAATGACCATCTTGACACATGAATTTTTTTCGGAAGGTAACATGGGGAATATTACGCAAATGATGCCTATTGACATCTCTGTTAAATCAAAGGTTTTTTAGAACATTCATATTGAGGTGACCTGTTCTCCTAATGAGATCAAGGTCGATACTAGTCTCTTCCGAGAGTTTCGAGACATTTTTGCTTGGTCCTACGAGGAAATGCCTGGAATTGATCTAAGTATAATCATTCATGAGATCCCTACTTATCCTCACGTGAAGCCTGTTCTCCAATGTATTCGTCCCGTGCACCCTAAAAAGGCAGCCACCATAAAAGGAGAAGTTGAAAAACTTCTCAAAGCTGGCTTCATTTATCCGATCCCATTGACATATTGGGTCTCTAACATTTTCCCGGTGGAAAAAAAGCAAGGTACTATCTAAGTCTATGTGGATTATTGTGACATCAATCACACTTGTCCTAAGGATAACTATCCCACTCCTTTCATCGATCAGATCATTGACGAATGTGCTAGGAGTGAGATCTTTTCCCTTATGGATGGGTTCTCTAGTTACAATGAGATCAATATTCTTCCAGCTGATCAACATAAGACTGCCTTCATCTATCCATGGGGCACCTTCACATACAAGAAGCTCCCTTTTGGCATTAATAATGCTGGTACTACATTCCAACGATCAATGTCATACGCTTTTCATGATATTAAGCACGTTGTTCAACCTTTCCTGGATGACCTTACCCGAATCATCTCCATCAAAATTTTCTTCACTGTAGGCGCTACAACATTCGGCTTATTCCACACAAATGTGTCTTCTGTGTCGATTCTGACAGACTCCTAGGGTTTATCATCTCTAAAGACGGAATTCGTCTCGACCCCCATAAGGTCGAAGCTATTGTCAATCTCCCCTCCCCTTCCTCTTTACATCAATTGCAGAGTTTGTAAGGGAAAGCTAATTTCCTTCATCATTTTATACCGAATGGTGTTTAAGTAGCCAAAGGATTCACGTGATTTCTTAAGTGAGGCATCCCATTCCTCTGAGATGAGATTGACCAAAAATCTTTCAATGCGCTAAAGACATTGCTTGTCAATGCTCCTCTTTTGCACCCACCGAATTATCATCGCAACTATTCACTCTATTTGGCTGTCGCATTTAGCACTATTTCCATGGTTCTAGTACAAGATGACGAAAATGGTGATGAGAATGTCATTTATTATTTGAGCCACAATCTTCTCAATACTGAAACGCATTATCCTCATGTTGAGAAATTGGCGTTGGCAGTTGTCCAAGCCGTCCAACGTTTTCGCCACTATATTTTACTCTACACAACAACCATGGTTTCTGATTGCAACCCCATGACTTATATTTTAACTCGACAATTGTTGGGGGCAGAATAATCAAAGTGGATAGTTATCCTCCAAGAGTTTGATTTGGAATTCACTATTGCCAAATTGAATAAATCATTGGTTTTTGTCAATTTTATTTGCGCTTTACCTTTTGCCTATTATCCCTCTGGTTCTAAGGAACACATTCCAAATGACACCCTTTTTCTAATTAGCACCCTTGATCCATGGTACGATGATATCAGCATTTATCTCCATACTTCCACCTTCCAGTCTGAGTTGACGAAATATGCTCGTTGATGTATCTGTCATCATTCAAAACCCTATCACATAGTCAGAGATACTTTATACCACATCACAGCTGATTCTGTTCTCCGCCGGTGTTTAACCCTAGAGGAAGCTAAACAAGTCCTCAATGACAACCATTCTGGCGCATGTGACAGTCACATGTCTAGGTATGCTACGACTCAAAAAATCCTTCATGCTGGATATTTCTGGCCTACCATTTTCAAAGATTGTATTCTCGCTGTCCGTAAATGTCACGAGTGCCAGATCTACCAGTGCAAGATGCGCGCGGCACCTTCTCACCTCCATCGTGTCATTACCATTGGTCCTTTTGCGAAGTGGGGCATCAATTTTATTATATGTAACCCTCACTCGACCGAGGGGCATGGTTATAATATCGTAGCTGTGGACTACTTCACTAAATGGGTCGGAGAAATGTCTACACTCACAACTGACGGTAAGACGGTTGCAAAATTTCTTTTCAATCATGTGATTACCAAGTTTGGTGTCGCTCAAGGCATTTTCACCGACCATGGCTCCCATTTTCGCCATTATGTGATGGTTGAGTTGACTACCAAGTTGGGTTTGCATCACGACAGATCAATGTCATACTACCCCCAGGCTAATGGACAAATCGAAGACGTGAACAAGGTTTTTTGTCACCATGTTTCAATGTACGATTGTGATGCACAAGTCCAATTGGCATCTCATGTTTTTCTCAGCTCTTTGGGCTTACCGAACCTCAGTGAAGGATGCAACCAGATTCACCCCCTTCTATCAATATTGTTATTGAATTACTTCCTAATACATCACCGGAGGAAGAACATCTCCTATGTTTGGAGAGGCTAGTTGAAACTCGCCGCTTCGCTGCTCTAGTCCTAGAAGCACAAAAAAGGAGGGTCAAAGCCCACTTTGATCAAACATTTTCCCCTCGTACCTTTGTAGAAGGAGACATAGTCCTCTTGTATAACCAAGCTCATGATGAGCTGAGGGCAGGTAAATTTGAACCCATGTGGCATGGGCCCTACATCGTTAAGTGTGTTTTGCAGAACGAGGCTTATGAGTTTATTGACTATGAAGTCTATCCCTTCGATCAACCCAGAAATGGGCTGTATCTCAAAAAATAGTATGCGTGAGTTTCTTGTGCATGTCCTTTTGTACATAAGTGTGCTTTCCATTTTTGTACATTTTGTTATCACTCAGGCCTTCCTTGAAGTTGTAAGAAAAGGAAAGAAACCTGAGGTAACCACTAACCAACCTTCAGATACAGAATCTAGCCAATCTGTATCTAGAGAGGGCTCTCTCTTTAAAATTTAGCTTTGTTCTTAGAAAGTTTTAGGCTAGTTATAAGTCCAAGAAATATGGTTTGAATTTGAATGGTGGAATCCGCCAACTAAGGGCACGATTGAGTATTTTAGGCCATTGGGATATGGAGTCGAAAGGATGGATTTACTGGATTAAGCTTCTACACACAAGATGGCTTTGCACGGCAAGATAGCCAAACAGAGAAAAATTTTAGATCTTAAAGTGAATGGAATGGATTTTGAAGGGATGAAAGGCAATTAAGAATCTTTCAACATGTTCAAAAGAAATAAAGTGAATGATTACAAATAAAGAGCAGTGAAGAATTCTTTACTATAGTAATCAAAATGTTTAAACCAGCGAAACAAGAGCAATTAAGAATTCGTTGTTTATAACCAGTTTAGAAGAAAACATTTAGAATAATCACAATTGAAATCAAAGTACACTTAAGAAATTTCTGATTTATTCTTTTTTTTCAATTACTCAGAAATGAAACACAGTGAAATTATAAACAGATATAAAACTTAAAACACAGGATAGAAATGACTTATTGAACTGTAGTCGGACACATGAATCCTGCAAAAAGTCTTGAGCTTCAAATCATCATCTAGCAAGCCACAAAGAAATTACTCCATAGCACTTTTATTCCAAAAAATCAATGTTACAGCAAAGTAGTAGAATCCACCCCAAAATACTTCCAAGAGTGAAGTATTTATACAATTTCTAAACTAAAATATCTTGAAAAAATATCAAGATTAGTTCACAAATCTCTCCAACTATTTTAAATAAATAGAACTTACTCAAACTAATGCATCTATTTGGCACTATTTCTTATGGATAGGTGATGACAAATATGAGAATTTGAATTTGATCCAAATCTTAGTTGATGATGAGGCATCCAAGTCACTAACTGCTTCCTTTCTTTGTGCATTCTGCTCCAAAAATTCTGCAAACTTGGGGTCCAATGATATCTTTGTATTTCTCAATCCGCAATAGATATGTAAAAAGTTAAAGAATTTATTGTGGATTAATATGTTGGTGAGACAAACCTCTTTCAGTTTCCTAAAATTCCTCTCCAGCTGTGCACAATAGGCTTTGTAAAAATATGTGTAAAACAAAGTTTTACAGAGTCTAAAAAATAGCCTGTAAAGATGTGCATGTATCTCTCATTCTAAAATCACTGTGCAAAACGTGAGATAGGTTTTTGTAGATGGGTCTCCTAGGAACAAAAACCTCCTTCAGTTTTTTATGATGTATTTTGGATTTACCACAATATTATCTGCAAAATGATGACTTAACTGGTATTTTCTGCAAAAAGTGCTCTCCAACATTGTTTAATATTTCCAAAACCATAATAGCTGTTAGAAAAGTGAGAGAGGTTGTTGTAGATTGTCCTCTTAAGAACATAAAATTCCTTCAGTTTTACAAAATTCATCTTGGATTGATCACAATAGTTTCTGCAAAATAATGACTAAAGCATGAAATTTCTGCAAAAATGTTCCTTCTTGTTGTGTTTTTCAACTTTTAACTTTTTTATTATTTTGACTGTTTCACTTTCACTTTAGACAAAATTCAATGTTGGTGAAAGTATTTTCATTTCTTTTTACCATTTTACTGCCTCTGTAACTTCATTTTTACTGTTTACCTTTTACTTTTTACCGCTCTATTTTTTATCTGTCTTCACTTTGTCATGAACTTGTATGTTCTGTTTTGTAACTGTCTTCCCTGCTGTTTATCTTCATGCTAGCTGATTTACTTGACTTGGTCTTAAATATGATACTCTTTAATCCTGATACTCTTTAACTGTTATGCTTTTACTATCCCTGTAAATTCTCATTTCACTTTTACCATTCACTGTGCACATTTCATCATTCTAATCTCTCTCTGACTTTGTATACAAACTGTTTGTTGAATGAAGATATTGAATTAAAATCTGAGAATTTGGAGCAAACAATTTGTTAATGAAATCTAGGTCTGCAGGGAGGTGATTGTAGGCTTTTTGAAATACTTGTGGAATGAGATCAGTCTGTTAGGGTTTAACTCTTCATGAGATAAATTGGCAAATTTCTCAAGCATATCTCCTATGGACAGGGGAGTCAAGGATTGACCAGGTTGAAATTGAAGCATCTCATTGATTCACTGAGCAGTAATTGGGAAAAGGATGTCTTAGTTTGGGGACAATACTGCTCTGTGGTTAGGATCATAATTGGCAGGGCAAAGATGGATTATTTTGGGGAAAATATGAACAGAGGGAAAGAGGTATCGGGGAAGATTAGATTCCCATAACCCAATTGTATCCAAGCCATTCAAATAATTGTCTCTGTAGTGACAAAAAATTCGAAGAGAGCTTTTAGTAAAACTCAGGTCTTTGATTTGGAAATCCCTGTCGACTAATGATAAATAATCCAGGTCTCTATGAGGGGCGTTCAATGGGGCGATGTTTAAAGCCACAGGGACTTCCATTTTTGGTTCTTGTGGATTAAAAAATGGAAATTCAGGGGTTTTTATGAAAATGGGGCACAATTTCAGGTTTGGAGATAGTAATTACAGTTCTGGGAACTAAAACACATCACATTGAAGCTTTTTTAGACTGTATTGCGGAATTAAAACTCGAACGAGGATTTTTAACAGAGTTTCAGCAGGAAATCAGAATAAATACCTGTTTATGGGAAAATGGCACTTGTTTAACAGGTACAAGCTGACGACAGATGGATGTTGGGAAACTGGACTGACAATAATCTTCAGCGGAATACAGTTAATGGCAGTTGGCAGTAGTTTTTTGAATTTCTCAGTATGGAGGGCACAATCGTTTTCAGCATACAGAATGATCAAAAAAATGCGCGAACTTTTGTTTTATTCGCAAAGTCAAAGCGGGGAATTTTTTTTATTATTTTAATATATTACGTCAGGGTAAACGATGGACACGTCACAGGGAAAGGGCGGTAAGTGGTTTATTCCGCACCACCTTTGGGATCTGGCGGTAATTTGTGAATTGGGAGCGATTCCATAGATTAACTGACTCGTGGCCCCGACACTATTCGAAAACCACTGCGTTTTCGCGAGTTAACTTTCGGATGAGGGAAAGCCAGCGGAATGAATGCGGGCCGTGGATCTCTGATGGAGGGATCCAACGGTTGACATGACGTGAAGTTGGCGGGGGAGTTAAAAGGCGGGCCCAAAGTAATTAACGTTAATTAATCATTTCGGGAGGCGTTTGATTGGCGGGATTAGATTATTAATTAATCCGGATGATTAATTAATCTCTTTGCGTATGCTGACGGGTCGGGGTAATGAATGGGTTTATTTTTCGAAGTTTGTTTTGAATAAAACTTCAACTTTTTATTTTTTCGTATAAAACATAAAAAACATATTCTTAAACCTTTTTTCGTATGTTTTTATTATATGGTAATAAATCGATATGATTCACTTACCATAAGGGGCGGGGATAGTTATATAGATATATTTTTAGCCAAAGGGCATTGTAATGTGGGATTTTTATTTAATCACATGGGTTAAATACTTTGGCTAAAAACTTATAGTAAGATGGTTTTTTGGGTTATTTATAAAAGGGAATTATATAATAGGATAAGGTATTTCCACTAAGGAGTTAATATATAAAGTTAGAAATTAACATGAAAAATGAGAGAAAGCACTAAGTATAAAACACCATAATAATGTATTTAACTTATGCTTTGCGTGAAATGGATTTTTATGGATCATTGCATGTTTTTCCTAAGTAAAATGGGATTTTGCTTAGGAAAAGATTTTCATGAATGAATGAGTATGATGATGAATATTTTTAAATACTAAGGTTTTCTCCAATCATTGGGCCGAGGGTCCGGTCCCTCCACAAGTCAAGGAAATGCCTTTAGCCCCTTTAATATTCAAATTCCTTAGCACTTAGGGGAAATTAGTAAATTGTTAGAGAAAAAGTGAGATAGGAAGTTAATGATTTTGACCTTGATGTGTTCACGAGAATTACGCGATTTGGTGTTCTTCCTTTACTTGGTGATGAAAGTAAGATTACAAACATTTTAAAGCCATCATTCATCACATGAGAATTTGCAATGCCATCTACCTACCCTATCTACTTTCTCTACCATTTTCTCTTCTTTATTAGGGTGCACTTAGACTGGAAAACCCTTATCAATCTTCTTTTCCTTTTACATAGCAAATCTATCTATTTCTACACTTATTACATCCAAGGGTTAGATTAAACTGTTGAACACCTTTTATTAACTCTACCTATCTACTTATCTGCCAAGATTAAACTGTTTGGTCAGATATTTATTCTCTATTCTACAACATGAAATTGAAAAATGAATGAGTCAAGTTTAAACAGTTTGACTCTTCATAAATTGTGGCAAAAGTTTGACAAGCTGCACACAATTTTGTTTATAACAAAAGATAAATAGTAGTGGCATTTGGACTTGCACACTTTCCTGGTCTATTTTTGTTTGGGGTTCATTTCTTTCACTTTTTTGACCATTTTATTCTTTTTACCTTTTGATTTTTCTTTTAGGGTATACCCTCTTTACATTTTTTATTTTTTTTGATTTTTTAAGAATATGGAACACCTTTGCACAAGAAAAAGGTTTGAACATATTGCATAGTTCAATAAGACAATCATGAAAAATGACACCTATTGGTATAGGAGTCTAACACTGGCTCCACTTGGGGATGGCTTTTCCTGGTGAAAATTCAAGAATAGCAGGTCAGATGCCTTCATCTTTGACCTTTGATGATCTTAGAAAGTGTCTTCTGTCTTCTGCAATGTGAAATCTGATCTGAAACTAAAACAACACACCAAAAAATTTTCAAACCAACTTAATGAAAAACTAGCTGAAAATTGAAAACTAAAAAAATGTTCAAAATTCTGAGCTTATTAGCACTCATCTACCTACTCAATCTACTAAAAATCTTATTTGAATCAGGTAATACAAAAATGCCAATGAAGCCAATCAAGTAACTGTAACAATAAATGGATAACTTGATTGCTTGTGATCAAAATTGGAAGTATATTATGATCATGTGTCTTTATAATCAACGATAAGATGTGAAATGGCAATTTTTGATATATTTGATCCTCATAGATAAAACATGTTTGCAGATTTGAGGTAAATATATTCTCCATATAATTTGCTATAGGATCATTAAAAGCATAATGTATGATTTGTGTTTCTAGGCCTTCAATGACTAGTTGTTCAGTTGTATTCTGATTATTAATCCTTGAAATTATTTCCTTAGTCTTGTGTTTGAAAGAATAATCATCCTCAATATGCAGGTCAAAAGATAGTACAATTTCCTCTTGCTTTGGAGAAGGAATATTTTCAAAGAATTCTTTAGGATTTCGGAAATTGTATGACTGAATTTGAGAATGCAAAAGTTTAATTTCATTTTCATAATTTTCAGAAATTATCTCAAGAACACATATTTTCAGTTTAGGAGAATATTTTCTTGATTTCAAAAGAAGAAAGAAAGCTCTTAGAAAATCCTCATCAAGCTGAAGTTCTAATATCTCATCCCTCAAAATAGCTAGTGATTGTTCTGAGAAATTATCTTGAATTGGGAGAACATAATTATCATCATACTGATCATATTTACGCAAATTTTCAGAAGAAGGAATGTCATCAATTATAAACAATGGATCAGCAGATTTTTCTTCCAACAATACTAATATATCTTGATTAGATTGGTTGCATTCTGTTTGAAAATCATTGTTTTGTTCAATAGGCATGATATCAAGCAATGCGCCTTTTTGGGAAGGTAGAATAACATGAGCATCAACTTGTTCTTCTGTCCCTTCATGGATAAAAACTTTTGTACATTCATCAACATTAGAAGAAGTAGACACAATTTCTTCATTATGTAAATATTTTGAGGATGGTTGCATGTTTAGAAGCAAATTGATTTCTTCTTCGGTGAGGGGGGGTGGGAATATCTGAATTCTTAGATTGAAATAACAATTGTTTTTTCCCTTATCTAAAATTTGATTATGAGGTTGAATATTTTCTCTAATTCCATTCAAAACATTAAATGAAACATCATTTGTTAATACAGAGGGGCTTTGCGGATCTTGATTTATCTCCTGATCTATTTCATCTTTGTTTAACTCCTCTTGATTATTATGACATTTAACTTGAGAATGAAAATTCTGGACTTCTTTTAATAAATCTTCAGGAAACCAATTTCCAAAATCTTCATCAATATTTTTAAGGTAATTTATAAGATCTTCAGCTTGATCACAACCATTTTCAGCTAATGATAAAGATGGAAAATCTTCTTTGTAATTCTCATAAAATACCTTATGAAAATCTTTTAGAGAAAACAAACTTGCAGGTTTGAGAGCTTCGTACCATTCCCTTGCTTTTCCTTCTAAGGTTCCCATGAATATCTTCATGAGGAAATCCTCATGCCAATCACCCTTCAATCTTGATGAGTGTATATGAAATTTAATGAGATGTATTAAAGGATCATTAATATTCTCATCTTGAAACATGGGCAGATTTTCACCCCAATTTACCTTTGGTAGTTTGTGTGGAAATCCAGGTATGTGATCTCTGCTCATGGGAGCATATCTTCGTTTTATTCTTGGATCATCTTGAAAATCAGCCATAATGAAAAGCCACTTTATCTGTACAACCAAGTTAGATCCTTATATAAAATACAATACATATTGAATCTTAACGAGAAAGAACATAATGTCTTGGATTAAGATCCAAGTTGAAAGCCTGATCTTTCCATATTGTTCTTCCAAGTTCATTCCTCCAGTGGAGTCTTGATTGTGAAATGGATTTGGAGTCGCCAGGTGGATGATTTTAACCTCTGCGTGTCTGATCACTTTCCACCATCATAGATCAGATCTGAACCTGTAAAGTATTTCTGAAGAAAAATGTTAGTCTTCCCCAGTCTGTTTTCTAGATAATTTTTTTTTTTTTGGTTTTTAAATGGAATGAAAAATACAACTTCGACAAGTTTCTTCAAGAAGTTTTAGATTTTTAATTAAAATTTTCTCAAAGATTTATTGAACTAGAGAGTCTAATTGAATGTTTGAAACTAAAGTTCAGTTATTAAGCTAAACCAGAGATAGACTGAAGCAACATTTATTTACTATGAAATTGCAGAGCAAAAGCATTTCAAAGGCTACCTGGATGATCTTCAGACCCTGTCTATAGCTTATAAATGAAACAATAGTACCAATAATATGATTCAGATCCCCAGTGGATTCGCCACTATGTTATCACTCAGGCCTTCCTTGAAGTTGTAAGAAAAGGAAAGAAACCTGAGGTAACCACTAACCAACCTTTAGATACATAATCTAGCCAATCTGTATCCAGAGAGGGCTCTCTCTTTAAAATTTAGCTTTGTTCTTAGAAAGTTTTAGGCTAGTTATAAGTCCAAGAAATTTGGTTTGAATTTGAATGGTGGAATCCGCCAATTAAGGGCATGATTGAGTATTTCAGGAAATTGGGCTATGGAGTCGAAAGGATGGCTTTACTGGATTAAGCTTCTAAACACAAGATGGCTTTGTAGGGCAAGATAGCCAAACAGAGAACAATTTTAGATCTTAAAGTGAATGGAATAGATTTTGAAGGGATGAAAGGCAATTAAGAATCTTTCAACATGTTCAAAAGAAAGAAAGTGAATGATTACAAATAAAGAGCAGTGAAGAATTCTTTACTATAGTAATCAAAATGTTTAAACCAGTGAAACAAGAGCAATTAAGAATTCGTTGTTTATAACCAGTTTAGAAGAAAACATTTAGAATAATCACAATTGAAATCAGAGTACACTTAAGCAATTTCTGATTTATTCTTTTTTGTCAATTAATCAGAAATGAAACACAGTGAAATTATAAACAGATATAAAACTTAAAACACAGGATAGAAATGACTTATTGAACTGTAGTCGGACACATGAATCCTGCAAAAAGTCTTGAGCTTCAAATCATCATCCAGAAAGCCACAAAGAAATTACTCCAAAGCACTTTTATTCCCAAAAAATCAATGTTACAGCAAAGTAGTAGAATCCACCCCAAGATACTTCCAAGAGTGAAGTATTTATACAATTTCTAAACTAAAATATCTTGAAAAAATATCAAGATTAGTTCACAAATCTCTCCAACTATTTTACATAAATAGAACTTACTCAAACTAATAAATCTATTTGGAACTATTTCTTATGGATAGGTGATGACAAAGAGGATAATTCGAATTTGATCCAACTCTTAGTTGATGATGAGGCATCCAAGTCACTAACTGCTTTCTTTCTTTGTGCATTCTGCTCCAACAATTCTGCAAACTCGGGGTCCAATGATATCTTTTTATTTCTCAATCTGCAATAGATATGTAAAAGTGAAAGATGTTATTGTGGATTAATATGTTGGTGAGAGAAACCTCTTTCAGTTTCCTAAAATTCCTCTCCAGCTGTGCACAATAGGCTCTGTAAAAATATGTGTAAAACAGAGATTTACAGAGTCTGAAAAATAGCCTGTAAAGATATGCATGTATCTCTCATTATAAAATCACTGTGCAAAAAGTGAGATAGGTTTTTGTAGATGGGTCTCTTAGGAACAAAAACCTCCTTCAGGTTTGTATGATGTATTTTTGATTTACCACAATATTATCTGCAAAATGATGACTTAACTGGTATTTTCTGCAAAAAATGCTCTCCAACATTGTTTAATATTTCCAAAACCATAATAGTTGTTAGAAAAGTGAGAGAGGTTGTTGTATATTGTCCTCTTAAGAACATAAACCTCCTTCAGTTTTGCAAAAGTCATCTTGGATGGATCACAATAGTTTCTGCAAAATAATGACTAAAGCATGAAATTTCTGCAAAAATGTTCCTTCTTCTTGTGTTTTTCAACTTTTCACTTTTTTGTTATTTTGACTATTTTACTTTCACTTTAGACAAAATTCAATGTTGGTGAAAGTATTTTTATTTCTTTTTACCATTTTACTGCCTCTATAACTTCATTTTTACTGTTTACCTTTTACTTTTTACCGCTCTATTTTTTATCTGTCTTCACTTTGTCATGAACTTGTATGTTCTATTTTGTAACTATCTTCCCTACTGTTTATCTTCATGCTAGCTGACTTACTTGACTTGGTCTTCAATCTGATACTCTTTAATCCTGATACTCTTTAACTGATATGCTTTTACTATCCCTGTAAATTTTGATTTCACTTTTACCATTCACTGTGCACATTTCATCATTCTAATCTCTCTCTGACTTTGTATACAAACTGTTTGTTGAATGAAGATATTGAATTAAAATCTGAGAATTTGGAGCAAACAATTTGTTAATGAAATCTAGGTCTGCAGGGAGGTGATTGTAGGCTTTTTGAAAGACCTGTGGAATGAGATCAGTATGTGAAGGTTTAACTCTTCATGAGATAAATTGGCAGATTTCTCAAGCATATCTCCTATGGACAGGGGAGTCAAGGCTTGACCAGGTTGAAATTGAAGCATCTCATTGATTGAATGAGCAGTAATTGGGAAAAGGATGTCTTGGTTTGGGGACAAGAATGCTCTCTAGTTAGGATCATAATTGGCATGGCAAAGATGGATTATTTTGGGGAAAATATGAACAGAGGGAAAGAGGTATCGGGGAAGATTAGATTCCCATAACCCAATTGTATCCAAGCCATTCAAATAATTGTCTCTGCAGTGACAAAAAATTCGAAGAGGGATTTCAGTAAAACTTAGGTCTTTGATTTGGAAATCCCTGTCGACTAATGATAAATAATCCAGGTCTCTATGAGGGGTGTTCAATGGGGCGATGTTTAAAGCCACAGGGACTTCCATTTTTGGTTCTTGCGGATTCAAAAACAGAAATTCAGGGGTTTTTATGAAAATGGGGCACAATTTCAGGTTTGGAGATAGTAATTACAGTTCTGGGAACTAAAACACATCACATTGAAGCTTTTTCAGACTGTATTGCGGAATTAAAACTCGAACGAGGATTTTTAACAGAGTTTCAGCAGGAAATCAGAATAAATACCTGTTTATGGGAAAATGGCACTTGTTTAACAGGTACATGCTGACGGCAGATGGATGCTGGGAAACTGGACTGACAGTAATCTTCAGCGGAATACAGTTAATGGCAGTTGGCAGCAGTTTTTTGAATTTCTTAGTATGGAGGGCACAGTCGTTTTCAGCATACAGAATGATCAAAAAAATGCGCGAACTTTTGTTTTATTCACAAAGTCAAAGCGGGGAATTTTTATTATTATTTTAATATATGACATCAGGGTGTACGATGGACATATCACAGGGAAATGGCGGTAAGTGGTTTATTCTGCACCACCTTTGGGAGCTGGCAGTAATTTGTGAATTGGGAGCGATTCCATAGATTAACTGACGCGTGGCCCCGACACTATTCGAAAACCACTGCGATTTCACGAGTTAACTTTCGGATGAGGGAAGGCCAGCGGAATGAATGCGGGCCGTGGATCTCTGATGGAGCGATCCAACGATTGACATGACGTGAAGTTGGCGGGGGAGTTAAAAGGCGGGCCCAAAGTAATTAACGTTAATTAATCTTTTCGGGAGGCGTTTGATTGGCGGGATTAGATTATTAATTAATCTGGATGATTAATTAATCTCTTTGTGTATGATGACGGTTCAAGGTAATGAATGGGTTTATTTTTCGAAGTTTATTTTGAATAAAACTTCGGCTTTTTATTTTTTCGTTTAAAACATAAAAAACATATGCTTAAACCTTTTTTCGTATTTTTTTATTATATGGTAATAAATCAATATGATTCACTTACCATAAGGGGCGGGGATAATTATATAGATATATTTTTAGCCAAAGGGCATTGTAATGTGGGATTTTTATTTAATCACATGGGTTAAATACTTTGGCTAAAAACTTATAGTAAGATGGTTTTTTGGGTTATTTATAAAAGGAAATTATATATAATAGGATAAGGTATTTCCACTAAGGAGTTAATATATAAAGTTAGAAATTAACATGAAAAATGAGAGAAAGCGCTAAGTATAAAACACCATAATAATGTATTTAACTTATGCTTTGCGTGAAATGAATTTTTATGGATCATTGCATGTTTTTCCTACGTAAAATGAGATTTTGCTTAGGAAAAGATTTTTATGAATGAATGAGTATGATGATGAATATTTTTAAATACTAAGGTTTTCTCCAATCATTGGGCTGTGGGTCCGGTCCCTCCAAAAGTCAAGGAAATGCCTTGAGCCTCTTTAATATTCAAATTCCTTAGCACTTAGGGGAAATTAGTAATTTTTTAGAGAAAAAGTGAGATGAGAAGTTAATGATTTTGACCTTGCTGTGTTCTGAAATTCTGCCAATGTGGTGTTCTGCCTTTGCACTTGGTGATGAAAATAAAAGATTACAAACATTTTAAAGCCATCATTCATCACATGAGAATTTGCAATGCCATCTACCTACCCTATCTACTTTCTCTACCATTTTCTCTCCTTTATTAGGGTGCACTTAAACTGGAAAACCTTTATCAATCTTCTTTTCCTTTTACATGGCAAATCTATCTATTTCTACACTTATTACATCCAAGGGCTCAGATTAAACTGTTGAGAACCTTTTATTAACTCTACTTATCTACTTATCTGCCAAGATTAAACTATTTGGTCAGATATTTATTCTCTATTCTACAACATGAAATTGAAAAATGAATGAGTCAAGTTTAAACAGTTTGACTCTTCATAAATTGTGGCAAAAGTTTTACAAGCTGCACACAATTTTGTTTATTACAAAAAATAAAATAGTAGTGGCATTTGGACTTGCACACTTTCCTGGTCTATTTTTGTTTGGGGTTCATTTCTTTCACTTTTTTGACCATTTTATTATTTTTACCCTTTGATTTTTCTTTTAGGGTATACTCTCTTTACATTTTTTAAATTTTTTGATTTTTTAAGAATATGGAACACCTTTGCACAAGAAAAAAGTTTGAACATATTGCATAGTTCAATAATACAATCATGAAAAATGACACCTATTGGTATAGGAGTCTAACACTGGCTCCACTTGGGGATGGCTTTTCCTGGTGAAAAGTCAAGAACAGCAGGTCATATGCCTTCATCTTTGACCTTTGATGATCTTAGTAAGTGTCTTCTGTCTTCTGCAAAGTGAAATCTGATCTGAAACTAAAACAACACACCAAAAAATTTTCAAACCAACTTAATGAAAAACTAGCTGAAAATTGAAAACTAAAAAAATGCTCAAAATTCTGAGCTTATTAGCACTCATATACCTACTCAATCTAATAAAAATCTTATTTGAATCAGGTAATACAAAAATGGAAATGAAGCCAATTAAGTAGCTGTAACAATAAATGGATAACTTGATTGCTTGTGATCAAAATTGGAAGTATATTATGATCATGTGTCTTTATAATCAACGATAAGATGTGAAATGACAATTGCTGATATATTTGATCCTCATAGATAAAACGTGTTTGCAGATTTGAGGTAAAGATATTCCTCATATAATTTGCTATAGGATCATTAAAAGCATAATGTATGATTTGTGTTTCTAGGCCTTCAATGACTAGTTGTTCAGTTGTATTCTGCTTATTAATCCTTGAAATTATTTCCTCAGTCTTGTGTTTGAAAGAATAATAATCCTCAATATGCAAGTCAAAAGATAGTACAATTTCCTCTTGCTTTGGAGAAGGAATATTTTCAAAGAATTCTTTAGGATTTCGGAAATTATATGACTGAATTTGAGAATGCAAAAGTTTGATTTCATTTTCATAATTTTCAGAAATTATCTCAAGAACGCATATTTTCAGTTTAGGAGAATATTTTTTTGATTTCAAAAGAAGAAAGAAAGCTCTTAAAAAATCCTCATCAAGCTGAAGTTCTAATAACTCATTCCTTAAAATGGCTAGTGATTGTTTTGGGAAATTATCTTGAATTGGGAGAACATAATTATCATCACACTGATCATATTTAGGAAAATCTTCAGAAGAAGGAATGTCATCAATTATAAACAATGGATCAGTAGATTTATCTTCCAACAATCCTAATATATCTCTATTATATTGGTTGCATTCTATTTGAAAATCATTGTTGTGTTCAATAGGCGTGATATCAAGCAATGGGCCTTTTTGGGAAGGTAGAATAACATGAGCATCAACTTGTTCTTCTGTCCCTTCATGGATAAAAACTTTTGTACATTCATCAACATTAGAAGAAGTAGAAACAATTTCTTCATTATGTAAATATTTTGAGGATGGTTGCATGTTTAGAAGAAAATTGATTTCTTCTTCAGTGAGGGGGGGTGGGAATCTCTAAATTCTTAGATTGAAATAACAATTGTTTTTTCCCTTATCTAAAAGTTGATCATGAGGTTGAATATTTTCTCTAATTCCATTCAAAACATTAAATGAAACATCATTTGTTAATACAGAGGGGCTTTGTGGATCTTGATTTATCTCCTGATCTATTTCATCTTTGTTTAAATCCTCTTGATTACTATGACATTTAACTTGAGAATGAAAATTCTGGACTTCTTTTAATAAATCTTCAGGAAACCAATTTCCAAAATCTTCATCAATATTTTTAAGGTAATTTATAATATCTTCAGCTTGATCACAACCATTTTCAGCTAATGATAAAGATGGAAAATCTTCTTTGTAATGCTCATAAAATAGCTTATGAAAATCTTTTAGAGAAAACAAACTTGTAGGTTTGAGAGCTTCGTACCATTCCCTTGCTTTTCCTTCTAAGGTTCCCATGAATATTTTCATGAGGCAATCCTCATGCCAATCACCCTTCAATCTTGATAAGTGTATATGAAATTTAAGGAGATGTAGTAAAGGATCATCAATATTCTCATCTTGAAACATAGGCAGATTTTCACTCCAATTTACCTTTGGTAGTTTGTGTGGAAATCCAGGTATGTGATCTCTGCTCATGGGAGCATATCTTCGTTTTATTCTTGGATCATTTTGAAATAAGCCATAATGAAAAGCCACTTTATCTGTACAACCAAGTTAGATCCTTATATAAAATACAATACATATTGAAAAACGTTCTTAACGAGAAAGAACATAATGTCTTGGATTAAGATCCAAGTTGAAAGCCTGATCTTTCCATATTGTTCTTCCAGGTTCATTCCTCCAGTGAAGTCTTGATTGTGAAATGGATTTGGAGTCGCCAGGTGGATGATTTTAACCTCTGTGTGTCTGATCACTATCCACCATCATAGATCAGATCTGAACCTGTAAATTATTTCTGAAGAAAAAGGTTAGTCTTCCCCAGTCTGTTTTCTAGATATATATATATATATTTTGGTTTTTAAATGGAATGAAAAATACAACTTCGACAATTTTCTTCAAGAAGTTTTAGATTTTTAATTAAAATTTTATCAAAGATTTATTGAACTAGAGAGTCTGATTGAATGTTTGAAACTAAAGTTCAGTTATTAAGCTAAACCAGAGATAGACTGAAGCAACATTTATTTACTATGCAGTTGCAGGGCAAAAGCATTTCAAAGGCTACCTGGTTGATCTTCAGACTCTTTCCATAGCTTATAAGCAAACAATAGTAACAATAAAATGTTTCAGGTCCCTAGTATGGTCGCCACTATGTTATCACTCAGATTTTCCTTGAAGTTGGAAGAAAAGGAAAGAAACCTGAGGTAACCACTAACCAACCTTCAGATACAGAATCTAGCCAATCTGTATCCAGAGAGGGCTCTCTCTTTAAAATTTATCTTTGTTCTTAGAAAGTTTTAGGCTAGTTATAAGTCCAAGAAATTTGGTTTGAATTTGAATGGTGGAATCCGCCAACTGAGGGCAAGATTGAGTATTTCAGGCCATTGGGCTATGGAGTCGAAAGGATGGCTTTACTGGATTACTCTTCTACATACAAGATGGCTTTGCAGAGCAAGATAGCTAAACAGAGAACAATTTTAGATCTTAAAATGAATGGAATGGATTTTGAAGGGATGAAAGGCAATTAAGAATATTTCAACATGTTCAAAAGAAAGAAAGTGAATGATTACAAATAAAGAGCAGTTAAGAATTCTTTGCTATAGTAATCAAAATGTTTAAACTAGCGAAACAAGAGCGATTAAGAATTCGTTGCTTATAACCAGTTTAGAAGAAAACATTTAGAATAATCACAATTGAAATCAGAGTACACTTAAGTAAATTCTGATTTATTCTTTTATGTCAATTATTCAGAAATGGAACACAGTGATATTATAAACAGATATAAAACTTAAAACATAGGATAGAAAAGACTTATTGAAATGTAGTCTGACACATGAATCCTGCAAAAAGTCTTGAGCTTCAAATCATCATCCAGCAAGCCACAAAGAAGTTTCTCCAAAGCAATTTTATTCCAAAAGATCAATGTTACAGCAAAGTAGTAGAATCCACCCAAAATACTTCCAAGAGTGAAGTATTTATACAAATTCTAAACTAAAATATCTTGAGAAAAATATCAAAATTGGTTCACAAATCTCTCCAACTATTTTACATAAATAGAACTTAAGTAAAGGACACTCAAAATAATGCATCTATTTGGCACTATTTTTTATGGATAGGTGATGACAAAGAGGATAATTCGAATTTGATCCAACTCTTAGTTGATGATGAGGCATCCAAGTCACTAACTGCTTCCTTTCTTTGTGCATTCTGCTCCAACAATTCTGCAAACTTGGGGTCCAATGATATCTTTGTATTTCTCAATCTGTAATAGATATGTAAAAATTCAAAAGAGTTTATTGTGGATTAATATTTTTTTGAGATAAACCTCTTTCATTTTCCCAAAATTCCTCTCCAGCTGTACACAATAGTCTCTGTAAAAATATGTGTAAAACGGAGTTTTACAGAGTCTGAAAAATAGTCTGTAAAGATGTGCATGTATCTCTCATTTTGAAATCACTGTGCAAAAAGTGAGATAGGTTTTTTTAGATATGTCTCTTAGGAACAAAAACCTCTTTCAGTTTTAAATGATGTATTTTGGATTGGCCACAATATTCTCTGCAAAATGATGACTTAACTGGAATTTTCTGCAAAAAATGCTTTCCAACATTGTTTAATATTTCCAAAACCATAATAGCTGTTAGAAAAGTGAGAGAGAATTTTGTAGATGGTCCTCTTAAGAAAATAAACCTCCTTCAATTTTTCAAAATTCATCTTACATTGATCACAATAGTTTATGCAAAATAATGACTAAAGCATGAAATTTCTGCAAAAATGTTCCTTCTTGTTGTGTTTTTCAACTTTTCACTTTTTTGTTATCTTGACTGTTTCACTTTCACTTTAGACAAAATTCAATGTTGGTGAAAGTATTTTCATTTCTTTTTACCATTTTACTGCCTCTGTAACTTCATTTTTACTGTTTACCTTTTACTTTTTACCGCTCTATTTTTTATCTGTCTTCACTTTGTCATGAACTTGTATGTTCTGTTTTGTAACTGTCTTCCCTGCTGTTTATCTTCATGCTAGCTGACTTACTTGACTTGGTATTCAATCTGATACTCTTTAACTGTTATTCTTTTACTATCCCTGTAAATTCTCATTTCACTTTTACCATTCAATGTGCACATTTCATCATTCTAATCTCTCTCTGACTTTGTATACAAGCTGTTTGTTGAACGAAGATATTGAATTAAAATCTGAGAATTTGGAGCAAAAAATTTGTTAATGAAATCTAGGTCTGCAGGGAGGTGACTGTAGGCTTTTTGAAAGACCTGTGGAATGAGATCAGTATGTGAATGTTTAACTCTTCATGAGATAAATTGACAGATTTCTCAAGCATATCTCCTATGGACATGGGATTCAAGGCTTGACCAGGTTGAAATTGAAGCATCTCATTGATTGACTGAGAAGTAATTGGGAAAAGGATGTCTTGGTTGGGGACAAGACTTCTCTCTGGTTAGGATCATAATTGGCATGGCAAAGATGGATTATTTTGGGGAAAATATGAACATAGGGAAAGAGGTATCAGGGAAGATTAGATTCCCATAACCCAATTTTATCCAAGCCATTCAAATAATTATCTCTGCAGCGACAAAAAATTCGAAGAGGGCTTTCAGTAAAACTCAGGTCTTTGATTTGGAAATCCCTGTTGACTAATGATAAATAATCCAGGTCTCTATGAGGGGCGTTCAATGGGGCGATGTTTAAAGCCACATGGACTTCCATTTTTGGTTTTTGTGGATTCAAAAACGGAAATTCGGGGGTTTTTATGAAAATGGGGCACAATTTCAGGTTTGGAGATAGTAATTACAGTTCTGGGAACTAAAACACATCACATTGAAGCTTTTTCAGACTGTATTGCGGAATTAAAACTCGAACGAGGATTTTTAACAGAGTTTCAGCAGGAAATTGGAATAAATATCTGTTTATGGGAAAATGGCACTTGTTTAACAGGTACAAGCTGATGGCAGATGGATGATGGGAAACTGGACTGACAATAATCTTCAGCGGAATATAGTTAATGGCAGTTGGCAGCAGTTTTTTGAATTTCTCAGTATGGAGGGCACAGTCGTTTTCAGCATACATAATGATCAAAAAAATGCGCGAACTTTTGTTTTATTCGCAAAGTCAAAGCGGTGAATTTTTTATTATTTTAATATATGACATTAGGGTGTACGATGGACACATCACAGGGAAAGGGCGGTAAGTGGTTTATTCCGCACCACCTTTGGGAGCTGGCGGTAATTTGTGAATTGGGAGCGATTCCATAGATTAACTGACGCGTGGCCCCGACACTATTCGAAAACCACTGCGATTTCGCGAGTTAACTTTCGAATGAGGGAAGGCCAATGGAATGAATGCAGGCCGTGGATCTCTGATGGAGCGATCCAACGGTTGACATGACGTGAAGTTGGCGGGGGAGTTAAAAGGCGGGCCCAAATTAATTAACGTTAATTAATCATTTTGGGAGGCGTTTGATTGGCGGGATTAGATTATTAATTAATCCGGATGATTAATTAATCTCTTTGCGTATGATGATGGTTCAGGGTAATGAATGGGTTTATTTTTCGAAGTTTGTTTTGAATAAAACTTCGGCTTTTTATTTTTTCGTTTAAAACATAAAAAACATATGCTTAAACCTTTTTTTGTATGTTTTTATTATATGGTAATAAATCGATATGATTCACTTACCATAAGGGGCGGGGATAATTATATAGATATATTTTTAGCCAAAGGGCATTATAATGAGGGATTTTTATTTAATCACATGGGTTAAATACTTTGGCTAAAAACTTATAGTAAGATGGTTTTTTGGGTTATTTATAAAAGGGAATTATATATAATAGGATAAGGTATTTCCACTAAGGAGTTAATATATAAAGTTAGAAATTAACATGAAAAATGAGAGAAAGCGCTAAGTATAAAACACCATAATAATGTATTTAACTTATGCTTTGTGTGAAATGAATTTTTATGGATCATTGCATGTTTTTCCTAAGTAAAATGGGATTTTGCTTAGGAAAAGATTTTTATGAATGAATGAGTATGATGATGAATATTTTTAAATACTAAGGTTTTCTCCAATCATTGGGCTGAGGGTCCGGTCCCTCCAAAAGTCAAGGAAATGCCTTGAGCCCCTTTAATCTTCAAATTCCTTAGCACTTAGGGGAATTTAGTAAATTGTTAGGGAAAAAGTGAGATGGGAAGTTAATGATTTTGACCTTGCTGTGTTCTGAAATTTTGCCAATGTGGTGTTCTTCCTTTGCACTTGGTGATGAAAGTAAAAGATTACAAACATTTTAAAGCCATCATTCATCACATGAGAATTTGCAATGCCATCTACCTACCCTATCTACTTTCTATACCATTTTCTCTCCTTTATTAGGGTGCACTTAAACTGGCTTATCAATCTTCTTTTCCTTTTACATGGCAAATCTATCTATTTCTACACTTATTACATCCAAGGGCTCAGATTAAAATGTTGAGCACCTTTTATTAACTCTACCTATCTACTTATCTGCCAAGATTAAACTGTTTGGTCAGATATTTATTCTCTATTCTACAACATGAAATTGAAAAATGAATGAGTCAAGTTTAAATTGTGTGTGTGTGTGTGTGTATCGATTTTTTTCATCCATGTGCATCATAGTTCAAAAAATATATGTGTTTTGGTTACATCCCGAGACATCATGTCTCTAAAAAATATGCAGAAATAAAACCTAGATGTCTAATCGGCATGGTGCTCATGATAGCATGTTACTGCACGTATGACCTGCCTTAGTAATCGGTGGATGTGGTTAGACACCCCTGCAGTGTGCCTCTGATAAGCACGAGGAACGTCTTTGAATCTCACATAATCTGGGATCCCACTTGTGAGAGCACGTTACTGCACGTATGACCTGCCTTAGTAATCGGTGGATGTGGTTAGACACCCCTGCAGTTTTCCTCTGATAAGCACGAGGAACGTCTTCGAATCTCACATAATCTGGGATCCCACTTGTGAGTGCCTCCAAGTTTTGCGCGATCTCTTCTTCCTCGCTTCCCTCACCTTGAGGGGTCACTTCGAAATCATGTGGGACCCTTCGTGCTATGGGGGACATCCCTGCAGGTCTCTCTGGGACAACATATGCAATGCGTGGATAAATATGAGAACATATATAAACAAAAAAATCAAAATACTCATAAAAATAAAAATAAAATGAGTTTTTACCCAAAGCCTCTTCCTAGTCATCTACTTCCGGGCGTGGAAGGTTTGGATCACCCATGAAATCAGTATCGGTGTATGATCATTCCTCTACCACGATGAGATGTCAGCGTATCCAGTCGAAGAATTCTGGCTTCCATGACATGTGTTGACCACCTCCTGACCGAGGCATCAACTCTACCCAACGGACAATCCATGGCTCTCGTGCTGGTGGCGTAGGAACTATCACCTCCTAGCGCTTGAATATTTGCAACTGTTCCAGGATGAACGACATCAAGATGAACCCATATCTGAATTGTTTTAGCTTTCCATTCTTTCATTTGGTTAATTGACATTTTAAGTTGATTGTTACTCTTTCTGCTAAATTGTAGATGGTTGGAGCCAGGAAATCCACGGGAAGTTGAAGCTGTGTCTTTGTAGCTTCATGAGGAGCCTGAGATCCAGTGGCCTGAGTTATAGTATGTAGCACTATCCTTAGTGTCAAGTCAGGCACTCTCTGAATATCTACTTTGCCGCTTTTTTATGCTTTCTTTTCTCCTTGATAGAATCTGTCTATCAGCATGCCCATGCTCTCACCAAGGGGTCAGGTACCTGTCAGGATCAGTTTCTCTCCCCTCCGTGACGAGCCAGTGATGAAATAAATTTCAGAGACTTCTATCTCTAATTCTTGGTCATGAATCATAAATATTTCTTGATCAGTGTCCCACACACTAATCCGGTATTGCAATAGTTCCAGCTGAGCTCTTAGACACAGTGTCAGGAATAATTTCAAGAGCCCGCATTTTCTCAAGGAATCCATGCATGCATTGTTTCTCAAATCTTGTTCATCCTCTTCCTCGTTCTCTCGTACTTTCCACTCTATGACCATTTTGGCAACTTATTTCCTTGCAAAACCGTAATTGAGGCTCCCATTAGCCACAGGATTGACATTTGAACCATTTGAATCGGGCATTTTAAGAGAAATTTTGGACATTTTCGGCTACGGCGACTAGCACTGCTGTTTTGAAAATAGTGGCGCCAATTGGCACCTCCCATTTTAAATTTTGCGGGGTTGGGCACGACTTCATGCCCATAACCCATGAAGACCGCCGTGACCAAGCTGTTGAGTCTCAAAAGTGTTTTCCATATTCATACATATTTCCATTATGTCATAACCATTTAGCTCTTATTTCATAGCCATCTGACCTAAAACCCTACATCAAGTAACCATTTTCATAAATATATGGGTTAGGATCCTTGTCTTCCAAAGTTCTTTATTTTATGTATTTAAAGTGAATTTATGATTAGAAACTAGAAAATTAACATAGTTTCATATATCTATATATGTGTTATGATTTTTGTGACATGTGTAGGTTAAAAGGAGACTTCTAGAAGACCCTTATGTGGCACTCTAAGGCCAAATTCGAATTTGGTTGGAGAAGATCATGGGATCATGAGAACATGTGTCTCATTTCCTTGTTGTATTGAAACTCTAAGAAGATATGTGTCTCATTTCTTAGTTGTGTTGAAACTCTAGAAAGACATGTGTCTTATCATTTCCTATTTTGATTGTAACTCTAGAGATGGAGGGAGAGATTCATGGACTCCCATTAATGAGATAACTTCTCATATTTTGTATAAATAGGAGAAGGAGAGAAAGGAATAGAGAGTCTTTTGTAACAAAGCCTAAAATGGATTGGGATGTAGATTTGTGAGTTTTTCAATAGAGAATTTCAGTTCTTTGATGATGTTTTGATTACAATTTTAAGGAGCTGAAGCTAAGGATTTCACCAAATTGGTAGCAGAGGGCCCCTGCTATCCAAGGAGGCTTCTACATGCTTTCTAGATAAGTAGCTTTTAATTCATGTCTTTCATTATTTGTTTAACTAAAAGAACCTCATTATCTTACAATCATTCTTTTTCTTAAAATGCTCTTCCAACATATCAATATTAGATGAAAGAGATTTGGTTGTATTATGTTGAGTTACATTTCATGTTCATTCACAAGCTAGGATATCCATGGATTAGAATGTTCTGTTTTTCACCATTTTCCTAATTAGGGATAGAATTTACAATTACACTCTGTTTTGAGTCTAAGGTTTCATTTTCTTTTCTTTTTTTGACATAGATTTGATTTCATCTCTTGAAAAAAAGTACTAAAAAGACAAAACCCCCAAAAACATCAATAAAATACATACAACGAAGTAAGGAAGAGGTCACTTAAGCACATATAGTGCACCACACTTCATTAGTTTACTAGCCCTGGTTGATAATTTATGTTAGCAATTTAGGACACTAAATTGACTACACACAAGCCATTGAAAAACTTCTCCCAAAATGCATCAAAACATAAATGCATAAAATGAAAAATGGATTAAAATGCAGGAGAAGATGAAAGCTCTTACCTGGATAAAACAGATTCACAAATGACCTCCTGGATTGACTGTTGTTAGCTCCACAAATTCACAATAAAAAATGGTAAAATGTGTTAGCCCCCCTATGAAATTTTTGACAAGCAAATAGGGGGCTAAATTGTTTTTGAGCCTTCAAGGAATGCATTTCCTCTGAAAACGCAGTCTCCTTGAAGCCTCCATGTGTCTTTATCCTTTGATAATTTCTCCTTGCTGACTTCCATTATGAAGCCTCTCTGTTGACGAAGAAATGCCCAAAGGCCCCCTTTTTCCCTCTTATTTCATTCCCCAAAGCCTTTGTTTTCTATCCCCTTTCTCTCCCCTTCTATTCCCCTTCTATTCCCCTTCTTACCTCTCAAATCCCCCCAAGTTCCCCTTTAAATTCTACCCTTACCCCTTTGGTGGCCATTATCCTCCCTTATTCCTCTATCGTTACCTTTCCCCGGCCCTCAAATTACATTTAAATGGGCTAAAAACCCACTTTCCTACCTTATTATAGGTCTAAGCCCCTTTCCCGCTAGCCCCGTGAACCACTTCCCCATGTGCCCAGGCGCCAGGACCAAGCGCTTAAGTCCAAAGCGCTTATCGCAATCAGAGCTATCAGCGGGCGCGTTTCCTTTGTAAACTCCAAAGTCCCGATGCGATTGGGTTACAACGTTAAGTCCTTCGCTCTGTTCTGCACCGTTGATCTGATCTCCAGATCTAACGGTTGGGCGCTAATCGCAGCCCCCCGCCCAATCGCAATCGCAATGTGTTGTGTGCACCCTCCAATCAGTCCATCGCAAGTGATTGCGATGCGATTGATCGCAAGCCTTCCTCTCCGACCTCCGATTGCGATCCCCGATTACATCCCGACCGTTCATCCTTCCCGCGATCTGACGGCCAGTGCTCAATCGCATTCCCCCTCCCGATCGCAATCGCAAGTCTTGCCTTCCGATTCCCGATCGTGTCACCTCCCAATTTAATCGCAGCCATCCATCTCCCAGCCGATCCAACGGCTCAGCGTTAATCACACCCGCCCCTCTGATCGCAATTGCAAGTCCCATCTCCCTGTCTCCGATTGCGATGCTCCAATTCAATCCCGACCGTCCATTCTCCCCGCAAATCCGACGGTCATCGCAAATCTCGATCGCAAGTCCTCTCCCGATCCCCCCGATCGTGCTGCCCCTCCGATTACATCCCCGCTGTTCATTTATCCCCCAGATCGACGGTCATCGCTCAATCGCATCTCTGACCCCAATCACAATCAGAACTTGTTAAAGGTGTGTTGTGATTCACTCCCGCTCCGATTTACGATTGCGATTTCAGTACCCGGTCCCACATTCACGTCTCCGTGCGTTGTTTTTTCGTGTTTTCCTGTGTAATTCACCCAAAGGATAATCTTCGGGCTTTACACTGTGCGACCATATCTCCGCCATTTTTCACTGTTTCCACCGTTTCCTCCGCTACTCCGCCACCTCTCCTCCCGCCTCCGCAGCATTTCCTCCGCCACCGTTGCCCCGGCTCTGTGATGAGTTTATTTCATTATGCAGAGGTCACAGGAAGGCTAATTCAGCGATCAAGCAAGTCAACAGAGGCGGGTTAGAAGGGATTTGAGCCTGTAATTGAATATTTGAAGCGCTAATCCCGTGATCAAAGAATTGAGGCTCAATTTGAAGACTAAGAGCGCACCAGCAAGCCATAACTGCGCCACCTAACAACAGAGCACGTTTACTCCAGAAGTACACCTTCCTACAGAGTTCTCCATGCCTCCTCGAGCCCATAAGCAATTAAATACATAGAGAGGAGCTTCATTAAAGACTGTCTGAGCCGCAGTAATGGAGGAATGGAGAAGCCGTGCAGATTTTTCATCCAGTTCATTTATTCAGAAGGCTAGCGCAGAGCTCCAAGCACCAGAAAGGACCCCAAAGAAATATCTGAGGTCGATCTCGGCCTGACAGAGACTCCCCAGACAGATTACAGAGTACAAGCAATGTCGCAGAAAGCCATTAAGTGGCATGGGCGTGAACACTTCTGCCTTACTGTCTTAATGAGACTCATTTATTTGTTTATCTACTATTGTTTCTTCCGCTTCTCCTATAAGAAATCCCCGAGAACATAATGCAAAGGTTGTTGTTGTTGTTCAGCTGCTAGGGTCTTGCTGTTAAAGGGATTCATTTTGACTGTTAGAACAGTCCTGGGAGGGAGTAGCAGAGTAGTTGTATGTAATAGGCTGGGAGGAGAAAGTCTGGACTATATTAGCCATTGAGCTTATTGTACATGACTGGTTTTGCATCAATTAATCAAAGCACATTTCACAGGATCCTGGTCTATTACTATTGGTGATGTTTTTCTTAACTCTGTTATTTACATTTTCATATTGTTTCATGTTCTTCTGGGCTTGCATCAGAATAATGGTATAGGATTCACCCTTGTTAGGTGCCCTATGTTGTCTGCTCTCCTTGCCTTCAATGTTTTCTGCTAAATGTGTTATCTGAGAATTGATTTCAGTCAATTTAACCAGCGTAGTGGATGTTGTTGCCTGCTCTCTGATGTATGAGTTGATTGGATCAGTTCTTGGATGTTCTTGTTGGGTTTAAGCTGGAAGGTTTGGGAACACTGGGGATGAGTGTTAGCCCTGTCCACTAGGATCCTTGCACGACCATCTTACCTTTCTAAGATCCCTTTGTTTATCTTATCTTTGTTTTCCCTTGGAGTTGCTAAAGCAGACCTGGAGTTAAATGACCTCTGGTCTGATCTATAAGCAGCCCCTTTGTCTCTTTGAGAGCTGCCTTAGAGTATGTCCAAGCAGGTCTGGAGTTAAATGACCTCTGACCTGATCTATAGACAGAAATTTGGTTGTTTTTCCTTCTTCCACTTTCCCTCCTTAATGTTCCATTCCATCATTTGCCTAAAAGATCCTTTAGTGTAGATGACTTGCCCTTTGAAAGCCTTGGCTAGTTGTTGCATGTAATTTCCTTTCATGACTCCATAGCCCAATGGATGGCACTATCTTAGCCTATCCTCTTTGCTGAAGCCTCCTGCTGTTTTGTTTCCTTTCCTCCCATTGCTTTCCCAGTCCATGATCTCCTAACCAACCCAGCAACCAACCAACCAAATCATTTAAAATCTCTCGTGCTTCATAACTAGCCTAATATCTCATTTGAGCTTCAAAGACATATCATTCTTTGCTTTTTTTGGAGAGATCCCTCTCCGGGTCCAGGAGGGCTAGATCCTAGGGCCCCAAAGTGGTTTGATGTTGTCTCATCTTTTGGTATTGCCAAATCTGCCAAAACATGGGAACCCCAACATAATGGCGACTCTGCTGGGGAACGAGACCAGTCAGCTTTGATTTGGTAAACCACTGTGGTGGACAGTAAGTTGTAAATCATCCACCTGGTGACTCCACAATTCCTGAATGATTAAAATGACTCCATAGGTGATCAGCAGGCCACTGATTATCTTGGTTTCACGTGACTCCACTGGGAGACCGTGTCGCAGTACAACATCATCCATGCCGAAGACCAAGTCACTTCGCTAATGGAAGACCCTGAACGGTTTGCAGAAATGTTTCCAGTTTTCGTGGCAGGGTGTCGTGATGCAATTTCTAGTGACTTGGCAGAATTGAGGGTAGAGGAACTTCCAGGGGATGTTCTCCTCAGCTCAGAATACGGACCCGTGCTCAGGAAAATCTTCTTGGAGCTGGTAGTTGAAAGGTATGAAGCTGAGATTGAATTTTTGAACTCACAAGAGATATCATACGAGTTCAGAGACCCGAGGGCCTTTTTGGAAAGTCTCCCGCCCCCTAAGAATGAAGATATTCCACTGCTCTTCGAAATACAAGAAGAAGAGGATTCGGTTCTCATGAGCCACTTTGAAGACGCAGTGGAAAATGCAATAATCGAAGCTGCCCAGGACATAGACGGCCTACCAATTATGGCAGGCCAGAAAGAAGAAAGCGTGCATCAGGTGTTCGTTGATCCTGTGGCAGAGTACATGGAGGCCCTGACTTGCTCAAATGCTCTGGAATTGACCCTTAGCATGGGCCAGATTCATCAGAAATGGTCACTATTGATGGTGACCACAATTTTGAAGAACCACACGCAGAGCACCCTGTGGTTATCTCTGACAGGCAGCCAGTGCTCATGTCCTTTTTCACTACTGCTTGATTAGCTGCATTGGCATTATTGTATCACCTAAAGTATCAGAGATTTCCAGTTAGAGTAGGGTAGGTAGGAAGTCTGAAATAAGCTCAACCTGTGAGCACGTAGTTAGTTGCTTTTATTTTCTGCAAAGTCCAGCAAGTCAGACAGTCTAATCCTGGCTTGAATGTTTTTCAATTTCTGTCTTAGAATGTAGAGGAGAAACTTGCTAGACAGTCTAATCCTAGCAGGTAGTAGTGTAGGTAGAGAAACATATGAGGCCAACAGTCTAATCTGGTCTCATGGAGTAATAAGGGTAGAAGTAGAATAAGGTTTATTTTCTGTTTGTAAAAATTAATGATGTAAAAGTGCAACGAGTCCAAATGCACCCCGAAAGAAAATGATAAGTTATAATTGGGTAGGTAGTTGCGTGGGAGAATTTTACTGCTGATATGTTGTCTTCATATTGTGGCAGCTGATCAAGGAAAGAAAGGGATGGTTCAAGCAGCAGGCATCTGGCCTACACCAAGAGATCATTTTCTGAATTCTTGACTCCTTCAAGAAGAATCCATCCCCATGTGGAGCCACTGTTAGCCCCCCTATGAAATTTTTGACAAGAAAATAGGGGGCTAAATTGTTTCTGAGCCTTCAAGGAATGCATTTCCTCTGAAATCACAGTCTCCTTGAAGCCTCTATGTGTCTTTTATCCTTTGATGAAATCCCCTCTGCTGATTCCCCTTTTAAAGCCTCTCTGTTATGTGAAGAAATGCCCAAAGGCCCCCTTTTCCCTCTTATTTCACCCCCAATTAACCTCCATTTTATCCCCCTTTTCTTCCCCTTCTATTTCCCTTCTTACCCTTCATATTCCTCCCAAAATCCCCTTTAAATCATTCCTCCACCCTTCGTTGGCCATCTTCCCCCTTTTACTCCTCTATCGTTCCCCTCCTTCACCATTAAATTCCATTTAAAAGGGCTATAAACCCACTTTCCGACCTTATTATAGGTCTAAGCCCCTTTCCCGCTAGCCCCGTGAACCACTTCCCCATGTGACCAGGCGCCAGGACCAAGCGCTTAAGTCCAAAGCGCTTATCGCAATCGGAGCTGTCAGCGGGCGCGTTTCCTTTGTAAACTCCAAAGTCCCGATGCGATTGGGTTACAGCGTTAAGTCCTCCGCTCTGTTCTGCACCATTGATCTGATCTCCAGATCTAACGGTTGGGTGCTAATCGCAGCCCCCTACCCAATCGCAATCGCAATGTGTTGTGTGCACCCTCCGATCAGTCCATCGCAAGTGATTGCGATGCGATTGATCGCAAGCCTTCCTCTCCGACCTCCGATTGCGATCCCCGATTACATCCTGACCGTTCATCCTTCTCGCGATCTGACGGCCAGTGCTCAATCGCATTCCCCCTCCCGATCGCAATCGCAAGTCTTGCCTTCCGATTCCCGATCGTGTCACCTCCTGATTTAATCGCAGCCGTCCATCTCCTAGCCGATCCAACGGCTCAGCGTTATCGCACCCGCCCCTCCAATCGCAATCGCAAGTCCCATCTCCCTGTCTCCGATTACGATGCTCCAATTCAATCCCGACCGTCCATTCTCCCTGCAAATCCGACGGTCATCGCAACTCCCGATCGCAAGTCCTCTCCCGATCCCCCCGATCGTGCTGCCCCTCCGATTACATCCCCGCCGTTCATTTCTCCCCCAGATCGACGGTCATCGCTCAATCGCGTCTCCGACCCCAATCGCAATCGGAACTTGTTAAAGGTGTTTTGCGATTCACTCCCGCTCCGATTTGTGATTGCGATTTCAATACCCGGTCCCACATTCACGCCTCCGTGCGTTGTTTTTTCGTGTTTTCCTGTGTAATTCGCCCAAACGATAATCTTCGGGCTTTACACTGTGCGACCATTTCTCTGCCATTTTTCACTATTTTCACCGTTTCCTCCGCTACTCCGCCACCTCTCCTCCCGCCTCCGCAGCATTTCCTCCGCCACCGCTGCCCGGGCTCTGTGATGAGTTTATTTCATTATGCAGAGGTCACAGGAAGGCTAATTCAGCGATCAAGCGAGTCAACAGAGGCGGGTTAGAAGGGATTTGAGCCTGTAATTGAATATTTGAAGCACTAATCCCATGATCAAAGAATTGAGGCTCAGTTTGAAGACTAAGAGCGCACCAGCAAGCCATAACTGCGCCACCTAACAGCAGAGCACGTTTACTCTAGAAGTACACCTTCCTACAGAGTTCTCCATGCCTCCTCGAGCCCATAAGCAATTAAATACACAGACAGGAGCTTCATTAAAGACTGTCTAAGCCGCAGTAATGGAGGAATGGGGAAGCCGGGCAGATTTTTCATCCAGTTCATTTATTCAGAAGGCTAGCGCAGAGCTCCAAGCACCAAAAAGGACCCCAAAGAAATATCCGAGGTCGATCTCGGCCTGAC
Source organism: Pinus albicaulis (assembly GCA_034641835.2). Taxonomy (NCBI): domain Eukaryota; kingdom Viridiplantae; phylum Streptophyta; class Pinopsida; order Pinales; family Pinaceae; genus Pinus; species Pinus albicaulis. Next base: position 794,283,648 of record CM076582.1, on the reverse strand, counting down.
AGAGACTCCCCAGACAGATTACAGAGTACAAGCAATGCCGCAGAAAGCCATTAAGTGGTATGGGCGTGAACACTTCCGCCTTACTGTCTTAATGAGACTCATTTATTTGTTTATCTACTACTGTTTCTTCCGCTTCTCCTATAAGAAATCCCCGAGAACATAATGTAAAGGTTGTTGTTGTTCAGCTGTTGGGGTCTTGCTGTTAAAGGGATTCATTCCGACTGTTAGAACAGTCCTGGGAGGGAGTAGCAAAGTAGTTGTATGTAATAGGCTGGGAGGAGAAATTCTGGACTGTATTATCCATTGAGCTTATTGTACATGACTGGTTTTGCATCAATTAATCAAAGCACATTTCACAGGATCCTGGTCTATTACTATTGGTGATGTTCTTCTTACTTCGTTTAATGCATTTCCATATTGTTTCATCATTCTTCTGGGCTTGCATTAGAATAATGGTATAGGATTCACCCTTGTTAGGTGACCTATGCTCTCTGCTCTCCTTGCCTTCAATGTTTTCTACTAAATCTGTTATCTGAGAATTGATTTCAGTCAATTTAACCAGCGTAGTGGATGTTGTTGCCTGCTCTATGATGTATGAGTTGATTGGATCAGTTCTTGGATGTTCTTGTTGGGTTTAAGCTGGAAGGTTTGGGAACACTGGGGATGAGTGTTAGCCCTGTCCACTAGGATCCTTGCACGACCAGCTTACCTTTCTAAGATCCCTTTGTTTATCTTATCTTTGTTTTCCCTTGGAGTTGCTAAAGCAGACCTGGAGTTAAATGACCTCTGGTCCGATCTATAAGCAGCCCCTTTCTCCCTTTGAGAGCTTCCCTAGAGTATGTCCAAGCAGGTCTGGAGTTAAATGACCTCTGACCTGATCTATAGACAGAAATTTGGTTGTCTTTCCTTCTTCCACTTTCCCTCCTTAATGTTCCATTCCATCATCTGCCTAAAAGATCCTTTAGTGTAGATGACTTGCCCTTTGAAAGCCTTGGCTAGTTGTTGCATGTAATTTCCTTTCATGACTCCATAGCCTAATGCATGGCACTGTCTTGGCCTATCCTCTTTGCTGAAACATCCAGCTGTTTTGTTTCCTTTCCTCCCATTTCTTTCCCAGTCCGTGATCTCCTAACCAACCCAGCAACCAACCAACCAAATCATTTAAAATCCCTCGTGCTTCATAACTAGCCTAATATCTCATTTGAGCTTCAAAGACATATCATTCTTTGCTCTTTTTGGAGAGATCCCTCTCCGAGTCCAGGAGGGATAGATCCTAGGGCCCCAAAGTGGTTTGATGTTGTCTCATATTTTGGTATTTCCAAATCTACCAAAACATGGGAACCCCAACATAATGGCGACTCCGCTGGGGAACGAGACCAGTCAGCTTTGATTTGGTAAACCACTGTGGTGGACAGTAAGTTGTAAATCATCCACCTGGCGACTCCACAATTCCTGAATGATTAAAAAGACTCCATAGGTGATCAGCAGGCCACTGATTATCTTGGTTTCATGTGACTCCACTGGGAGATCATGTCACAGTACAACATCATACATGCCGAAGACCAAGTCACTTCGCTAATGGAAGACCCTGAACGGTTTGCAGAAATGTTTCCAGTTTTCGTGGCAGGGTGTCGTGATGCAATTTCTAGTGACTTGGCAGAATTGAGGGTAGAGGACCTTCCAGGGGCTGTTCTCATTTCGAATACGGACCCGTGCTCAGGAAAATCTTCTTGGAGCTGGTAGTTGAAAGGTATGAAGCTGAGATTGAATTTTTGAACTCACAAGAGAGATCATACGAGTTCAGAGACCCGAGGGCCTTTTTGGAAAGTCTCCCGCCCCCTAAGAATGAAGATATTCCACTGCTCTTCGAAATACAAGAAGAAGAGGATCTGGTTCTCATGAGCCACTTTGAAGACGCAGTGGAAAATGAAATAATCGAAGCTGCCCAAAACATAGACGACCTACCAATTATGGCAGGCCAGAAAGAAGAAAGTGTGCATCAGGTGTTTGTTGATCCTGTGGCAGAGTACATGGAGGCCCTGATTTGCTCGAATGCTCTGGCATTGACCCTTAGCATGGGCCAGATTCATCATAAATGGTCACTATTGATGGTGACCACGGTTTTGAAGAACCACACGCAGAGCACCCTATGGTTATCTCTGACAGGTAGCCAGTGCTCATATCCTTTTTCACTACTGCTTGATTGGCTGCATTGGCATTATTGTATCACCTAAAGTATCAGAGATTTCCAGTTAGTGTAGGGTAGGTAGGAAGTCTAAAATAAGCTCAACCTGTGAGCATGTAGTTAGTTGCTTTTATTTTCTACAAAGTCCAGCAAGTCAGACAGTCTAATCCTGGCTTGACTGTTTTTCAATTTCTGTCTTAGAATGTAGAGGAGAAACTTGCTAGACAGTCTAATCCTAGCAGGTAGTAGTGTAGGTAGAGAAACATATGAGGCCAACAGTCTAATTTGGTCTCATGGAGTAATAAGGGTAGAAGTAGAATAGGTTTATTTTTCCTGTTTGTAAAAATTAATGATGTAAAAGGTTCTGCAAGTCCAAATGCACCCAAAAGAAAAATGATAGAACTATAGTGTGGGTAGGTAGTTGCGTGGGAGAATTTTACTGCTGATATGTTGTCTTCATATTGTGGCAGCTGGTCAAGGAAAGAAAGGGATGGTTCAAGCAGCAGGCATCTGGCCTACACCAAGAGATCATTTTCTGAATTCTTGACTCCTTCAAGAAGAAGCCATCCCCATGTGGAGCCACTGTTAGCCCCCCTATGAAATTTTTGACAAGAAAATAGGGGGCTAAATTGTTTTTGAGCCTTCAAGGAATGCATTTCCTCTGAAAGCACAGTCTCCTTGAAGCCTCTATGTGTCTTTTATTCTTTGATGAAATCCCCTCTACTGATTCCCCTTTTAAAGCCTCTCTGTTACGTGAAGAAATGCCCAAAGGCCCCCTTTTCCCTCTTATTTCACCCCCAATTAGCCTCCATTTTATCCCCCTTTTCTTCCCCTTCTATTTCCCTTCTTACCCTTCAAATTCCCCCCAAAATCCTCTTTAAATCATTCCTCCACCCTTCGTTGGCCATCTTCCCCCTTTTACTCCTCTATCATTCCCCTCCTTCGCCTTTAAATTTCATTTAAATGGGCTAGAAACCCACTTTCCGACCTTATTATAGGTCTAAGCCCCTTTCCCACTAGCCCCGTGAACCATTTCCCCATGTGCCCAGGCGCCAGGACCAAGCGCTTAAGTCCAAAGCGCTTATCGCAATCGGAGCTGTCAGCGGGCGCGTTTCCTTTGTAAACTCCAAAGTCCCGATGCGATTGGGTTACAGCGTTAAATCCTCCGCTCTGTTCTGCACCATTGATATGATCTCCAGATCTAACGGTTGGGCGCTAATCGCAGCCCCCTGCCCAATCGCAATCGCAATGTGTTGTGTGCACCCTCCGATCGGTCCATCACAAGTGATTGTGATGCGATTGATAGCAAGCCTTCCTGTCCGACCTCCGATTGCGATCCCCGATTACATCCTGACCGTTTATCCTTCCAGTGATCTAACGGCCAGTGCTCAATCGCATTCCCCCTCCTGATCGCAATCGCAAGTCTTGCCTTCCGATTCCCGATCGTGTCACCTCCCGATTTAATCGCAGCCGTCCATCTCCCAGCTGATCCAATGGCTCAGCGTTAATCGCACCCGCCCCTCCGATCGCAATCGCAAGTCCTATCTCCCTGTCTCCGATTGCGATGCTCCGATTCAATCCCGACCGTCCATTCTCCCCGCAAATCTGACAGTCATCGCAACTCCCGATCGCAAGTCCTCCCCCGATTCCCCCGATCGTGCTGCCCCTCTGATTACATCCCCGCCGTTCATTTCTCCCCCAGATCGACGGTCATCGCTCAATCGCGTCTCCGACCCCAATCGCAATCGGAACTTGTTAAAGGTGTGTTGCGATTCACTCCCACTCCGATTTGCGATTGCGATTTCAGTACCCGGTCCCACATTCACACCTCCGTGCATTGTTTTTTCATGTTTTCATGTGTAATTCGCCCAAACAATAATCTTCGAGCTTTACACTGTGCGACCATTTCTCTGACATTTTTCACTGTTTCCACCGTTTCCTCCGCTACTCCGCCACCTCTCCTCCCGCCTCCGCAGCATTTCCTCTGCCACCACTGCCCGAGCTCTGTGATGAGTTTATTTCATTATGCAGAGGTCACAGGAAGACTAATTCAGCGATCAAGCAAGTCAACAGAGGCGGGTTAGAAGGGATTTGAGCCTATAATTGAATATTTGAAGCGCTAATCCCGTGATCAAAGAATTGAGGCTCAGTTTGAAGACTAAGAGCGCACCAGCAAGCCATAACTGCGCCACCTAATAGCAGAGCGTGTTTACTCCAGAAGTACACCTTCCTACAGAGTTCTCCATGCCTCCTCGAGCCCATAAGCAATTAAATACACAGACAGGAGCTTCATTAAAGACTGTCTGAGCCGCAGTAATGGAGGAATGGAGAAGCCGTGCAGATTTTTCATCCAGTTCATTTATTTAGAAGGCTAGCGCAGAGCTCCAAGCACCAGAAAGGACCCCAAAGAAATATCCGAGGTCGATCTCGGCCTGACAGAGACTCCCCAGACAGATTACAGAGTACAAGCAGTGCCGCAGAAAGCCATTAAGTGGTATGGGCGTGAACACTTCCGCCTTACTGTCTTAATGAGACTCATTTATTCGTTTATCTACTCTGTTTCTTCCACTTCTCTATAAGAAATCTGAACATAATGTAAAGGTTGTTGTTGTTCAGTTGTTGGGCATTTTGTTTTTAGAGGGATTCATTGGACTATTAGAACAGTCGTGAGAGGGAGTAGCAGAGTAGTTGTATGTAATAGGCTGGGAGGAGAAGTTTGCACTGTAACAGCCATTGAGCTTATTGTACATGACTGGTTTTGCATCAATTAATCAAAGCAAATTTCACAGGATCCTGGTCTATTACTATTGGTGATGTTCTTCTTACTTCGTTTAATGCATTTCCATATTGTTTCATCGTTCTTCTGGGCTTGCATCAGAATAATGGTATAGGATTCACCCTTGTTAGGTGCCCTATGCTATCTTCTCTCCTTGCCTTCAATGTTTTCTGCTAGATGTGTTATCTGAGAATTGATTTTAGTCAATTTAACCAGCGTAGTGGATGTTGTTGCCTGCTCTCTGATGTATGAGTTGATTGGATCGGTTCTTGGATGTTCTTGTTGGGTTTAAGCTGGAAGGTTTGGGAACACTGGGGATGAGTGTTAGCCCTGTCCACTAGGATCCTTGCGCGACCAGCTTACCTTTCTAAGATCCCTTTGTTTATCTTATCTTTGTTTTCCCCTTGGAGTTGCTAAAGCAGACCTGGAGTTAAATGACCTCTGGTCTGATCTACAAGCTACCCCTTTGTCCCTTTGAGAGCTGCCTTAGAGTATGTCCAAGCAGGTCTGGAGTTAAATGACCTCTGACCTGATCTATAGATAGAAATTTGGTTGTCTTTCCTTCTGTCACCTTTCTTTCCTTAATGTTCCATCCCACCACCTAATCTAAAAGATCCTTTGGTATTAGATGACTTGCCCTTTGGAAGCCTTGGCTAGTTGTTGCATGTAATTTCCTTTCATGACTCCATAGCCCAATGGATGGCACTATCTTGGCCTATCCTCTTTGTTGAAGCCTCCTGTTACTTTGTCCCTTTCTCCCATTACTTTCTCAGCCTATGATCTCCTAACCAACCCAGCAACCAACCAACCAAGTCATTTAAAACCCCCCTTTGTGCTTCATAACTAGCTAGGGCTAGATCCTAGGGCCCCAAAGTGGTTTGATGTTGTCTCATCTTTTGGTATTGCCAAATCTACCAAAACATGGGAACTCCATGATTCAAAACCACTAATTGAGAAGTATGCTAATCAGATTGAATGGTTGCAAACAAATTGATTGATGATAATCAAGGAATGAAAACAGATAACCTACAGGAAAAATAGATGGATAGTACACAAGTGGTTACAGCTGGCCAACAAGCAGCTAATAAAAGATCTAGAAAAGAAGAAGGCTATTTAGCAAAAACAATTATAGAAAATAAATTTAAGATAATTTGCAGTAAGAAGGCCAGAATTACTACTATAGAAGAAGAAGGGGTCATAGATATAGATTATAATAATGGTCAACAAACAAATGATGAGGCCACAATAATTTTCAATGAAACACTTAGAGAAATTCAGAATGAGCAGGTACTATCACAGGGAAAAGGCAAAGAAATTATTGAAACACATATAAATACATAAGCTCCCTCCTCCTCTAAAGCAGATCAGAGAAAAGAATGAGGAAATTAAGAATGAGGTCTATTCTAAACTTCTTAAGGAAAAACTAGGAGATAAAGACAGACTTGTGATAGCTTTTGATTATTCAACAAATAAAATGATAATGTCTTTTCTCCAGCCAGTAGTTACAGACCCAAAGTCAACCACAGATCACAGGAAAACAGAGTTTGAAGTAAATTTTGATACCATACATGAACTTGACCAGATAGAGTTTCATAGAAGAGCTTCAGAGATGTTGTATTCAAAGGTAGTTAGCAAAACCATGAGTTCTACCATGCTTCAAAAGACTGTATCTAATTTACAAACTCAAATGAAATTAGATAAATCATCTCTACATGCTAAGGATTTGAGGATCAAGTCCTTAGAATATTTGGTGATAGAAACTGGAGTGGATCCCTCCAATACTGAAGTTGCTAAGACATTGATAAGGCAAAAGAATGAAGATATTGCTGCCTTGAGAAAGCAACTTAAATTGCCACAGAGTGAGCACCCACAGGCTAAAGAAATTCTTGAGGAGAAAACAAAAAAGGATGAAACTATGCATCTATTTTTAAAGATGAAAACTCAGATAAAAGAGATGGAAAATCAAATAGAAACTCTAATGAAGAAAAATGAAACATTGAAAAAAGAACAGGAAGTCTCCACTCCTATAGTTATTCGAATTTTCAGTATTGTTGTTCCTTATACATTAGCAGAACATTTAGCACCAAAAGAAGTATTGGAAACTGCAGTGTCAATTACATCTAAATATATTTCTGCCACTTCATCATCTACATCACAAGTAAATCAAACAGGTGAAAAAGCTGACATAGTAAAGGCTATGGAAGACATGTCCCTAAAGGATAAAGAGATAGTCAACTTGAAAGGCACCATCCAAAATCTTGAAACATCAAATAGATATGCATTGATTACATCCAAGGGACATGAGTATAGAGCCAACAGATTGCAAGAGCAGGTAAAGAGTCTACAATAACAGGTTTATCTCAATGAACAGGTATCATATATCAAGAATTATCTATGGAACAACATAATTCAAGACATACATATAAAGTGGCCTTCAATCCAAATTATTTATGAAAAAAAGGATTTACTCAAAGCAGCACAAATAGAAATTCAGAAGACAAAAGAAGAACTGGCTAACAAGCCTTCTCAAGCTTTGAAAATAATACATTTCTGAACATCAAAAATAAAGAATATCTTGAAGAGCTGAAAATTTAGGATAGGGCTGAAAGCATATTACAAATCAAGAAAGTCCTGAATAAGAGGAATATGATGAATAATTTGGAGGAAATATGTAAAGACATGAACTTGTCAATCGCAATATTTTGGGCAAAATACATAGTAATAACACAAGCAAGCCTTCCAGACATTCATGCCTTGAATGAAAAGTTAATGGTGCAGAAATATTATGATAAGAAAATCAGGGCTCATGCCAAAGAGCAAGTCAGCAAACCTTTACCACAAGGGTCTGCAACTGGTAAAGTTATTTTGAGTATTTTGAGAACTGGTTTTTTCTACAAAATGAAATTAAACACATTTTCATTGTCAATCCCAACTTTGCTAAGTATACAGAGGTAGATGAGAGCTACAGGAAATTGAAGAACATGAGAATTCCCAGTGCAAAACAATGGCAGGAATTCACTGATTTGATATAAAGGTTTGCAAACAAAGCAGAAATTACATGAAAAGCATAATATTACTATTGCCTAAAGGATAAGATTTGCAGTTAGAGTGTATCAGGGTAATGATCAGAGTCAAAGAGTATCAGTCAAAATGCTTTTTTTACTGTAGATTATTCCTTATTTTACAACAGTAAAGCAGTAATAAAAACAGCGTAAAGAGTATCAGAGATAAAGCACAGGTTAAAGGATGTGAATTGGAAAGAGTGTCTTCCAAGTTATCTTCCAAAGATCTTTTTCCAAAATTCCAGCAAGCATTTCCAGCAGCTACAACAAAGCAACAAGTTAAGATAATTAGTCCTATTTTTTATTGATAAGAGGACAACTAGCCAGTTTGTTCTGCAGTTGTCCCTCTTTCTATGTAATAATCATTATTTTTGCCTAGAGATATTCCTACATGTCTCTTAGATATTTTGTAATAATTTTTGTATAAATACTTCTCTTTTTGAAATATTAAGGGTGGAATAAAATTTGTCAAGACTACTATAGACATTTTTGCCGAATTCATTGGAGTTTGTGTGAGTCGATTTGTAAAGAAGTAGACTGGAACTAAGACTAAAAGACATCATAACTCAAGATTCTTGTGCTGATCAGATAAGTGAAGTATTTTACTGTTTTCAATTTTTATCTTTCAAATTTCCATACATACATTTAAATTTTTTCTGTCTTTAATGATTGAATAGGAAATCTTAAACAGGATTAGTGTTAAAAAACTCTCTATTTTTTACTATTTCTTTCATTGATATGTTTTCTGCTGATAACCAGACTCAAGAATTCTTAAATGCTCTTAATCCTTATTTGACCCCTTTCTTTCATCTTCATTTCTGTAACTTATGGATTCTTAATTGCCCTTTTGTTAAGATCTTTCCATTCCATCAAAAATCCTATTCCAAACCCTTTGAAGTTCATCTACCCTACCCTTAGTACATTTTATCTTTTGACCTTATTTCCTAGCTCTGCTTGCCAAGAAGTTGACTCCATAGCCCAATGGTTTGGTAGATCCCTCTGTGGTTTACCCTGAAGTACCTTTTATTCCCACTAAACATTCAAAACAAACCAATTGTCCAATCATACCTAACCTAAAATCTTATAACAAATTCAAGCTAAATATTGAGGAGAGATCCCTCTCCGAAATATAGGAAGGCTAGATCCTAGATTTCAAAAGAAGTTCTTGGTTACCCCTGGTTTTCTTCAATTATAAATCCTCACCCCACAACCTGAGAATTACTAGGGTGATACCGTAAGAGGCTCCCCTTCTTAAAAAGACATAATGGCTTTAGAATGCACATGTTATGCTAAGATGATGCTCTGATACCACTATAATATTCCCAAATGGGGAATGCAACAATGCAATGTAAAATGATAGAAAAATAATGTAGTTCATCATTTATAAAGTAGGAGGCCAATATGGAGACCTTTCATATGTATTTACAGCAGAAAAATAGATGTGAAAGATGGCCCATAAGATGCATAATAGCAAAAGAAAGCCTCATGTTGACCATGTCAGCATTCTACTAAATTTTGTCAAGAAATCCCACTCAAATTCTTCAACCACCCTCCTCTTGACCTAAAAATCCCTTTTTCTGCCTATCTTTACCTTTGCCTAGCGTCAAAATCGCATTAAAAATGTCCAAAATCCACATTTGAAAGTATATAAGGTTTGGCACCTTTTGGCCCTAGCCCCTCAGTCTTTCTCTCCATGTAACATGCGTGCCAAACCAAGCGCTAAACCCGGAAGTGCTTATCACACATATATATATCGAACGCATTTATAACCGTCGATCTGAAAAGATACAATGGCATTCGCAAGTCTTCATCGTGCCCGTGGCCCACTCCATTCATCGCCCAAATTTCCCGTCCACCGTGCGATCAACCTGCAAAATCAACGATTCACAGTACTGCCACTTTGTGCACTATACAAAATCGGTGGTTTATATCACACCACCTTTCCGAGGCGGGCGGTATTTCTCATTTCGGAGTGATTCCATATATCGTTCGCCGTGTGTCCCCTAGTATGGCTCAAAAACCGCCCTCCATCGCGTGTTATCGTTCGTCCGCAGTCACAATGCGATATCCACGAGAGCCGTCCAATCTGGGACAATCCATCCGACGGTAGTCACTCCACTAAAATGTGCGGAAGATAACCCGAGGAAATCATGCCCCTGGTCCACCGTCAACACTCCACGTCATCCGTTTCCCATTGTCCTGGTATCGCACCACCTGTCCTCCAGTTTTTCACCACGTGCTCTCTGCCACCTTGGGTCCATAACTGGTACATCTCTTCATTTTTTCACATTTTCATGTTCATTTCTCGCTATGTCCACCATGTTGCATCACCATTCCGAAACGCCTTCCTCTGCACTTTTCACCATCGCTCCACAGTCCCATCACCAGGCCGACGACCCTCAATGCATCCATCCTCTCCGTGCATAGTTTTTTTTAACACGTTTTCTGGTTTTGCAGGGTTACAGCGGCAGAAAATCACCATGATTTACAACCTCCATTCCAGTAACAAAGAACACATCAAAGGACCATTTTTCAGAGGCTGTAATTATGGAGAAAGGCCTAGGAAGGTATATCGACAAGACTTCCATTAAAGAAGCAGGGTTAACATCTATCACCCTCCAAAGTCATTCAAAGCACAGATCATGCAGGTGAGGATATTAATGGAGTAGTAGAGAAATATCAGAGAATGATCGAGGAATTCAACATTCAGCATTGAAGATCTTAAACCGTAATTCAGAGTTTAGAAGACAGAGGGTACCATTCGCAGAAAACAATACTATGAAGCTTTCTTTTCAGCACCATTTTCTTTCAGGAAAGGATGGAATGTCTATGTGATTTTATTCCTTTACCGTGTTCCAGAAGAGATTTCTACCCAGTGCATTTATTTCAGTAAGCAGGCAGCAGAGTACATACAACACTACAAATTCATTCAGCATATGGGCATGCACGTTTACGCCATTTTGTTTTAAAGAGGAAAATTAAATGTTCATCACCTACTCCCTTTCCGAGCTTTCTTGTTCTCCTATAAAGCTCCTGAAAAAAAAATGATTTAGGGTTCCATATTTTATCATAAAATCATGCAGTGAAGGATTTTTTTTTGTATACATTTTGTTGAACTCTTGTATGAAGGCTCAGAGCCCATAGGGCCTCAGTGAGGAGGATTTCCATCTATTAAAGAGGATTCTGGTCTTTGGTATTTCACAGTGTGTAACGTCTTTCTTATGTGTTATTTTAATATATCATTTCATCTCATCCATCTTTCCTGTATCATGTTTTGGAATGCGAGTATCTCACTATTTTTCTTGGTATGAATTTATCCTAGTTGATACTCATGCTAGAATCAGTCAAGCGCTTTAAATATAGCTCATGCATGATATTATGTTCCGCTATTCATCTAAACCATACTTCTGCTATATTAGTCTCTTTGGGAGGGTGTTTTTAAAACGCTATTGTCATGTATGGATTCTTAGATTGGTAAGCCCATTACATGGTGGTATTGTGTATCTGGATATCAGCTCAATGAAAACTAGTATTCTCTCAATATTTCTTCACTACATACCCCTTCTGATAATTGATTTCTATGAGGTATTTTTGAATTGGCCCTCTTTACAGTAAGCTGTCTCTGAATTGTCTGTTGCTTTTTATATTGGATTTTTGCATGTTGCCTCTGCATTATTCCTTCCTCTGCATCAGTTTCTGAGGGTCTTGGTCCCATTCAGATTAATATTCATTGTTTACAAGAAATAGCATGAGAGCTTTTTATTGATAACTTCCTCTGTTATACCATATGCTCCTTGCTAATATAAGATTTCCTAGGCACTGGTCTATCACAACTCTAGGTTGTCTCTAGGAACGACAACACCTCCATTGAAATAAATCCCTCAAAATGAGGTGTTGCAACCATATATAAAGACTGGAAAATCCTTACAGAATTATTTTAACGGCTTTGTATAGCTGTAGATTACACATCAAATCTAGAGTTGCTATGTGCATAAAAATTTAGATCTATATCAGATCCATGCACTATACAAGCTCCTTTATAGAACCTCCTTGGGGTTTTCAGCAAAACACCAAGTACAAGATGTAGATTTGAGATATAAGACCATGGATCTACTGAAATATTAAGATCTAAAAAGTGTGGTTGAACTAATATATAAAATAGAATAGCCTCCTCCAATGTATCTCCAAAGTGAAGGGAATATCCCCAACACTTAGAAAATCACTCTCCAAATGGTGTGTTGAACCACCTGGCAACTGCACCTATGAGGCTTAATGCCTTCAATATTGTCCTCCCAATGAAGTAGAAACCTCCTCCACTGAAAAGGAGCATTGAAATGGCCTAGATCTGAAATATCTAGTCTCCACTTGTTGCATCTTGAAAAAACAAACAAACCGTCAACAAGATCTACACTATAGTTGAAATAATAAGCTTGGCTCTAAGCTAGATATTGGATAATGCAATACAAATTCTCCCAAGAGCTACTCAATGGGAAGAGGTGGGATTCCCGATCAGAAACACCCAATGCTAAACAATATTCAATCTCAGCTAAACAGTAAGAGAAAGATATATGTCTAAACAGACCATATATTCAGAAAATATGATAAACATCAACAACCTCCTAATATTTCCATCCCCTTCCCTTTATAATACAAGATCTTGCAAACCCTAAACCACTTTCAATGAGAATACTTCTTTCACAAAAGGCATCTCCATCTAAAACTATGTTGTGCCTCATTGATGGCCACTCCTTCATGACAGAGTTGTAGATTTGGTCAAGGTTGACCCAGTCAAAATGTTCCAGCCCCTGTCACACCTAAGGGTGCTTGATTTAATAGCCAATATTTAGCCTTTTCATATTTGGCACTGATTTATTCATTATTAAGGAGTATTATGGACCTCCTTTGCTATTTTATTCTTTAAACAAAGAAATAAAACAAAAATGAATATTCCAATTAGCTCATGGCTAATTGGGAATATTACACACTAGGTGAACTCCGTTATCAATGTCTCATGCTCTTATGTTGTTGATTGTTGTCTTATTTCCTCTTGCTTAAAGCATGTATATGTGTTATATAATGCTATTTTCAATGCAATTCTAACTAGGTCACAGAAGTAAAAGATGATGGGTAAATCCAGTAGCTGACGGACCTGGATCGAGTGGTATCAGAATGGTCTTCTTACTTATGCAAATTGTTGGCGTAAATAGTGATTGAACCTGCAACAATAGAGGATGACAAAGACATGTACAAGGCCATGCTCAGGATGTACAAATTGGTGGACATAAATTATGATTCTTATGATAATAGAATAGAGGAAGAGGAGAAAGGAAGATCAAAGAACGATGCTTCATTCACATCTTCCAGTGCTTATGCATCTTCTTCATCACCTTCATTATCTTCTCATCATTCGAATGAGGAGAGAAACCAAATTATTCAGGAAGATAATTTTGAATTAAGGAGGATACTACGAGAAGAGAAGTAGATATTTCATCTTTAGATGCGAGCCACGGAAGAGGAATTGAAGCGCGACGAAGGCTTAGAGAAGCCATCATCACCTTTGTCTAAATCAACAGTTGAGGTAGACAATGTTGATTGTTCTTCAGTATCATCTTCACATGCTATTAATTCTATTGGAAATGTGGAGATACCCATTACAGGAACTGGCATGAGACTCCTTACTAAAATGGGGTACAAAGGAGGAGGACTTGGTGTTAACGGCCAAGGCATAACTCAGCCATTGGAGGTTGTGTAGAGACCTTGATTCAGAGGTTTGGGATACACTGAAGGAAAATGCTCAAAATTTTCAGAAGCTTCCAATGCATGGTTGAAACCATTAAGTAAAAAAGAGAATTATTGGAACACTTCACCATCATCCTATGACAGTGCACATTGTAGAGAAATGGTTGAGGCAAGCTCTTGTCACCATGATTTCACCAGAGACCAAAAAGAAAGGTATAACAAGTATCGGTATTCTAGTGTTTATTTTGATTACAACATGTTACTAAAAATAAACATAAATCATGGCATTGAAAAACATGTATTTTTTTGGATTAGATAACCATGTATTTGCTGAGTGCTAGAAAATAATGGCAGCAAGAAAGAGGATGAGGCATGAAAGGCCTTCTCCATCGTAGGAAAAGAAGAAGGTAAATTTGATCCGAATGGAAAATGGCATCAACTCATGTTATTCATCTACCCATATTATCCATCTACCCATGGAGTTTACCCATGGTATTGTAAATGGCATCGACTCATGGTATTCATCCACCCATGATATTTATTCACCCATGGTATTATAAGTGACCCATGGTATGTATCCACCCATGGTATTCATCCACACATGGGATTTACCCATGGTATTGTAAGTGGTATCTACCCATGGTATTAGCCCATGGTATCCACCTATGGTATTGTATCTCAAAAAAGGCTATAAATAACAAGCCTCACTTTGTAAAAGGACAAATTGTCCGCCACAATGTAGCTTCTACAATTATTCTCTGTTTTAATAAAACAAGTTTCTTTGTGGTTTTATTTTCTTTGTGTTCTCTCTTTTTTTCTGGAATTATATTTTGCAGATCTTGTCAGATCTATTTCAAATTTTTAGATACGAAAAGATGCGCAGAAATTCTGTGCCGAAGGAGAACACAATAAAACCACAAAGCTGTTTATTAAAACGGGGAGAATATGTAAACCCATTTGTGGCGGTATGCCCCGTCCTTTGGGGTGGCTTAAACATTATAGTCTTTTTGAGATACAACACCATAGGTGGATACCATGGGCCAATACCCGTGGGTGGGATACCCTTCTTCTGTGGAATTAAATCTATTATTGTGGATGAATACCATGGGTGGATACATACCATGGGTCACTTATAATACCATGGGTGAATAAATATCATGGGTGGATGAATACCATGGGTCAATTCCATTTACAATACCATGGGTAAATTCCATGGGTAGATGAATAACATGAGTTGATGCCATTTTCCATTCGGATCATTCCTCCCTCCTTAAGAAGCAATGGTCTCCATTGCGTGAAGTTCCCTCCTGAGAATCCTTTGTTGAATATGAAGAACCACTGAAGAGAAGGGTTTTGTGTAGTTAACCCATAACCGTGATGAACGAAGATCCGAGGATAGAGATACCCTGTAATGCTTGTGACCAACTTTGATATTGACAGTGTGTGGCCTAGAAAATGGACTTCGATGATGTGTGGGTTTGTGGATGAACCAAAATCATGACAAACGAAGATCCGAGGATAGAGATACCCTGTAATGCTTGTGACCAACTGTGTGACTAACAGTGTGCGGCCTAGAAAATGGACTTCGATGAAAATGATTTTGTGTAGTTGACCCATAACTGTGATGATGATTGTTGATGAAGTAGCGGGTGCCTACATAGCTTGGGGTGGGAGGGCACGTCTCCAAATAACCCAAGCCGAACATTGCTATGATCAAACTGATGAATGTGAAGCAGGTGCCTACTAAAGCGGGGTGGGAGGGCACGTCTCCAAAGGGAACCCGCTCCGAATGCTGCTCCAGATTTAAAATGAGCATAACTCGGTCAATATAACTCAGAATATTTATTATAACCTGTTTTTGGAAATGGAATGATCATTCTGCATCATTTCATGTGTTTGAAACCACTATCTGGAGACTCTAGACTCTGAGATTTGCGCTGGAACTAGCACGCCGTCACAAAATTTCTGAAAAAAATAGTTGATTTTAAATCAACGATAACTCCCACATCCGGACTCCGATTCAACCGATTTTTTTTTTGAACTTCGGTGATTTTTCAAGAGGAGCTCAGATATATCTCCATTTATTTGAAATTTTGTACTAAAAATGGCGAAAAATGACAGGAGAGCCGCCGTCCATGAATTGTCGTCAGAAAAATTGCTTCAACATTGCTGATTTTGAATTAGCGATATCTCCCTCATCCGAACTCCAATTTGGCCGATTTTTTTTTTTGAATTTGAGTATTTTTTCGCAAGGAATCCAGATATGGTCTTTGTTTTTGCAATTTTTTTACCAAAAGTTTCAGATCTGATCTGAAAGCTCGCCGCCCAAAAACATTCATGGATTTTGCTGAAGATTGCTGCAAAACATTGAAACTGAAATATGTTTCAAACCCTCATTCCCATGGAGGCGTAACCTGAATCTGATACCACTTACAATACCATGGGTAAATCCCATGTGTGGATGAATACCATGGGTGGATACAAACCATGGGTCACTTATAATACCATGGGTGAATAAATATCATGGGTGGATGAATACCATGAGTCGATGCCATTTACAATACCATGGGTAAATTCCATGGGTAGATGGATAATATGGGTAGATGAATAACATGAGTTGATGCCATTTTCCATTCGGATCAAAATTAGGTATGGAGGAAGAAGACTAATTGCATCCATTGTGATAGAAATATTCATCAAAGAGCCACATGTTAGAGGCTCCATCCAGAGTAGCATCTCATGGGAAAAGTGTCCATACATGAACTAGTTGAGACAATTATTCAAGAAGAAAATGCTCCACAGAAATATGACCCATTCACTTTGATAAGTGAGCGATGGTTTTTATAGGTGTGGTAGTGTGTCATGGCCTTATTTTTTAAATCATGTGTTGCATGTTAAAATGTAAAAGTGATGATGTGTTTTCCATCACTTATGAAGAAACAATGATGTTTTGGTCTTGTATTGATAGTTGGGGCATTGATTCCATTTTAATGTAAAATTGAACACAAAGTATGAGTTATAAACTCGTGGCAAGTATGCGATGCTTGGGTCATAGTTGGTCATGTAATTAAGCATGTAATTTGAAAATATTGTACTACATGTTGTAGAGGATGTAGGTGTTGGCTCATCCCTTATGGCTCTGAAGAACAATGGTGAAGGAGAATAAAGGGTGACCCTTGAGGACACTTGTGGTGCAGACAAGGTACGAAGAAACTGCAGATTATTTTCATGCTTTTGGTAGAAAAAAATCTCCTCATTCGGGTGGATTGATCCAGGTGACTCCAGAAACCCTTATAAGACCAAGAGGGATCAGAAATGATCAAAATTAAAAGTGGTCAGAATTCTTTCAAACTGGGACAAGATTGTAGTGCTCGTTGCCCCGATTCCAATGGTGTGAAGAGCACTCAAATATGATTCTGTATGAGAAAGTTATTGATGTTTGAAGTTTGTACCAAGCACCAAAAAAACAAGTCAAAGTCAACATTCTGCCACATGGCAAGCCGTATGGATAACATGTGGTAAGCCCAGTGGGACCCACAAAGCTAATGTGACAGTACAGTCAGCAAAATAGGTGGACTAGCAAAAAGTTGATGTGGCAGCACCATAAGTAGACATATGGCAAGTAGGTGGTAGAGGTGGCATATGATGTGGACTAATGAGGGCTTGCCGCATGGTGCGAGATGGCACCTCAAATTAAGCCTAAGTGGCATTGGATCTATGTTTCTACTTCATGTGAGATGTATTCACCATGAATTTTTATGATCCTTATGTAACCTTATTGAAGGGATAGTCATCATCACCTTGTGTGAGATTATGTCATGTTGATAGGAGGCCTATTGTGAGTGAGAGTTATTGTAGCGGAATGTCTCGTGGAGAGACAAGCCACTCATGTTGAGGGCATATATCTTTGTATGACAGAACACATATTTCATGTACATCATCACCATTTACAACACTATATGAATCAGCCTACCCCATTTTGACATCGGGCCCGAAGACGTAGCCCACACTTGTTGAACTCCATTATCAACGTCACGTGTTCTTATGCTGTTGATTTTTGTCTTGCTTCCTCTTTCTTAAAGCATGCAAATGTGTTCTTTAATGTTTTTTTCAATGCGATTCTAAACACATCATATAATTAAAATATCATGGGTATATCCAGTAGTTGACGGACCCGGATCAATGGCATACAAATTGGAGCTTCCTGCACATTCCTGACTGCACCCAATTTTCCATATTTCATGCTTAGAGAAGGTGATAGGTGACAAGATCCTAGTTCAAACAATATTTCCAGAACTTGACGAAGAAGGAAAAATCATATTGGAACTGGAAGCAGTCACAGAAAAAATAACTCGACAGCTACGAAATCGATCAATTTCAGAGTATCTCATAAATTGGAAGAACTTACTCACTGAAGATTCAACATGGGAGGATGATAATTTTATACAGAGGCATCCAGAACTACTCAAGTGTTGAGGACAACTGTAATATTCCTAAAATTTAGATTTTATCTAAATTGAATATTATAGTTGATTTTATCCCAGATAGGTAAATAAAGGGGGTAAGAAGGCCCCATAATCCTTGAGGAGGAATAATAACACTCCTCATGTGAAAGGAGGAAGAATAAGGTAGTTGATTTTAGCACCACATGGTGTGAACAGGATTGGATCATGTTTGATCTAGTCATTTTGACCAAGTCCACATGCACAGTCTAGATACAATGTATCTCCTTGTTGGACTGCACAGTTTTAGAGGAGGATCACTTGCATGAGTTTGGAGGCACATTTGGATGGGACCCATGGTGGAGAGGATCACTTGCTATATATAAAGATGAGGAGAGCCATTTTTATACATGTTTGATTATTATTTGCTTGGGTCTGTTGAGACTATGCTCCTCTTGTTGTGCTGCATAGCACAAGGGTGTTCCCGATTGGGAATCCCTACCTCATCCATAGGGAAGGAGAGGTTCTAGAGCTACATTTCTTCATTGCAGCATTTGGCCAAAGCTACCTCCTTCAGTCACAGCGTTATTCATGAAGCGGGATAACTTTGTGATGCAGGGTGCAGCAACAGAGGATCTCCTGGGTCATTCCTTGGGTTGTTTTCGGTGGAGGGCTTGGCTATCCATTGGAGGATCGGTGAGAATGACTCCCAGGCATATTTTCATATCATTTTCATCAGGCCAACCATCCATCTTCCCTCACAGTGCAGTTTCCAGCTAGATCTGTGTTATTCTGGGAGGCAGTTGCTGGGAGGGTCATTTGAGCTCATCAGGAGGGGTTGTTTCTGAGTAAAGTGATCATCCTTTTGCTTAGAGACACTATCATAGGATGGAATCATTATCTCATATCTGCTACAGCCTCATTTCATATTTTTATTCAGTTGCAGTGACAAGTTAATTTTCACATTGTACATTCTCTGGCATTTCTAGCAATCTCTCCTAGATTGGCTAGAAATCTTGTATTAGAGCCCATTCCTCTATTATTGGGAATTTATTTGTATATTTTAGCCATATTTCATGTATATTCATCTACATCAGTAGCTACTCTAACATAGACTGTGCAGTCACTGCTCTTCGGCATTTTACACTGTTGCAGTATCTCATGTATCTATTGTTTTGATAATTGGAGACTTGTTCCTAGGGTTTGAGTGGCATGTCCCTCAAGATATTTCTGTATATTTTTTATGATATATTAATGAACATGATGGCTGCATTATTTTCCCTTTATTGACATGTTCATATTTGCATATTTTAATGATTATGTTCATATATTGTTGTAGCTCACTGTTCGAGCACTTTTCTGAGATACCGAGGGGTAGGAGATCTGTTTAGCCTACCTTGAGGGATTTCTTTGAGCTCAAATTCTAGAAGTGTAATGTATGACATGTTAAATAATGGATCCAAGTTCCCTTCCATCTTATTTTAGCATTACCTTCCTTATACAGTGTCCCTTTCGACCATATTGCAGAAATTCCTGAAAAGGGGATATTACAGTGGTATCAAAGAATCAATCTTGGCTCAGCATGTGCATCCAAGATAATATTCCATTAGAAGGAGAATATCCTCATGTAGAAGAGGAGTTGTACAAAGGAAACAGGAAAAGAGTAATGACAGAAGAGGAGATCTCCCTGCTTCTTTTCCAAACAATGGAAGCTATCATAGAAGATCTAAAAGAGATAGAAAGGAGGAATCGCAGAAATTTTCTGAGAGGGTTTGAAGATGAAGCAAGCCCTAGCTATTATCATGATGGGTGTGGGAATTCAGCCACAAATGCAGATCCAAAACGTATTTCATTGCCCACTTTCACTGCAAGGAGAATGGAGGAATAAGATGAGGCCATTGGAAGAGCAGTGCTGCAGCTCAAAGGTATGGCTCAGGGTTGGTGGTTTGAAAATTCTGTTTCATATTATCATG
The DNA here is from genome assembly GCA_034641835.2 of Pinus albicaulis. Lineage (NCBI taxonomy): Eukaryota > Viridiplantae > Streptophyta > Pinopsida > Pinales > Pinaceae > Pinus > Pinus albicaulis. Next base: position 794,263,471 of record CM076582.1, on the reverse strand, counting down.
TAAATACATATGATGAATTCACTAAGGGATTAGTGAGGAGACTTGATAAAAATCACTGTGAAACATCATGTATCAAAACCTCAAACACTTTGCATGCATTTGAGGGAACCATGAAACAAACTCCATTCCATATTTCTGAAGGGGATGAAAACATGTATGATGGCTTGCTAAGGGCAAGATCCCCATTGTGTGAAGGGCCCTCTTCCATTTGTGAAGACATGGAGGTACTTCCTTCAAGGGATGACCAAGATCTAGGGTCTCTCCTTGATGATGAGGTATTCTCAATTATTGATGGGGAGGATGAGCATAAGAGATCTAACAGTGTTGTCCCATTGGGAGGAGATCCATCACCACATGGAGGTGAAAAGGGAGCCATTGCTTCCATTAGAGTATCCCTTGTATCTTTACAAGGAGTTCCAAATGATTCAACATGTGGGAACCAAGGCACAATTCCAGAGCCATATGCAGCAGTTTTTGGGGATTGTGAGATGGAGGAGGAAGAGAAGGATCAGCATCAAGGGATGATACACCCTTATCTATTCTAAGGATTTTTTTCACAAGAGAAGGAGACTATACTATGCAGTGAAGTGAGGGACAAATCATTCCACTTATATATACAGTTCATTTCTGAACTAGATGTCTCACTATATGGAGGGATTACACCTGAGAGGCCCCCTGATCTAGAGTTGATGAGGGACATCTTGTCATGTAGTTCACCATTCTTGTATTCCAGAGAGGTGAAGACTTTGGAGGATAAATTTTTCATGGGGGATGTTAAAGTAGCAGGAAGTAGAGTGAGGGGAGCTTCATATGCTAGATCACAAGCACTGTGTCTGGGGAGGATTGATCCATATTGGAGATCTCAGCTCTTGGTAGAGTACTCCAAGGATCTAGGTGCATGCATGATTCTTGATGACCCAGATGGACAGGAAAAATACATGGTGGATGATGTGGTCATCTATTTCTATGGCAACATCTTCTTGACTAGGGCTTCTAGTCTCAAGGAGAAACTATTACATGCAGCACATGAGGACTTCCTAGCTATGCACCTTGATGCATATCTTGCTGTGTTAGAGGAGCTCACTTGGGAGGGCATCCAGCAGGACATATATTATCATATGGAGAGATGCATAGCCCAGATGATGATTGAGAGGATATCACAGCCACCTTCCTACTCATTACGAGTGAAGGAGCTTTTTCAGTTGAGCCATTTCAGCTCAAGGCCTCAAGTACATAGTAGAGAAGGTATAATTTCACATTGTGCTTTGTACTTCTTTACTTTATATGAGCAGCATATTGTACCAAGGAGGAACATCCCTTCTTGCATATTGTATGATGTACTTGCAGCTACTTGTAGCACTGATTTTGGCTACCTTAATGGTGGTTTTCGGGGGAAGCCACATGACTCTTGGTGTGCACCATTGACACCACATTATACATTCATGTTCAAATATTATGGGATGACTGTGGTAGAAAAAAAGTGGCTGGTAAAGCACTTGTTATTACTTGTTTTGATGCAGCCAAGGAGTGCACTGCACTAGTTCCATTTTTGGAACTATGATTGACTCTCTGGTTTTCATTTGGTAGCCTGTTTTCATTGTCTTTTGCTTCCATATATTGCTGATATGTTTATGCTCATGGGAAGCTTTGCTTGGAGAGTGGGATTGGAGTTGAGGATGCCCATTGGGATTATGATTCTCACCTTTTCACATATTGTATGTTTCAGGAGAAACAATGGGCACACCATGATTTCCACATCACCCCTTTTCCCTTCTTGTAGGAGGAGCCATTGGGAGAAGATGCATTGTTGGAGGAGGCACTTCATGGTTGATTCATTTTGTGGGGAGGCTTAGGCCAATTTTGGAGGCCATGAAATTTCAGCCCAATATCAGCAACCCCCTCACACTTATCATAAACGGAGGGAGAAACCACTTGGATGGAAAAGTCTAAACTCTCCATTCAGCCCCAACACATTGCATAGATCTGGGGTTGAGGATTTCTTGGATGAGCTACCTAGGATGGATCATTTCATTTGGATGATTGCATGGGTGAAGGATTCACTCATTGGGAATAATACTTCCCATGTTTCTCATCACTCCTACCTTGAGGAGGCCATTGAAAAAAAATATATTCCTAATTACATATCTCTTTGCCTCATGATGCACACTTCTATTTGATACACTTGGAGGGATTCATGGAGGACAAATTTATTGCATTTTATGATGAACCATGGTGGATTCTATTGATGAGGAGGCCACAAGAAGAAATGGGGGGAGAATTTTTCTCTACCTTGCATTTTCTTGAGGAAAAGCAACGTTTTGAAGGGGGAGGACTGTAATATTCCTAAAATTTAGATTTTATGTAAATTGAATATTATCATTGATTTTATCCCAGATAGGTAAATAAAGGGGGTAAGAAGGCCCCATAATCCATGAGGAGGAAGAATATAACTCCTCCTGTGAAAGGAGGAAGAATAAATCAGTTGATTTGAGCACCACATGGTGTGAACCGGATTGGATCATGTAGGATCTAGTCATTTTGACCAAGTCCACATGCACTGTCTAGATACAATGTATCTCCTTGTTGGACTATGCAGTTTTATAAGAGGATCACTTGCATGAGTTGGGAGGAACATGTGGATGGTACCCATGGTGGAGAGGAGCACTTGCTATATATGAAGAGGAGGAGATCCATTGTTATGCATGTTTGATTATTATTTTCTTGGGTCTGTTGAGACTATGCTCCTCTTGTTGTTTAGAAAAGGTGCAGTGCTGCATAGCACAAGGGTGTTCCCGGTCGGGAATACCTACCTCATCCTTAGGAAAGTAGAGGTTCTAGAGCTACATTTCCTCATTCCAACATTTGGCCAAAGCTACCTCCTTCGGTCAAAGCGTTATTCCTCAAGTAGGATAACTTTTTGTTGTAAGGTGCAGCAACAGAGGATCTCTTGAGTCATTCCTTGGCTTGTTTTCAGTGGAGGGATTGGATATCCATTGGGGGATTAGTGAGAAGGACTCTCGGGCATATTTTCATATCATTGGCATCAGGCCAACTATCCATCTTCCCTCACAACGTATTTTCCAGCTAGATCTGTGTTATTTTGGCAGGCAGTTGTTGGGAGGGTCATTTGAGCTCATCAGGAGGGGTTGATTCTGAGTAAAGGGATCAGCCTTTTTCTTAGAGACACTATCAGAGGAGGGCATCATTATTTCAGATCTTCTATAGCCTCATTTCATATTTTGATTGAGTTGCAGTGACAAGTTAATTATCACATTGTACATTCTCCAACATTTCTAGCAATCTCTCCTAGATTGGATAGAAATCTTGTATTAGAGCCCATTCCTCTATTATTGGGAATTTATTTGTATATTTTAGCCATATTTCATGTATATTCATCTACAGTAGAATATACTCTAACATATACTGCGCAGTCACTGCCCTCCGGCATTTTACACTGTTGCAGTATCTCATGTATCTATTGTTTTGATCATTGGAGACTTGCTCCTATGGTTTGAGTGGCATGTCCCTCAAGATATTTCTGTATATTGTTGCTGATATAGTAATGAACATAATCACTGCATTATATTCCATTTATTTACATGTTCATATTTTCATATTTTAATTATCATGTTCATATATTGTTGTAGCTCACTCTTTGAGCACTTTTCTGAGATACCAAGGGGTAGGAGATCTGTTTCGCCTACCTTGAGGGATTTCTTTGAGCTCAAATTTTGGAAGTGTAATGTATGATGTTTTAACTAAGGGATCCAAGTCCCCTTCCATCTTATTTTTGCATTACCTTCCTTATACAGCGTCCCTTTGGACCATATTGCAGAAATTCCTGAAAAGGGGATATTACAGTGGTATCAAAGCATCAATCTTGGCTCAGCCTGTGCATCTAAGATAATATGCCATTATAAGGAGAATCTCCTCACATAGAAGAGGAGTTGTAGAAAGGAAATAGGAAAAGAGGAATGAAGGAAGAGGATATCTCCCTACTTCTTTTCCAAACTATGGAAGCTATCATAGAAGATCTAACAGAGATAGAAAGGGGGAATTGCAGAAATTTTCTGAGAGGGTTTGAAGATGAATAAATCCCTAGCTGTTATCATTATGGGTGTGGGAATTCAGCCACAAATGAAGATCCATAGTGCAATTCATTTCCCACTTGCACTACAGGGAGAATGGAGGAAGAAGATGAGGCCTTTGGAGGAGCAGCGCTGCAACTCAAAGGTATGGCTCAGGGTTGGTGGTTTGAAAATTCTGTTTCATATTATCATGTAAATACATATGATGAATTCACTAAGGGATTAGTGAGGAGACTTGATAAAAATCACTGTGAAACATCATGTATCAAAACCTCAAACACTTTGCATGCATTTGAGGCAACCATGAAACAAACTCCATTCCATATTTCTGGAGGGGATGAAAACATGTACGATGGCTTGCTAAGGGCAGGATCTCGATTGTGTGAAGGGCCCTCTTCCATTTTTGAAGACATGAAGGTACTTCCTTCAAGAGATGACCAAGATCTAGGGTCTCTCCTTGATGATGAGGTATTCTCAATTATTGATGGGGAGGATGAGCATAAGATATCTAATAGCATTGTCCCATTGGGAGGAGATCCATCACCACATGGAGGTGAAAAGGGAGCCATTGCTTCCATTAGAGGATCCCTTGTATCTTTACAAGGAGTTCCAAATGATTCAACATGTGGGAACCAAGGCACAATTCCGGAGCCATATGCAGCAGTTTTTGGGGATTGTGAGATGGAGGAGGAAGAGAAGGATCAGCTTCAAGGGATGATACACCCTTATCTATTTCGGGGAGTTTTTGCACAAGAGAAGGAAACTGTACTACACAGTGAAGAGAGGGACAAATCAATCCACTTATATATACATTCCACTTCTGAACTAGATGTCTCACTATATGGAGGCATTCCACCTCGAAGGCCCCCTGATCTAGAGTTGATGAGGGACATATTGTCATGTAGCTCACCACTCTTGTATTCTGAGGAGGTGAAGACTTTGGAGGATAACTAGTAGGTAGCAGCGTGAGGGGAGATTCATATGCTAGATCACCATCACTGTCTCTGGGGAGGATTGATCCATATTGGAGATCTCAGCTCTTGGTAGAGTACCCTAAGGATCTGGGTGTATGCATCATTCTTGATGACTCGGATGGAGAGGAAAAATACATGGTGGATGATGTGGTCATCTATTGCTATGGAAAAATCATCTTGACTAGGGCTTCTAGTCTCAAGGAGAAACTATTACATGCAGCACATGAGGACTTCCTAGCTATGCACCTTGATGCATATCTTGCTGTGTTAGAGGATTTCACTTGGGAGGGCATCCAGGAGGACATATATCATCATATGGAGAGATGCATAGCCCAGATGATGATTGAGAGGATATCATAGCCACCTTCCTACTCATTGGGAGTGAGGCAGCTTTTTCAGTTGAGCCATTTCAGCTCAAGGCCTCAAGTACATAGTAGAGAAGGTATAATTTCACATTGTGCTTTGTACTTCTTTACTTTATATGAGCAACATATTGTACCAAGGAGGAACATCCCTTCTTTCATATTTTATGATGTACTTGCAGCTACTTGTAGCGCTTATTTTTGCTACCTTAATGGTGGTTTGTGGGGGAAGCCACATGACCCTTGGTGTGCACCATTGACACCACATTGTACATTCATGTTCACATCTTATGGGATGAATGTGGTAGCTAAAAAGTGGCTGGTAAAGCACTTGTTATTACTTCTTTTGATGCAGGCAATGAGTGCACTGCACTGGTTCCATTGGTGGAACTATGATTCACTCTCCGATTGTCATTTGGCAGCTTGTTTTCATTGTCTTTTGCTTCCATATATTACTGATATGTTTATGCTCATGGGAAGATTTTCTTAGAGAGTGGGATTGGAGTTGAGGATGCCCATTGGGAGTATAATTCTCCCCTTTTCACATGTTGTGTGTTTTAGGAGAAAGAATGGGCACACCTTGATTTCCACATCACCCCTTTTCTCTTCTTGTAGGAGGAGCCATTGGGAGAAGATGCATTGTTGGAGGAGGCACTTCATGGTTGATTCATTTTGTGGGGAGGCTTGGGCCAATTTTGGAGGCCATGAAATTTCAGCCCAATATTAGCAACCCCCTCACACTTATCATAAATGGAGGGAGAAACCACTTGGATCGAAAAATCTAAACTCTCCATTCAGCCCCAACAGATTTCATAGATCCTGGGTTGAGGATTTCATGGATGACCTACCTAGGATGGCTCATTTCATTTGGATGATTGCATGGGTGAAGGAGTCACTCATTGGGAGTAAGACTTCCCATGTTTCTTATCACTCCTACCTTGAGGAGGCCATTGAACAAAAAGAATATTCCTACTTACATCTCTCTTTGCCTCATGATGCACACTTCTATTTGATACACTTGGAGGGATTCATGGAGGAAAAATTTATTGCATTTTATGATGAACCATGGTGGAGTCTATTTATGAGGAGGCCACAAGATGAAAGGGGGGCATAATTTTTCTCTACCTTGCAGTTGCTTGAGGACAAGCAACGTTTTGAAGGGGGAGGACTGTAATATTCCTAAAATTTAGATTTTATCTAAATTGAATATTATAGTTGATTTTATCCCAAATAGGTAAATAAAGGGGGTAAGAAGGCCCCATAATCCTTGAGGAGGAAGAATAACACTCCTCATGTGAAAGGAGGAAGAATAAAGCAGCTGATTTGAGCACCACATGGTGTGAACATGATTGGATCATGTTTGATCTAGTCATTTTGACCAAGTCCACATGCACTGTCTAGATACAATGTATCTCCTTGTTGGATTGCACAGTTTTAGAGGAGGATCACTTGCATGAGGTGGGAGGCACATGTGGATGGGACCCATGGTGGAGAGGATCACTTGCTATATATGAAGAGAAGAAGAGCCATTGTTATTCATGTTTGATTATTATTTTCTTGGGTCTGTTGAGACTATGCTCCACTTGCTGTTTAGAAAAGGTGCAGTGCTGCATAGCACAAGGGTGTTCCGAATCGGAAATCCATACCTCATCCTCAAGGAAGGAGAGGTTCTAGAGCTAAATTTCCTTAGTCCACCATTTTGCCAAAGCTACCTCCTTCAGTCACAGCATTATTCCTAAAGCAGGATAACTTTGTCCTGCACGGTGCAGCAACAGAGGATCTCTTGAGTCATTCCTTGGCTTTTTTTCGGTGGAAGGCTTGGATATCCATTGGAGGATCAGTGAGGAGGAAATTGGAGGATTATTGAGGAGTACTCCTAGGCATATTTTCATATCATTGGCATCAGGACAACCATCCATCTTCCCTCACAGCATAGTTTCCCTCTAGATCTGTGTTATTTTGGCAGGCAGTTGCTGGGAGGGTCATTTGAGCTCATCAGGGGGGGTTGTTTCCAAGTAAAGTAATCAGCCTTTTGCTTAGAGAGACTATCATAGGGGGATATCATTATTTCAGAAATACTACAATCTCATTTCATATTTTGATTTAGTTGCAGTGACAAGTTAATTGTCACATTGTACATTCTTCGACATTTCTGGCAATCTCTCCTAGATTGGCTAGATATCTTGTATTAGAGCCCATTCCTCTATTATTGGGAATTTATTTGTATATTTTAGCCATATTTCATGTATATGCATCTACAGCAACAACTACTCTAACATAGACTACGCAGTCACTGCTCTCCGGCATTTTACATTGTTTCAGTATCTCAGGTATCTATTGTTTTGATCATTAGAGACTTGTTCCTATGGTTTGAGTGGCACGTCCCTCAATATATTTCTATATATTGTTGCTAATATATTAATGAACATGATGGCTTAATTATATTCCCTTTATTGAAATGTTCATATTTTCAGATTTTAATGATTATCTTCATATATTTTTGTAGCTCACTGTTTCAGCACTTTTCTGAGATACCGAGGGGTAGGAGTTCTGTTTAGCCTACCTTGAGGGATTTTTTTGAGCTCAAATTCTGGAAGTGCACTTTATGATGTGTTAAATAATGGATCCAAGTCCCCTTCCATCTTATTTTTGCATTACCTTCCTTATACAGTGTCCCTTTGGACCATATTGCAGAAATTCCTGAAAAGGGGATATTACAACAACACTTTTTTGAAGGAGACGGGCATGTTAGATCCCTATAATACTAGTGTATCCCCTTATTTTTATTGCTAGTATAATCCCCTTATTTTTATTGGTGTGCCCATGTAGTCCCCATATTGTTATTATTGTGCCCCATATAAGCTAACTATTGTGATTTTTGTGCCTTACATTGTTATTGTTATGTCAGCTAGGATTATATTGTGACCCATTGGACTCCTATATATAGAAAGGAGGTTTTTTCATTTGTACTGTCCAATAATTGTTCATTTATGTAATGTAAAGGAGGTTTCCCCATCGAAGAGGCTAATTTCTAAGATGTTGATCTCTCTTTTCCACTATTTTGTGAGATAGTTTCGTAATATTGTCTAAAAACTCTTGATTTTTCCTTTTAATTTCTACACTTTCCATCACTGACATCATGTGCATGCCAATGTTAGGAAGAGGAAAATATTGCTGCAATTGTATTTCATGTTGGATTCCCCTCTTGGGAGGAAATTTTTGGCAAAAAAGGAGGTCTTTGGATAGGACCCAGGTTCAGGCTTAGAGCCAACAAGGTTACGTTGTAGTCTAGGACAACGTCGGAATTTTCACCCTACTCAAGAAAGCGAGTCTCACCCGAGGCGTGTCATGACCTTATTGGGATTATAAACTAGACCGTTAACATTGAGGGGATATCACTAATAGAAATTCATTTCTCTTTTCATATAGAAGAAATTCATGTATCTCAACTTAAGAAACACGTTATCATTCAACCATACACATTATGAGCATTGAATTAAATTTTTAAAATAGTCACACGCAAAATGATCAACAAGTATCAACTAGTCCATAGCACACAACATGACATCAGTCTGATTCTATTAGCTTATCTTAAAAGAGTACAAATATACTCCACAAAGTTCAATACATTTTAGTCCAATACATACAACTCCGTCGGGCTCTACGTAGGCTCTGATCAACTATCAGCCTCTAACTATCCTCAGAGTCATTCCTTCCTTTCTTATTTATTCCTGCCAACTGACATTATCAGTCTTTGCCCCTTTTCCGCTCAAATGTTCCCTTGCACTCCACTGCCTTCCATCTCTTTTCCATCACTGCGAGTTCTATTGCTTGTTCCTTGTCTCTCGTCTCTACCATCTGTGTCGCCACATGTCTGTGCTCTGCCACCTTTATTCAGGTTTTCTGCAACCACGATGGCTCCTTTCCTATCTTGATTTCACTCTGCCACTTACCCTTTTCACTCCTATCCTTCCGCATCTCAAAACTATCTTGTCCAAAACAAAGGCCCCAACAGGCCCCAACCACATGCTATTGACTCGTCTCGAGTCAATATTTTCTTGTTGTAGCGGACTCTAGTTGTCCGTCTACTTCTAATGCTGGCATATTTTCCTCTATTGTTTCCATTTTTGTCTTCTCTTGTTCTGGTTGTCCCTCCTTTAACAAAGGCCCAACTCAGGAACCTTGCTCATCGCCTCTGTCCTGAGTTATGTGAACTTAGTTATTTCTTGTTGCGATACTTTTATTATAGGCTCTGTCTCGGTGACCACTTTGTCATCCTAAGTTGCGTTCATCACCTTTGGAAAATTGTTGAACATCTCCGAGAGTTTGAGATTGGCCTCAGACGCCAATCGCTGAATTTCTTCTTCCTTATGTTGGGTTGTCGTAGGTCCCTGAATATTTGTTTTGTTGTTGCTAAGCTCTCCTTGATAGTCTGAATATGTGTTTTGAGTACATATGCTTGGTCATATAGCTGAGTGCGACTAACCAGATCTTTTGTTTCCCTTATCTCGACAACGATCTTCTATAATTGCTCCAAAACAGGATGATCCTTCCGTTGGTGTTCCCATGTTTTGGCCAGGTTGACAAGACCAAAAGATGAGACAACATAGAACCACTTTCAGACCTTAGGATCTAGCCCTCCTAGGTCCAGAGAGGGATCTCTCTATATGAGTCAAGGTTTGTGTCTTTGAAGCTCTAGGTTATGATTTTAGGCTAGTTATATGGCTCAGGGTTGTTTGTTTGATTGTTTAGGTTTGGTTGGAGGGAATCAGGAAAAGAAGTTCCAATATAAGATAAGGATGAGCAAAGAAGAAGCTTAGGCAGAGATAGATAACTCAGATAGCATTAAGTCCATTGGGCAATGGAGTCAAGAAAGGGTTTATTTGTAATCATGTGCAAGCTTTCAGTTGGGCTAGTCGTCTAGAACATCTGGATCTTAAAGATGATATTTGGAATGGGACATTAAGGACTGGAAATGAGTAAAGAAGAACCATCTGATTCTATCTATCGATCAGGCCAGAGGTCATTTAACTCCAGGTCTGCTTGGACATACTCAGAGGTAGGACAAGGGATCTTAGAAAGGTTTAATTGGGATGGAAAGGTCCTAGTGAGGCAAAGATAGGGTTCCAGACCTCCTAGTGTTCTCAACACATCCAACTGAATCCTAACAAGAACATCTAAACATAGACTTCATTAATTCATACATCAGAGAGTAGGCAATAACATCCACTACACTGGTTAAATCAATTGAAATCAATATTCAGATACACATATAAGCAGAAAACATAAAGGGCTGGGAGAGTAGCAACATAAGGTACCTATCAAGGGTAAATCTTATGCCAAACTTCTGATGCGAGCCTGAAGAAACATAATGAAATGAAAGCAAGTCAATCACAAATACAGAGAAAGGAAAAACATCACCAGCTGCTTAAGATCAAGATCCAACGAAATATGCTTGTCATATTAAAAACAACACCAATCAGGTACATCATAGCCCGTAGCTTGAACATTCAATCTGAATACATCAAATCTCAGCCTATATTACAATATTACACAAAGAACTTGTCTCAAGAGGAAATGCTTGTGTTTCACTGATATCTCATCAACAACCATTACAATAGTTTCTTTTTGTGCTTTATAGCAGATGATGAATAGAAAATCGACTGAGAAGGTAGGTGAAAATTAAATGTATCATTAAACACAGAGTAGAGAAATAGGACTGAGGCCCATTCTGTTTGAATACTGAGTATTTAATGTCTGTCACCTCTATATGCAGGGATGATCTTCTTCATATTTTTCTTTACTCCAGATATGACTTTGCTTCATTTTGGTGGCCATACTTTGTTGTACTTGTGGGTAATAAACAAATGGTGAACAACTGCTGAGAAGTCTGTTCGCATAAATGCTCTGATTGTTTCGAACTGTTGTTAGGGTGAAAATTCCTTCAAGGACATGGCGCGTAATGAAAGCTGTATGGGCGCCCTGTACCTGACGAGGAAAAACATTCTGCTGACACATAAACCCTGATGCTACCTTTTACTTGTGTGCAGGATCATCTGACTGATCCTCAAGGTCCTCAATTGGTGCTTTGCCCCTTAAAACATTGTTTTACCGCTTAAGCTGATCATTAGAGCGCCTTAATCTCTTCTCTTTGCGCTGAAATACTTTGCCATTTCATCTCTGTCTCTGAAAAATTAGCTCGAGCCTTTAATGATGCAGGAAGGTTTCCTCAGAATCTGGACCCTGTTCTTTGAATAAACGACCCATTTTCACATTCCCGGGCCACTTCTCATAAATTTAGCCACTGTAAATGACCTTCTCTGAATTTCCTTGTACTTGCAGGAGAGGCTGCGTATTATGGCAACTACTGACTGTGATGACCCTGCAAAACAACAAACTGTGAGGAAAAACCATGGACCGGGATGATGAAGGCGACGAGGAAGACGAACGTGGCTATGCTGATGAGCTGGGGGAGAAAATGTGGAAGAAATGGTGAAATTCACTCTGGTAGGTGGTTGGCGGAGCACAGAGCGAGTAAACGTGAAAAATGAATGAAAAACACGTAAATAAACCAGTTTTATGTAATGGACTAGGAATATGTATGGAGGGTACTTGTGGCAATGACGTGGAGAGATGGGGTGACGGTGGAAAAGTCAGCGGTGGAAGAATATATCTGGACTGTGGATTATGGTGGAGATTGACGGCGGAGAGCACTGTACAGTGGGTCAGCGGGCGCGATGGATGGGGTTTAAACAATGCGCAGCTTCCATGAATGACAGCCCTTGGATGGGCTCCCTCATATATGACGGTTCTAATCGATTTCACTGGGCGTCCCGTACCGAAGGTTAATGTGCGAAATGAGGGCGGTTTCGGGATAGTGAGGAGGACGCGTGGCAGGAGCTGAGTGGAATCGCTGGGTGTCCAGGGAAAACCACTCAGTGCCCCACGGTGGTGCGGAAAAAACCACGGTTGTTTATGAACAGTGAAAGCGGGGGAGGAGGGGACCACCGTTTTGGGCGCACTCCGCGCCGTTGGATCTGATCTTTAACGGACAGTGGAGATCCGTCGGTTTGAATTCATATATCAAACCCATATATATGCGCATTTAAAAGTTTTTGAATGATTTTTCGCGTGGAGACAGATTCGGAGGAGCTAAGCGCCCGACGGATTTAGCGTTGGTGATGGTGCTAGGTCTCATGGGAAGAAAGGTGTGGGGCTAACGCAGAAGGGGGCTAAGGCCTAATATAGGGTTGGAGATGGGTTTTAATCCATTTCTAATGTATTTTGAAGCCTTTTAAGGGCAACGATAGGGGAATGAAGGGTGGGAACGGTCAAAGCAGGGGCAGAAACAGGATTTAGAGAGGATCTAAGGGGATAATGGGGGGATTAAAGGGGAGCTTTGACAAAGGGAAAACAGGGGTTGTGATGGGGAATCTTGCAAGGATATAGAGGTAAAAGAGGGAGTAATAGGTCCTTTTCAGTAATGGATCAGCAGAGAGGATTAGAATTGGGCACAGCACAAAGAGACTCCAAGGAGGATGAATTTTCAGGGGAAAGACATTCCTTGGAGGCTCCAGAACAATCTAGCCCCCAGCTTGCTTGACAAGAATTTCATAGGGGGCTAACAGTGGCTCCACATGGGGATGGCTTCTCCTTGGAGGAGTCAAGAAACCAGATATGATCTTTGGAGTAGTCCAGTTGCCTACTGTCATAAGCCATCTTTCTTCTTTTGAATTTCAATTGCCACAATATGTTAGATACACAAATCAGCAGAAACACTTCCCCAACCAATCTACCTACCCAACTATGGTCCTAACATTTTCTCTTTGGGTGCATTTGAGCTAGCAGACCCTTTACATTTTATTTTCAAAACAAAAACAAACCTATTCTAAATCTATCCTTATTTCTCCATGAGGCCCGCTTTGACTATTGGCCTCATCTGTTTCTCTACCTAATCTACTACCCGTTGGGATTAAACTATCCAACAGGTTTCTTCACCTACATTCTAAGACAGGAAATTGAAAACAACCAAGCCAAGATTAGGCTGTCTGACTTGCTGTGAATGGAAAGTGCTTAAAATTGAAACAAAACTTTGAAGGCTTGAATTCCGCAACTTTGAAACATCCTTCTTTTTCTGTGACTCAGGTTTTGAGCATATTGGAGTCACCTCTTTTCTTTGATTTCAGCTCTGACTTTGGGCATATTAGAGCTGATTCTTCTTTTCACTGCTGATCCAGATTTTGAGCCTATTAAGACCAGCTACTCTGCTTCCTTTAGCTCTGATTTTTATCATGTTTGAGCTATTATTTTTGCATTCTGGAGGTCCATGTTTTGAGCATGTCTGAACCTCCCCTTTCTCACTGTTTTCAGAACATCTTATCTTTTATTGAAAATAAAAGTTGCAATGATATGTACAATGGAGATGAAACTGGAAATGAAAATCAATAGAAGTAATGCTTGAGCATCCTGCCATTGACAGGACCCCCAAACAACTCTGTGCCATCAAGTTCTCGTAGAAAAAATGCATTAGGACCCACAGTGGCTTGTATGATATACGGACCTTGCCACAAACTGTCAAACTTACCATGTTTGCCTTTGTCCTCTCTTCTTGAATCCCATCTTAGAACTTTATCACCAATTTTGAAATATGAAGCTTTGGTTCTTTTGTTAAACTGTCTTTTGATGCTTTCCTGTATTCTGACAACTCTGCCATAAACCTGCTCCCTTGTTTGCTGCAGATGAATAGTTTCATTGATTCTTCTGATCATGCTGTCTTCCTCTGATTGGATTTCCTGGACAAGTTTGATCACTGGAACTCCAAGACTAGTAGGAAAACTGCTTCTGTTCCATAAACTAGCTGGAAGGGTGACATGTCAATAGATTTCTTTGTAGTGATCCTGTCAGCCCACAAAGCATGTACCAACTTCTTATGCCATGACCTTTTGTTTTCCTCCAGCAGCTTTTTGATGATTGTAACCAGGCTTTTGTTAGATGATTCAGCTAGGCCATTACCCTGGGGGTAATAGGCAGTTGAATGTCCAAGTGCCATTCCATACCTGTGACAGAAATCAACCATTCTTTTGGATCCGAAAGCAGCAGCATTGTCGGTGATTATTTTCCTTGGGCAGCCAAACCGAGATAGGATGAAGTCTTCTAGGAACCTAATAATGACAGAATCGGTGGCATTCCTAGTGGGTATGGCTTCTATCCATTTAGTAAAGTAATCTGTGGCAGTCAGGATCCATTTATGTTGTCCAAAAGAAGAAGGGTGAATTTCTCCTATAAAGTCCAGGCCCCATTGCATGAAGGGACCTTCTATGGTGATAGGTTACAGAGGGAGGGGAAGGATTTTTCTTTTGCCCTCAAATATTTGGCATTTGTGGCAGGTAAGAATCATTTTATGGACATCACCAAAGAGTGTAGGCCAATAGTAACCAGCCCTGAGTATCTTATTTGCAGTGGCTTTCCAACTCAGGTGGCCTCCACACTCCCCGGCATGGAATTATTTTTTGATTCCTTTGGCTTCAGTTTCAGACAAACATTTCAGAAAAAGGCCATTTGGATTTTTCCAATATAGGCTTTCATTCATAATACAGTAATTTCTAGCTGTGAGTTTTATGAATCTGGCCTTTGTTTTGGACAGTTCTGGAGGGGCATTTAGTTTGGTGAGGACATACAGGATATCAGAATACCATGGAGAATTTTGGAATTTTTCCTCTACAGTGAGATCAGGCAAGATTTCCCGCTCATCCAAGGCATTCATCATGTTAATATCAAGGGCCTGTAGATTAGATTCAGCCATTAATTGGGCCAAGCCTTGACCTTTGATCAGTTTAGTGGGTTTTATTTCAATGTCATATTCTAAGATTGTAGCAATCCATTTGCCTCTTTTCCCATCTGGGTCTTGGGACAAGATATCTTTGACCACTATATTTGGCACAAAAGTAATGGTGTGAGAATGCAGAATGTACACCCTAAAGTCTTTTAAGGCCTTGATCAGGGCATAGGCCTGCTTTTCCATGATGTTGTACTTTAAGGGTGCATCTCTCAAGGCTTTATTGAAGAAAACTATAGGCTGTTCATTACCTTCTGAATTTTTCTGCAGCAAAACTGCAGCTATTGTGTGTTGGGAAGCAAATGAAAAGATCAGGAAATCTTTTGAGAAGTCAGGGCTGATAAGGACAGGGGCCTGAGTGAGTGCAATTTTTACTGACTCAAAATATTTCTTGGCTTCAACAGTCCACTTAATACCTGCACCTTTCTTCAGCATTTCAGTCATTTTTCTAAGGTGCTCAGCAAGGTTGGGAATGAACCTCCTAAGGAAGTTGATCTTCCCAATGAAGGACTGTAACTCCCTGATGTTTCTTGGGTGTGTGATTTGGAGTATTCCCTCAACCCTCTGTGGGTCTATCCTGATCCCTTTCTCAGATATAATGTGACCAAGAAGTTTACCTTCTTGCAACCCAAAAATAGTTTTCTCAAGATTCAGGGATAGACCATACCTTCTACATTTCTCAAAAACTTTCCTCAAATGTTTCAGATGTTCCTCTTCAGTTTTAGAGAAGACAGTCAAGTCATCCAAGTAGATAACTATGAAGTGTCCTATCTCCTCTGAGAAAGCTATATCCATCGCTCTCTGCAAAGTGGCGCCAGCATTCATCAATCCAAAAGGCATTTTCACATACATGAAGGTGCCCCATGGAGTGGTAAATGTTGTTTTGAGTTGATCTTCTGGGAGTACCAGAACTTGATTATATCCTGAAAAACCATCAAGCAGGGAGATTCTTTTAGAACCCACTACCTTCTGTAGGATATGTTCCATTCTGGGCAGAGGGTAGTTGTCCTTCAGGGATGCTCTATTGAGGTTTCTGAAGTCTATGCACAATCTAATCTCTCATGTTTTCTTTCTCATAGCCACCAAGTTTGACACCCAATCGGAAAACCTCACAGGAACTATTATGCCTGCATCATACATCTTCCTGATCTCTTTTTCTACTGCAGGCAATTGTTTTGGATTGATTCTACGAAGTTTTTGTCTGAAAGGCTTCTGATTTTCTTTCAAGGGTATTCTGTGTTGTATAATGTTGGTGTCATAGGCCTTTAAGTCTTCATAGCTCCATGCAAACACATCAATGAATTCCTTAAACAAGTCAATGTATCTTTTCTTCATGTCTGCAGGTATAGACTTAGCCAGTTTTATCATTTTGGGTCTGTCTTCAGTGTCTATGTTGCATTCTTCTACATCTGAGTCTGCATGTTCTATAGTGGGCCTCTTTGCTACGTCATCAAAGTAAAAAAGGTCCTCTAGGGGTGCCAGGCCTCTGGGTATGTTCTTATCTTGGGCCTGCAGCACCTCTACCTCTTCGGTATCTGCGTTTTCACAATTTTCGGTTGGATTTCCAGTTTGCTCAGAAAAAAGAATTTATTTCTATGTTACACGGTGTTTCTTGTTCATTTGGGGGATCCCCGCTTGGGCAGCTGTCATCAGAAATCGAGTCTAAATTAGAAAATTCAAACTCACCTCTCCCACCGTGAAATCTTTCGATCTCGTTTGTCTCCTTCAAAGACCCGTCAATATTTTTCATTGGCTCGGCAATCGCAGCTCCGAATTTGTCCGAATGATAACTGCTTGGTCAACTCGGGTCTGGATATGAGCTAGCTAGACAAGCTAATCCATTTGCAATTGTATTTTTCCCCCTAGGAACGAACGCTAATTCATATTCAACAAACGTTTTCAAGAAATCCGCAGTGTCATTCCCGTATGCCCTAAGCCTGGGTGTTTTTCTGAATACTCACCATTCACCTGTGATTCCGACTTTCCGATTGGCGAGCCTCGATTGGATCCTAACCGTTCATCCATTTAGATCCAACGGTCCATATTACTCCTCACTCCACTCATTTTCCCCCGGTCTTTCCCCTTAGGTCAAATCTCCATCGTTGATTCCCCGTCGATCCAACGGCCCTAGTGTAATCGCAAGATCAAAATTCAAAGTTTTGGCACCCTGCCATTTCTCCAGTGCAATTAGATCTCCACCGTTGATCTCTTTAGATCAAACAGCTCTCGTCATCCCTACCCTTTCACTTTTCCCTTTCTGGCTCCACTTTATCCTTAAATCTCCATCGTCCATCATTATATCGGACGGTCCATAGCAAATCTGCCTGGGCCATTCCCCGCCATTACTAACCGTGCACCTTCCAATATCGCGTAGTCGTCTACACTGTCCAATCTTATTGCCCCACATCCAACGGTCAAGACGAATATCACGTAAATCTTATGTCCAAGATCTAACATTTCAAAGTTACGTGATGAAAGCAGTTTTCGAGGGGACATGTGTCAAGCGGTGACATATATCATGTTTTTTTCTGAGAATTTTCCAAATTGCTCAGAAGACGCGCGACACCAGCGGTTTTCCCACTAATACCACTTTTCCCCTTTTTGCGCCAAAAGATCCATCATCAATCCTGACCGTGGATCGCTTTGATCTAACAGCCCATATCACATCATGCTTCCATTCACCTAACCCACCAAGGATTTTCTTCCAATGATCCCCACCGTTGATCTCCTCCTGAGATCCAATGTTCCACGTTTTATCACCCTCCGCCTGCCGGGTCCCACCATTAAAAGGTCCTGATTTCATACATTTTGCTCCATTTTCCTTTGTTTTAACCAAAGTTAAAACCTTTGTGTATTAAAATAAAGGTCTTTATTTCCACCTAACACAGTATTAACATCTCCATCAACGAATCCTGGCTGTTGATCACCATTTCATTATCTAATCCAACGGCCGGCGACCCTCTCTACACCAAACCTTTGGTAGCTCATTCTTCCACCGTTTGCAAATATTTCCATTGGTTTTTCACCTGAATTCACCATTCTGCCACCATTCCACAGGCCTCCACAGCATTTTTCCACCACTCCACTGGGTTTTTATAATGATTTTATTTCATTGTGCAGGATATACGGAGTGGTAAATTCACTTTGTTTCCCACAGTCACAGCCACTATGATTCAGAGTGCAGAGATAACCATTGCAAAAGTGGAAAAGTGTATCAGCAGTGACAGATCAAGGGATTTAAGCATGTTATTGAAAACTTAATGATTATAATCCCGCGTTTAAAGGATAAAGGCACAGTTAGAGCATGAAGAAGATTAAGAGGCCTAATAAGGTCTAAGCACATGAAACAAATCCATATCTATGTTTAATGTTAGCAGAACATATTTTCTTAGAAAATACACCTTCCAACAGAAGTCTCCATGCCCCCTCGAGCCCTGAAAGGTTATTACACTGATAGAAGCTTCTAAGCAACTGTCAAGACAAAAGTCGTGGAAGTATGGCAGCCCTGCAGACTTTCTAGCCACATTACTCACTTCATAAGACAATACAGAGTACATCAAAGCCAGAAAGGACTTCAAATAACACATCTGAGGTTGCTATCAACCTGACAAGATTTCGAACTAGACTACAGAGTACACACAACATGTAGAGCCATTAAGCAGAGTGGGCACGAACACTTCCCCCCACTCTGTCTTAATGAAATCAATTAAATGTACATCTGCTACTACAGTTACTCATTCTCCTATAAGAACCCCTATAAAATTCATTGAAAAGGTGGTTGTTGTTAGTTGTAGGGATTCATTCTACTATTAGAACAGTTTTTGGGAGGAAGTAGCTGATTAGTTTGTAATTTAGTAGGCTAGGAGGAGAAGTTTGGATTGTACTCAGCCATTGAGCTCAAAGTATGTGACTGGTTTTGCACATTAATTGAACAAGCATTTCACAAGATCCTGGTCTATATTAAGGGTGATATTTCCTTACTTATTTCATGTTTAATCATGATGTCCATTTATTCTCTGATAAGAATCAGTAATCAGGCTTAGGATATACCCTTGCATGGTACCTTAATTCCCACTACTCTTTTTACCTTTGATTTTTTCTGTTGATAGTGGATATAAGAACAAATTCATGTAATTTAACTAGTTAAAGATGTTGGTCTGGCCCATGCTTACTGATGTGTGAATTCGGGGTTTGTTGCTTAGATGTTCTTGTTGGGTTTAAGCTGGAAGAATTGGGATACCGGGGATTTAGTGTAAGCCATGTCCACTGGAAGCCTATCCACTTGGGGTCATCTTGCTTGATTGGCATTTCTAAGATCACTTTGATACGGGTAATGAAAGAATTGAAGGTTAAATTCCTTCTCGATCTTGGCCTAGTTAAGTGTTTAAATATCAAGTGTTTCACTTTTTTTGGAGTATCTTTGAAAGTAGGCACAGGGTCAACAAACCTCACAGAATTGATCTTAGGCTACCCTTTTACTCTTTCCTTTAAGCTCCTTAATGTATCCATTCACCATCTATCTAAAATATCCTTTAGTATAGATGACTTGCCCTAATGGAAGCCTTGCTCGGTTGTTATGCAAGTAATCCACTTTCATGAAGCTCCATAGCCCAATGGATTGACACTGACCTATCTTCTTTTGCCCGAAACATCCTACTACTTTTTCCTTTCACTCTATGACCTTCTCGAGTTAATGATCTCCGATCCGGCAATTAAACCAACTAAAACCATGTGCTTCATACCTAGCCTAATACCTTGTTTTGAGCTTTAAAGATATATTATTCTTTGTATTTATAGAGAGATACCTCTATAGATCCAGGAGGGCTAGATCCTAGGATCCCAAAGTGGTTTGATGTTGTCTTGTCTTTTGGTCTTGCCAATCTGGCCAAAACACAGGAACCCCAACATAATGGTGACTCCAGCGACTCCAGAGAAGAAATGAGACTAATTAGCCCTAGATTTGTTGTGTAACCAGCTCCAAAAAGAGAAGAAAAAAGATATCAACGCCTTAGAAATGAGCCACTTCGAGGGGGAAGCCTCCAATACATTACATAAATGAACAATTCTTGGATGATACAATTCACAAAACCTCCTTTCTATATATAGGAGTCCATGGGGCCATAATGTAATCCTAGTGGGCCACAATGTAATCCTAGCCGACCCTAACAATAATAATTTAAGGGCACAATAATAACAAAATGGGGGTTACAAGGGTAAAATAATAACAATAAGGGGTTTACACTAACAATAATAAGGGACTACACTATTAATATAGGGACTTAACATGCCCCTCTCCTTCAAAAAAGTGTTGTCCTCAACACTTGACTTTTCTCTTGATGCTTAAGTAACAAAATTCTCATCCTCCCATTTGGAATCTTTTACGAAGGTCCACCCACTTATTTGAGATACTTTGAAATTGATCGTACTTGTCGGAGTTCTTGTTTTTGTGACCGCTTCAGAACTTCTTTCAATGTGATGTTGATATTCTTGTTGTTTCATTAGATTCTGCACCAAAGTTAGGTTATCCTTTGAGTGTTGGAGAACTTATTGTTGATGCTCGATGTCATCTTCCACTAATTTATCATCCATGTTAGCTATTATTTTATCCTTCAAACCATCCAAATTAGCCTCCATTTCTTCTTTTAAACCATCTATGTTAGCTTCAGTTGCTCTTCGTAAGATCGAAATTTGTTGCACTTGGTACCGTAATTTTGATATCTCATACTCCAATTTTTCCACTTCATGCATCATAGTATAGATTTCTGAGGGATTAATGGGTGTTGAATTATTTTTATGAGGCATTTCAGAATGAAATACTGAAATATATTCTCAATAGGCCCTTGGAATCACTTCAAACTGATTTTTCAAACAAGATTTATGCAATTCGGGAAAAATAATACACACCTTTTACTTGCTTTTGAGGAGCTCGATATTGAAATTGAATTATCTCTGTAATTGAAAATCTTAAATATCTGAAATTCAGCTCTGTATTATCCCTCTAAAGCTTCTTTCAAATTCCACAGGTCTGATCTAATTTGGATTCCCCAAGACAAAGTTGTGTCCAATCTCCCACAATGACCTAATTCTGGACTGGTTCAGTAGAGAAAACTTGTAGGACTTTCCACGTGTCACTGTTTCGTCCTTTGTCTCTGAAATTGATAGCAAAGAAACTAAAGTCCGTGAACTTGCAACCACTTTTAACGGCACTCAAATCCACTACCCAGAGAGAGAGTTATTGAACTTTTCCCACGATCACCTCTTTGAGATGAAATTCAGGAGCCTGAAAAAGCACTACCTTCCACAGATCATATCTCCAAAAATATTGCAAACCAAGCTTTGAAATTTTTTGATGAATTTCCTCAAGATTTCAGCTTCGCACCATATGAAGTTCAGATTCTGAACCTTCGTAGAAAAAAATTTATAGCGAAAATTCCACGATGACCTGTTTAGGAGCTTGAAAAAATACCTAACTTCCACAGATGATATCTCCGAAAATATTGCGAACCAAGCTCTGAAATTTTTAGAAAATCTTCCTCAGGATTTCAGCTTCGCACCCTAAAAATTTCAACTTCTGAAACTTCGTAGAAAAAAAGTTATAGCGAAAATGCCACGATGACCTGTTTGGAGCAGCGAAACCCTAGAATCCAAAGCTCTGATACCAAATGTTGTGTAACCAGCTCCAAAAATAGAAGAAAAGAGATATGAACGCCTTAGAAATAAGCCACTTCGAGGGGGCAGCCTCCAATACATTACATAAATGAAAAATTCTTGGATGATACAATTTACAAAACCTCCTTTCTATATATAGGAGTCCATGGGGCCATAATGTAATCCTAGTGGGCCACAATGTAATCCTAGCCGACCTAACAATAATAATGTAAGGGCACAATAATAACAATATGGGGGTTACAGGGGTACAACAATAACAATAAGTGGGGTTAGACTAACATAATAAGGGACTACACTATTAATATAGGGGCTTAACAAG
>CM076582.1:794148646-794241124 GCA_034641835.2 Pinus albicaulis | reverse complement strand
CTTGTTTATATTTTTATATCAATCTATTTATAAAATATCTATCTAAATTATATTATTACCATTATGACATTATTGATCAATCATGGATACTTCTTTTTTTCACATGCTTTTCAATATAGATACCTATTCCAATTCCCTTTTGAATATTTTTTAATAATATTTACAATTTTGTTGATTCTTTTTGTTATGTTGCGTCTCCTTTCTTTTTATGTTTTGTTTCTTTTCCTTTATGTTTATTAATTTATTAGTTGGTTAATTTTGATTAGGGGTATGCTATTTTGTATGCAATAGATCTTTATTTTTATTATTTTTTTAAAATAAAAATTTAATAAGATTTTGAATATGTAGGTTTATAAATTAAATTAAGGTATAATGAAGCAATATTTCTAATAATAATTTATTTAATGTGGAGATTTAAATTATTCAAAATTTTATTAAGATTCAAGATTAATAAGATTTTTTTTTTATTTTTTTTTTATTATTTTTTTTTTTGAAAAAAACCTATAAAATTAAATATTAATCAAGGAATCACATATCACATATTGTATTGTCTATATATAGTGATCTTTAAAATTCTAAATATAAGATATATCTAATTTGTCTCATTTTGTTTATTTATATATTCACATATTTTGTCTAATCCTAGTTGATTAGGTGTCAAGCATCCTTCTTCTGAATTTGAATGGGTGCTTGTGAGTCTCAACATCATTCTGAATCTTTCAATTTTTTCTCTTCCAAGTGCTTTGGTGAGGATGTATGCAATTTTCTCATTTGTGGAACAATGTCGTAGGTGAAGAGTCTTGGCCTCTACATGATATCGAATCAAACAATACTTTGCATTGACATGTTTGGTTAGATCATGGAATTTGTGATTTTTGGCCAATTTAATTGCAAAAGTATTGCCAATCAGAAGAGAAGTAGAGTTCACTTGTTTCTCTTACAAATCTTCAAGAATTTTCTCGAGCCACACAATCTCCTTTTTTGCTTCTACAACTGCTAAATATTCTACATCTATTATGAAATTTGTTAGAATTGATTGTTTGTGTGACCTCTAGGAGACAAATCCTGATCCAAGAATCATAACATAACCTGAAGTAGACATTTCATTTTCCTTATCTCCATCAAAGTCTGAATCAGAATATCTAATCAAGATGAAGTCATCCAACTGTGAATATTTGAGTCCAAAGGCTTGAATTCCTTTCAAGTACTTTAGAACACTCTTTGTAGCAAACCAATGTCCCTCACAAAGTTTTTGCATAAACCTGGAAATGATTCCAATAAAAAATAAAATATTTGGTCTAGTAGTGGTGAGGTGGATAAGACTTCCCACAAGCTTTTTATACTTAGTTTCATCCTAAAATTCATTTCCTTCTTTAGATGTGAGTTTCAAATTTCATTTAATTGGTGTAGACAAAGAATTGCATTTAACCATGTAAGACTTGTTCATGAATTCTCCAATGTATTTCTTTTAAGAGAGAAATATATATCTCGGATGTTGGGTCACTTCAATGCCCAAATAGTAATGAAGGCATCTGAAATCTACCATCTCAAATCCTCTCTTCAATTCTTTCTTTATGGTTTTTTTTTAATTTGTTCCCTATTATCAACATCATCTACAATGCCACAAGATAAACGATAAAATTTCCAACTTTATTGGCAAATAAAGTTGCATGATCAAGATTAAATTATTTTAAATTTAATTTTAGAAGATGGTTAGCCGTTTTTTCATACCAATCTCGTGGTGCTTGGTTTAGGCCATATAAGGATTTGACGAGTTGTCTTACCTTTTATTCTCAGCCCTTCACAACAAAACCTTCTTGTTGAGACATAAAAACATGTTATTTCATGTCTACATTCAATAAAGTGGTTTTTACATCCATTTGATGAAATTTCCATCCATTATAAGCTGCCAAGGCAAAGAGAGTCTAGATGGTGGCTAATTTTGTTGTGGGGAAAAGGTCTCCCATAATAAACCCCTTCTTTCTCTGCAAATCCTTTTTCCACGAGCCTTTCTTTATGCTTGTCAAGTGATCCATTTTATTTGTACTTGTTCTTGAAGACCCACTTGCAGCGAATTGGTTTAGTTCCAAATGGAAGGTCCACTAGCTTCCATGTTCCATTATTTATGAGAGAATCATACTCTTTCTACATTGCTTCTTTCTTTTCATCTCGAGAAACAACTTCTTTAAAGGATTTTGGTTCAAAATTAGTAGAGATATTTAATTCACAATCTTCATAAACATCCATAACATCAACATAATCAAAATCATCTACATCACCTCCATTTTTTTTTGGTGGAACTTCTAGTTCCCATATTTCAAACCTTAGGATGAACACTTTCAAGTGTTTTAATGCACCATTTTGGAGGACCTTTATGAGATGGTCCAGGATTCTCTGTTGATTGAGATGGGGCTACATCAATATTTAGCCTTCCAATCCTCTCAATTGTGTCACTCAAATGGTCTTTCTGATTTGAATAAGTGGTTGGAACTTCATGAGGGGGAGAGGGTGGTTCAAAAGGAGATTCCATGGATTGACCCAGGAAGGGATCCCCCCTTTAAGATGTGGAATCTCACTATCAAATTCATGAACATTTTTTTCATGACTAAATCTGTTCAAATGATCAAGTTGTTGGTCAAAAATATTTTCAGTCTTGAAATATTCAAGAAAAACCACATCTATAGACAATATAAACTTATTGTTTACCTCATCGTAAAGACGATACACTTTAGTGGTATCCTTGTACCCTACAAAGATGCCTCCTTGCACCAAATTTGTTTCTTTTTTCCTTGGGAATCAAGGCATAGCAAGTGGAACCAAAAATCCTAAGATGCCTTACTGAAGGAATGTGGCCATGCCACATTCCATAAGGAGTCTTATTTTTTAGAGCATTATATGGACATATGATTTTAATATATACTACACATATAACTGCATCAACCTATAACATCATCTGTACATTTTTTAAAAACATTAATGAATGTACCATATTTAAGATAATTATGTTCATTGTTTTAGCTACAACATTTTTTTGAGCATTGTGTTATCACTACCCCCTACTTCCCAATGCTGAGAATGGAACCGAAGGAAGGTAACCACAAAACAACCTTTAGGTCAGGTAGCTAGCCCTACCAAAACCAGAGAGGGCTCTCTCAATGCCACTTTGCAACCAATGAGACGGCTGAATATATAATGATTTTAAGCTAGTTATGATGCTCAGTAGATTAGGGTTTTTGTTTGTTTGGAGTTTTGCTGGATAGGAATGACAGTCAAGGAACTAGAATTATGGTTTAGGTTATATTTCAAAGGTTTATTTGTAGAGAAAAGGATGAGGCCTAGTAGGTAAACTCATGAACATACTTAATTTGCCATTATGTATATGGTTTTGAAAGAGGAGTTAGAATGAGCATCTAAATGAATTCATTCATCATAAGAGTAAACACATCCATGTAAATCTTATTAAAAAAAGCATATAACGCAATGATTTATGTTTATAAACTCATAATATTAACATACTGAAGCATGCATGTGATGAAAAAAAGGCAACATAACATTTAACTTGATGAAGAAATAGAAAAGAAACAATTCTCAAAAGCATACCACTGGAATCTCAAGAGTATAGCTGCAACATCCATTGATTTCAATGGAAAAAAAGTTTGTACAATAGCTCCACTGCAAATAACAACTATCCAACCTCTTAAAGGACTTGAGGTGGACTAATTATAGAAAATAGAGTTCAAGACACTTCATAGGGTCGAAATCTGATCTAAAACACATCATAAATGTTTTTCATTAGTCATTACTTAGAATCTAGGGAAGTTAGAAACCAATTCCTCAAATTTAGCTAATAACTAGGAGTTCATGTCTCTTGAATTAATTACATCATACCTCCATAAAAAGAGGCAAAAAAAAACTTTTCCTCTAAAAAGAGACCTCATGGGACAACTAAACTTCGAAATTTGGAGATTTTCTGAGTTGAAAACTGTCCAAGGGAATCCAATGCCAAAAGCATTGTGCCTCTAGCAGAAACATCGTGCCTCCCAGTAGAAGCATCACACCTAAATTGGACCTATTTTTTATTACCTTTTCAGTGCCCATTTGCAAATATGGAAATTAGGCTAGGTAGCCCTATGTGTCTTATTTCCAATGCACCCTCAAAACTAAGAAAAAATCCACTAGAAGGCCTCCAAAAATTGATTCTCCCAACCTCACCCCAGAAGCGCTGCGCAGAGGTAAAAAAGGTGGCAGAAGAATGAAAAAGTGAGGCTTTTTGCATTTTTATTCAAAATGGGAGGATAAAATGTTGAGCTGATGTCATATCTGTGATGTACAGGTGAAGATGCATCCATCCATGTAGAGTTTTCTCCATTTGAGTGCTCTGAGAAAAAGCGTTGCGTCGCTGCGCGACACTTCTGCTAAAGGCAAATTGCCAGAATTTTGTAAAAATTACCAAAAATGCAAAAAATTGTCAAAAACATCAAAATTTTCTTCTATGATGTCCTGGAATGAAGGGATAAACATCTAAGGAGGCCTCAATAAGTAAATCCAAATTTTCCTTCTCCTTAAGCATCATTTGGGTTTCTTTAAGACATTTTCTCAAGTTTTTCGCCCTCACCTTGGCGATTTGATTTCTTGTGAAATAGTGCCTTGACATATGCCTTTGGAGATTTTTATCTTTATTTGCCTTCTTCAACAACTTCTCAATATGAATGTTGACCCTATGTAACAACAACTCTTTATCTTGTTCAATTCGGTAGCTATTAATTCATCAAAAGTTAACTGAGCTCATGGTGGAGATGGCTCTCTTTCTTGCTGTTTTTTCTTGGTCAACCCTCTTGTTCTTGGCCTCCTAGGATTTTCTTCAACCTCTGTGTCCTATAGCTTCTCAACATACACCACTTCCTTTCCTTTGCCCTTATCTGCCTCAGGGTTTGCCTTTGTTTTTATTTGGAGGAGTTTTTTTACCTTCAACTGCATATTCTCTTGTTGTAGGAAGGTAATCAAGAAGTTTGCTTTAGAAAGGTTGTCCCTCAACTCTGCTATCTCTGCATCTTTCTCCCTTATGATCTCGTCAACTATCTTTTCCATTCCCTACTCTGCCATGTCAACCTCCATGGGTGATTTTTTTTCATGCTGATGCAATGGTAACTCAACCTCATGCATGAGTGGCTCACTATCATGACTAGGTGGCTGATCCACTGTTGATATTTGTTTAGCTATGGTATTAGGTGCAATTACTCCTTTGATGTTTTTGGGAGAAAAAACAATCCTCCTGCCTTTTTCATAGGTTTAAGTGATCTCAACCCTAGGTGCCTTTGATATCTCTACTTTCCTACTTGAAGATCCAACTTCTTTTTGTTGTGCTAGTGTTGATGATGTGCTATGGATGATATATGGGCTAGTAGGAGGTGTTGATGCAACCTTCTCCATGAGATTTTCCCAAGAAATATTGACTATTGAAAGATGTTGCAAAACAATGTGTTTGACCAAGCCATGATGGAAGGGTGATGATCTTTATCTTTGATTTGTACCTTTTCCACCACCTTGACCAAACTTCTAGACAAATAATTGGGAAAATTGAGTGGTTGAGTAGCAATGAAGTGCATCAATAACCTAACATGATACTTGTACAAACTTGAAAATCTCCCTTGACATGTAAAATATTTCATGATTAACTTCATAAAAGGGGCATATTTATCAAGTAAATTCCTAAAAGGGAAGATATTCTTTGGAGCATCCTTGCAATGAGGTTTCAAGAACAATTTGTAGTTTTCAAGGTCCAATTCCATCCCTTTGAACCATATTTATCCATGATTTGGGATACCTATGGTTGAAGCAATGAAATTTTCTGATATGGTAAACTCAATTCCTGCTATGATGGCCTTGTCATTTTTGAAGCTAGTGGAAAAAGGGCTTGTCAACTGAGCATGACAGCCCACCTCCTTGATCCTCTAACAAAACCTCAAACAACCACTATTTTCAAAACATCTCTTGGGAAAAGGAGAGGCATTAATTTCTTGCAGGGTAGATGGTTCAAACCTAGAATGGTGGCCTCCCTTGTACATATTATTTTATTCTTCAATGGTGTTTGTCAACAAGACGAAACCTTAGTTGGATGAGATGGGTAGGGAAGGTGTAGAATTAAGAAAATAGGGGATGGTGGTAAGGTGGCTTTAAGAGCATAAATGAAGTAGAAATAAGTTAAGGAAAATTCCCCAAAAAAATGAGGAGGTAAGGTGATGATTTGGAAAAAGGATGTAATTGAAATTTATGGAAAAGAATGTGAGGAAGGTGGCCAAAAGACCAAAACACAGGAAATTCCTAGTTTTCTGCCAAAATGTAGTGTAAATTAGGGTTTTGATGAAATTGATGAAAAAGAAGGTTGTGAGTGATAAAGAGTGTTAATATATGATGTATGGAATTTGTATGAATGTTTTAAATGGTTAGTGTAGGGTTTTATTAGCTGAAACAAGTAAATGATGAAAAACACCAAAAACGTAGTGGGAATGACCTAATGAAAGAAACCACTCTTTTACTGATGAAATTTGACTTGAGAGAGGTAGGAATGATGTCCACTTACTGTGTAGGAGATGTGTGAACCATTGTCAAATTGTTTTGAACCTTGAATGATTGATTTGTAGTTGGAAAACCAAAAGTATAGCACACTCCAAAAATGTGGCGCAACACACCAAAAGCGTAGCACAACACTTCTAGAAGCATAACAGGAGGAAATTGGCACAAAATTCTTGTTTTTTCTTCAACCCTTGGCAGTTGTGGAGTGTGATGGTGAGAATATAGGAGCTCTATCGACCATCAAAATATAGAATGAGTTGAAGAAGTCTATTTTTCCCTTTTATAACATCATAAAAGCACTTTTTTGTCTTCTAGTGAAAACACAAACTTTTTGAAGAAATTTATCTTTTTTGAAACACTTTAATGAAGAAACAAAATTTATTTGATGAAATGCACATTTCCTTCACTTTTTCCCTATCCATGCTACATCCCTATGCAAATGTCTTTTATGGTGAAAATTAAATTCTAATCACCTTCTTTCATGACATAAATTGATTCTTTTAGTGGTGAAACAAAAGAGACCTAGACTCTGACCTAGATGAAGGTGTGATGAATTATCTCAGACCCTAAATCATAAATGGATGAAATGACCTTATAAAATGAAAATGACCATGAATGGATTGTAGGGAGTAGAATTTCAGACCTAGACGTATTTAGTGAACAAAATTTTATTTGAAAATTGACTTGAAACATAATTTTTTGACCTAGGACAACAACTCAACAAATCTGAAAGAGTACGTTTGATCACTAAACATTTGGAAACTAACATTGGCTCCAACTGGGGATCGAATCTCCTTCAGGAGGTGTCATGAATCAGGTAGCCTCATCCATTGAGGAATGGAGTCAAAACTAGAAACTGAAATGATCAACTAAAACAGAAAATGACTTTGACTCTAAAACTCACTTGACTTTTTGAAATTTTTAAAAGAAAAACATTAGCTGATCATAGAAGCCTCGTGGCCTTCTCTTCAGGCTTCAAACTTCTGCAACAACTTCCTTATTCTTGGACAACAAATAAAAGTGATATTTACATTGAAAGTGAACCTTTTTCTGCAAGATTATGTAAGGTTATGTTTGAGGAACCTGCCATTCACCAGTCCTCCCAGGCTTTCTTTCATCAAGATATTCTAACAAAAATGACTTATTACCCCTGAACGCTGTAATATTGTATGGAACTTTCCACAGGTTATCAAAATTACCTTGCTTACCTTTGTCTTCATTTCGGGCATCCCATCGGAGAACAAAATATCCTAACTTGAAATCATCATCTTTGGTCTTCTTATCATAGATATTCTTGATTTTCTCCTAAAGTTTTGAAGTGTGATTGAAAACTTCTTCTCTTGACTGCTGCAAATGAATCGTTTGACTAATTCTTCACTGAATATCATTTGGTTCATTGACGATCTCTCACAAATTTTTCATCATCGGCACTGCTAGAGAAGCGGGAAACATTGTGTCGACACCATACAGTAGTTGAAAAGGTGACATGCTGATTGATCTCTTTGTGCTAACTTTTTCTGCCCATAGAGAATTTATGAGCTTCTTATGCCAATTTTGTTTGTTCTCTTGCAAAAATTTCTTGATTATGTTCACCAATGATTTATTTGATGATTTAGCCAACCTATTGCCTTGAGGATAGTATGTTGTAGAATTCCCAAGTCTTATGCAATATTAATCACAAAATTCAATCATCTTTTTGGACTTGAAGGCGACTGCATTGTTAGTGATAATTTTCTGTGGGTAGCCAAAATGAGACAAGATATTAGTCTCCAAAAACTGAATAATGACGGTGTCTGTAGCTTTCCTTATGGGGATGGATTCAATAAACTTCATGAAGTAATCAGTGGTGGTGAGTATCGAATTATGCTGAGCTGATGATGGAAGGTGGATATCACCAATGAAATCAAGACCCCATTGCTAGAAGGGTGCTTGAACTGCAATTGGTTTCAAGGGCATCGGTAAGAGTTTTCTTTTTCCCTGAAAGATTTGACACTCATGACAAATCATGAAAGTCTTATAAACATCGGAAAACAAGCTTGGCCAATAAAATCTAGCTCTTAATATATATTTTTTCTGTAGTATTCTAGAAAAGATGACCACCACAATCCCCTTTATGAAAGACTTTCATCACCTTATCCACTTCTCCTTCTACCAAACAATTCAACAAAATTCCACCCAGGTCTTTCCAATACAAAACATTGTTAAGAAAGCAATACTTAAGAGCCTTCAACTTCAGATGTCTATATTTACTACTAGGCAAGCCGGGAGGAGGATTAAAATTTTTCAAAACATGAATAATATCAGCATACCATGGTGATGAAGAAATTTTTTTAGATACCTTAGGTAATGGATCAGCCTCTTTCTCCTTAGATAATGCAACAATAAAATTGATGTTAGGCAAGCTGGGAGGAGGATTGAGATTTTGCAAAAAATGAATAATCAGCATACCATGGTGATGAAGAAAAAATTTCAGATATCTCAGGTAATGGATCAACCTCTTGCTCCTCAGATAATGCAACAATAAAATTGATGTCCAAGGCATGCAAGTTTGAGTCCACCATGAGCTTAGCCAAGCCCTATCCTTTGATTAGATTTGTAGGTTTAATCTCCAAGCCATACTCTAGCATGGAAGCTATCCATTTTCCACGCCTACCTTCAGGATCATTCTGTGTGAACACATCTTTGACAGCAGTGTTTGGGACATATGCAAGAACTTGAGAGTGAAGAATGTAGACTCGGAAATTCTTCAACGTTGTAACTTGCGCCAAGGCATGTTTCTCAATGATATTGTACTTCAAGGTTGCGTCTCTTATGGTTCCACTGAAGAAGGATATGGGCTGCTCTGTTTTCTGATCTTTCTTTTGCATGAGGAAAACAATGAGAGTATGCTCAGAAGCAAAGGAAAAGATGATGAAATCAAGTGTATAATCAGGGCTGATGAGTGTAGGACGATGAGATAAGGAAAAATTAACTTAATTAAATGATTTCTTTGCCTCATCGGACCACTTCACCTCACTATATTTCTTCAACATATCAGTGATTTCTCTTATATGTTCAGCAAGGTTAGGAATAAACCTTCTTAAGAAATTGATTTTTCCATTGAATGATTGGATTTCTTTCTTGCTTCTAAGATAGTCCAGATTGAATTTCCTCAATACTTGAAGGATCTATTTGGATGTCGTCTTTAGATATGATATGACCAATAAATTTCCATTCTTCCATAGAAAACAAGCTCTTCTTTGGATTCAACAATATGCAAAATTTTCCGCATTTCTGAAAAACTGCCTTCAAATGTTGCAAGTGCTCTTCATCTGTCTTGGAAAAAACTATGATTTCATCGAGATAAATGACCAAAAATACATCATTTTAATTGGAAAAGGCGATATCCATCACTCACTGAAAAATTTCTCCTACATTTTTCAATCCAAAGGGAATATTAGCATACATAAAAGTA
This sequence comes from Pinus albicaulis, assembly GCA_034641835.2. Taxonomy (NCBI): domain Eukaryota; kingdom Viridiplantae; phylum Streptophyta; class Pinopsida; order Pinales; family Pinaceae; genus Pinus; species Pinus albicaulis. Next base: position 794,231,097 of record CM076582.1, on the reverse strand, counting down.
CCCCATGGTGTTGTAAAGGTTGTGTTCTCCTGATCATCCGGATGAACTAAAATTTGATTGTACCTAGAATATCCATCCAAAAATTAAAGTTTGGAAGAACCAACCACCCTTTGCAAAATATGATCCATATTTGGAAGTGGGTAGTTTTCTTTCAACGATACTTTATTCAGATTTCTGAAATCTATAAACAAGAGAATATCACAGTCCTTCTTTCTTAATGGTAGTAAGTTTGACATCCAATTTGAAAAATGGAGAGGAACAATTATACAAATAGTGTAAAACATGTTTACCTATTTTTGAATGGAGGGAAACAACTTGGTATTCATTCTCCTTAGTTTCTGGCGGAAAGGTTTCGGATTAGGATTTAAAGGAATGGTGTGTTAAATTATTCTCTTATAATACACTTTCAGATCAGAATTATCCCATGCAAAAAGATCAGAAAACTGAGACATGAGTGCTACATATTTACCTTTCATTTCAGAGCTCAAGGATTTTGAATTATTGAACATCTTGGGATTTTCAGGAGTGCTAAGATTGAGGTCTTCCACTCCTACTTCTGTTGGAAACATTGTCGATTTTTGTGCAACATCATAATGGTCAAAAAGCTCCAAAGGCACAATACCTCTTGGAATGGAGTTATATTTCAACTGAAGTAATTTCATTTCTACTGCTTTCATATCTTGGTCATCTTCATAAAATTGATCATCTATTTGTGAACTTACAAAATCCTCTTCCGTCTGCAAGAAGTTGTTGATTTTCTTGTCATCATGGAAAACTTTCCAATACTGAACATTATGTAATGTTCCAAAATTTTCCTACAATAATTTGGAACATTAATTTTTGCTGATTTCACCTAGGAGGAGAATAAATGGGTAAGGAGGCCCATGCATAGTGATAATATCAATAAAATCCCTCACAGTATGAAAGGGGGTCATCATTGGAGCTGGTTTTCACACCCTCATGTGTGAAAAGGGTTATTTGCAAGTGGACAAGGTCAAGTTTGACCAAGTCAACAACGTTGGGATAAGAGGTGGAGAGCACTTAGAGAAGCAGTGAAGTATGAATAAGGAAAGAGTTATTTGGTGGAGGAAACCCTAAGAGGAGTGGGACCCATGGAGAGGGGACTTCAATTGTTTAAAAGGAGGGCAAGGCAACCATTGTTTCTCATGCTTGTATTATTCATCTCATTGTCTATTCAGACAATTGTGCATTCTTTGCTGTTTAGCAAGAGTTGCCGGGAGGAATTCCTGTTTAGGATTCCTTCTCCTTCTTGAGAGGCCTCTTGAGGGATTGGACTGATTTTCCTCACATCCGGGCTTGAGGCCAAGCATCCTCCATCAAGACAGTGTTATTTCTGTTGTAGAATAATACTGTGTTGCTGGGTGTTGCAGTGAGGGTTCACTACACCACCTCCATCAGCTATTTTTCAAAGGAGGAGTCTCTCTTCTCTTTGGGAGATCAGATTGGAGGAATTCTGGAGCTTATTGCAGACTTGGGCATCAAGGCCAACTCATTCCCTAGCCCTACAACGCATTTCCATCCAGTGAATGCGTTATTTTGAGTGGAGCATTTGCAGTGGGGCTCTTGCAGATTATTGGAGGGAAAGATCTTCAATGAAAGGATCAACATTTCACTCTAAAGATACATTGGAGGAGGCATATTCAGTTTGGGAATCATCTACAGTCTCTCCATCCAGTTCTATTTCTGAGTTTCTGCAGCTACCCAACAACTCCAACATTTTGCATATTTTGTATTTTATTGCCAATCCTTCTAGGATTGATTTGAGGTAGTATTTGGGAGCTGAGATCTTCACTCTAAATGTTGTATTGGGCCATGTATTGATATATCTATGTATTTTACATATGTAGCATGCAGTTTCTCTTATACACGGCGCTTTCATAGCTTGGTATACGTTGTGTAGCAGTGGTTCTGTCATGATCCATGTACTAGTCTTTTGAGGATTGAGCATTGCCTGTCTTGTGTAACATTTCCTCAAAGATCTTGTATTCTATTGTTGCTGCTATTATTTAATAATGTGGCTATGGATTTCTCTCATGTTTCTATGAGTTGAGTGTTGTTGTTGCACCATTATTGTGTTTTCATATTACTGGGTCTCCGACTTTAGAATATATTGAGATATTCTCATTGTTGTAGTATTTTCCTAATTTGGAACATTACACATTATATGGAACAATGGGTCAATGTTTGACGTTAATCTCATACTTCTTGTTGGGATAAAGTGGTCTTTTGAACATGCTGGGTGAAGTGGCAAGAGAATCAACAATAACATTGTTGTCCCTTGGAATCAATGGAAAAGTATACTCAGTGAAGGTCTTGAGGATATCTAGCACTGCATTTACGTAAGCTCATATTCTAGGATGCTTGGCCTGGTATTCCCCTTTGACTTGCTTTATTAGCAATTCGGAGTCGCCATACTCAAAAATTCTCTTGGCACCTAATTTCTTGAGAATTTTCAGATCGACTATCAAAGCCTCATACCCAGCTTCATTGTTCGAACATTCAAATGCCAATTTTTAAGAAGACATACGAACATTAGGAGGACGATTAAGTGACTAATTTATAGGACTATGAATCCACACTCCAATCCCATCTCCTTCCTTACCTAAGGCACCATCGAAATCCATGGTCCACAAACTGTTTTCTTCATCGGGAAGCTGCAATTTGGATGATTGATCATGACTAGTTGCTTGAAAAACATCTGGTGTACCAATAGGTTATGTTTCTTTCATTGTTCCATTTCTATTTTTGGGTGATTCGCTTGGCTCCAAGCCACTTAGCATCTTTTCTTTCTTTTCTGCACTTAAAATCTTTAAAACAGAATCTGAAAATCCTGAATTTTCTGTTTTTTCTTCAATTAATTTTTTTGGAGATGTTGAACATTCATAATTGAATAAGATAAAAGACTCTTAATCCACGTGAACAACATGTATGGGGTGATTATTAGGCTTTTCTTTTCTCCTAATAATGTATTTTATCTTGTTTTCTTGGTATAGTTTTTTGAGTTGCCCAAAGACCGATATTGTAGAATAGGAAAAGTCGAGCTCCAAGATGCCTCTAAGTTTTTCTCCACATGATCGGGAGAGCAACATTCCATATCTAGGAGGGATATTAGCCACAAAAACATCCATAAGGACATTACTGGCTGGAATTTTCTCTAAAGACACCACTAGATCTTTAATGAGTCCAAGACATTTAACCTTCCCTGAATCAAAAGAGTAAAGTTCATGGTAGGTTCTTGTGATATCCAATACTAGTTTTTCCATGATGGATTTAGGCATAAGGTTCTGAGATGCTTCAGAATCAAGCATGGCATTATGAAGGATAAAATCATGGATATTGAGGCTAAGATAAAAATTAGGGACTTCACTATCTTTTAAGTCATTATCAACAACAAGACCAAATAAAATTTATGGGTGATCATCACTCACATTGACCATATCATAAATTTTATACACCCTAAGAAAATTGGCTACTTGAAACTTATACTGGTCATTCTTGAATATTTCAATTAAAGGAATGGAGACTTTCAGTTTCGAGATTTCATTTTCAAGGCTAAAAGGAGTAGAATTTTTTTCTACCTCTTTGGATGGTGTGTCTTTCTCCTCGAGTTGATCTTTGTGTAGAGTCTCCTTTCTCTATCTTTCATCTTGAACTTCTTTATCTTTATTCTGATTGCTAGAAGAAGCTTCATTTATTTTCGCATGATTTGGAACAACATGTCCTTTATCTTTGCTTTGATTTGGAGTAGTGGTCTCTTTGTGATGAACCTCTGTTTGAGAATTCGGTTTTTTTTTCTGATTTGTAGTGATAAGCACATTCCTATTCCTCAAACCATACTGCCTCTGTACTTGAGTAAGAACATTATGATATCCCCTCTGGTAATATTATGTCCGCACTAATAGCATGTTATCATTTGACAAGACATATTTCTGGCCATTCGATGCATACATTTATGTAGAAAACTGATCCTCTTTAGTGAGGAAAAAAGGTTGTTGATTTTCCTCACAAAAATGATTTTCACCTGAAATATATTCTTCTTCTTCATCATCAGGGCCTTTCGTGTAGTTTTTCTAGAACAGAGTGAAAATTTTCTGTTGAATTTTTGGATCCTGACCCCTCTATTCCCTTTGCTTGATTCTGTATTGAGGCTGTTGATTTTGAACCTTGAAATTGGGATTTCTAATCGAGGTTTCAACTTGTTTATCCACTATGGTCATTTTTTCCATCATTTTATCAGGGTGCCGATTTTTCCCTCTGATGAAGTGGATGTTTCTTCTTTTATGGTTACCCTTTTCTCTGTTTTGATTTTTAACTTTTTGATAATCAGATTCAATTCAACGCTCACTGCATTTTTTCAAGGGTAGATGGGTTTCTTTCTCTCAGCTGGTAAGCCATGTCAGGATCAAAACCATCAGGGTAATGAAGTAATGCAAGGCCCAATGGAGGCTTGATATTTTAAAGAATGGAATCATAAATTATGTTGAACCTAGCTGTGAAGTCTTGTACAAACTCATTAGGATTTATTTTCAAGGCATTGTATTTAGCTAGAACCTGTAATGGATTCTTCTTCTCCTCCCATTCGCCATAAATAATTTGATTAGATGTTTTGAATTAGCTACAGAACCAACGGTTAGGTAGCGAAACCATTTTTTTACCTCTCCTGAGAAACTTTCTGCTAGGATGCACATCTTGGCATCATCATTGTCAATTTCTTCAAGGTTGATGAAATCAATTACTTTGAAAATGTGTTGGCGAGCATTAACCTCTGATGTTCCATCAAACATAGGAAATATTTTACCATAGTTCCGAGGTAGTGCATTGATTTGTGCTAGTAGAATCAATGGAGAAAATATGGCCATGATTAATGGAGGGGGTTGCGAAGGTGTTGATGAAGTGAAAACTTGCAGAGGTAATAATGAAATGAAAGCGAGAGATGATGATGCAATGGAGTGAGAAGGTGTAATAGTAGGTGGTGAAGAAAAAGATTGTTTTTGGTATTAAAAATAGGCTTTTTCTGAATTTACTTGAAACTTATTGACCAAACCCTCAAGCTTATGAAAATTAGACCAGACTTCACTATCAAGCTTGAAATAGGAATATTCAGAAAATGGAAAGTAAGTCTCAAAATCGACAGGGTCAAAGATAGTTTCTAAGAGAAAGGATTTAGACTTAGACCTAAACAAGGAAGTCTCAAATTCAAAATTAAAGGAAAAAAAATCCTGAAGCAATTAGCCTTGTACGCAAGGATTTTGATTTCACAAGTGGAGGAATAGACTTTCTAATTTTCCAATACTTTGATTTCTACTTTCTTAAAAGAATCTTAGGGTCATTAACAATAAGTGAAGGATTTGGGTCTGGATTTGACATAGGGTGTCTTTAAAGAGCCAATTTTTTGAGAATTTTGCACTTTGGCTTGAATTTAGGAGTTCGACCTTCTTAGAATGTCAGAACTTGTCACCCACAAGTCTAAATTTCGGTGAACTAAAATAAGTATCCCTAGGGAAAGTTTTGCAATATCTCCTCGGTAACGGTGCCAAAAATGTTATAACTCCCCCCTGCTTCCCATGGATGAGAATGGAACTGAAGGAAGTTAACCACAAACCAACCTTTAGGTCAGGTAGCTCGCCCTACCAAAACCAGAGAGGGCTCTCTCAATGTAAATTTCTAGACAATGAGATGAATGAATATATAATGATATTAGGCTAGTTATGATGCTTAGTATATTAGGGTATTTTTTTGTTTGGAGTTTTGCTAGATATGAATGACAGTCATGGTTTAGGTCATATTTAAAAGGTTTAGTTGTAGAGACAAGGATGAGGCTAGCTAGGTAAACAAATGAACATACTTATTTTTTCATTGTGTATAGGGTTTTGAAAGAGAAGGAGACAAAATGAGCATCTAAATGAATTCATTCATCAGAAGAGTAAACACATCCATGTAAATCTTATAAAACATAGCATATAAGGCACTGATTTCTATTTATAAAATTATAATATTAACATACTGAAGAATGCATGTGATGAAAAAAAGCTAACACAACATTTAAGTTGATGAAGAAATAAAGAATAAACAATGCTCAAAAGCATACCACTGGAATCTCAAGAGTATAGCTGCAACATCCTTTGATTTCACTGAAAACAAGCTTGTACAATAGATCCACTGCAAATAACAACTATCCAACCTCTAAAATGACTTGATGTGAAATAATTATAGAAAATAGAGTTCAAGACACCTCATAGGGTCAAAATATGATCTAAAACACATCATAAATGTATTGCATGAGTCATTACCTAGAATCTATGGAAGTTAGAAACAAAGAAAATTTTAAGGATATAAATTTATCTTAAAGATTAGAAACATTGGTGAACCTTACTAATCCATAATATGCAAACTATAAAATGCTTGGTGATATTTTAGTAAAAATATTCCAACTTCTAACGATTTTATATAGTCTCTATAAAATTTTGGCGATTTTCAAGGTAAAATATTTTTTCTTATAAAATTTAGGCAAATCATTTTTAGGAAAAAATTGGAATTGGTGAATATATATATATATATATATATATATATTTAAAGCATGGAAAATTAGCCCATCTGCGAATATTAGCCCCTAAAATTTTCCTTGGTTAGAAACCTCTTCCTCAAATTTAGTTAATAACTAGGAGTTCATGTATCTTGAATTAATTACATCATTCCTCCATAAAAAGAGGCAAAAACAAACTTTTCCACTAAAAATACACCTCATGGGACAGCTAAACTTTGAAATTTGGATATTTTTTGATTTTATAACTTTCCAATGGAATCCAATGCCAGAAGCATTGCACCTTTAGCAGAAACGTCGCACCTCCCAACAGAAGCCTCGCGCCTACTTTGGACCTAGTTTTGAGTGCCTTTTAAGTGCCCATTTAAAAATATGGAAATTAGGCTGGGTATCCCTTTGTTTCTTCTTTCCAATGCACCCTTAAAACTGAGAAAACACTCACTAGAAGGCCTCCAAAAATTGTATTTCCCAACCTCACTCCAGAAGCATCGCGCAGAGGTAAAAAAGGTGGCAGAAGCATGAACAAAGTGAGGTTTTTTGAATTTTTCTTCAAAATGGGAGGATGACATGTTGAGATGATGTCATATCTATGATGTACAGGTGAAGATTCATCCATCCATGTAGATTTTTCTCCATTTGAGTGCTCTGAGAAAAAGTGTCGCACCGTTGCACGATGCTTTTCTAAAGGCAAATTTCCAGAATTTTGTAAAAATCACCAAAAATGCAAAAATTACTCAAAAACCTCCAAATTTCTTCTATGATGTCCTAGAAGGAAGGGCTAAAAAACTAAGGAGGCCTCAAAAAATAGATCCAAATGTTCCTTCTCCTTAAGCTTCATTTGTGTTTCTTTAAGCCTTTTTCTCAAGTTTTTCACCCTCACGTTGGCGATTTGATTTCTTGTGAAATAGTGCCTTGCCATATGCCTTTGGCGATTGTTATCTCTATCTACCTTCGTCAACAACTTCTTAAGATGAATGTTGACCCAATACAACCAGAACTCTTTATTTTGTTTAGTTTCAACAACTATCAATTCATCAAAAGTTAATTGAGCTGGTGGTGGAGATGGCTCTCTTTCTTGCTGTTTTTTCTTGGTAAAAAATCCTATTCTTGGCCTCCTAAAATTTTCTTCAACCTCTATGTCTTTCAGTTTATCAACATTCACCACTTCCTTGCCTTTACCATTATCTGCCTCAGGGTTTTCCTTTGGTTTTCTTTGGAGGAGTTGTTTTAACTTCAGCCGCATATTATCTTGTTGTAGGAAGGTAATCAAGAAGTTTGCTTTAGAAAGGTTGTCCCTCAACTCTATTATATATGCATCTTTCTCCCTTATGATACATTCAACTATCTTTTCCATTCCCTACTCTGCCATGTCAACCTCCATGGGTGTTTGTTCTTCATGTTGATGCAATGGTGACTCAACCTCATGCATGAGTGGTTCACTATCATGACTAGGTGGTTAATGCAATGTTGTTCTTCGTTCAACTATGGTATCAGGTGAAATTACTCCTTTAATGGTCTTTGGAGGAAAAATCATCGTATTTCATTTTTCATAGGTTTGAGTGATCTCAACCCTAGGCACCTTTGATATCTCTTCTTGCCTACTTTAAGAGCCAAATTACTTTTGTTGTGCTGGTGTTGATGATGTGCTATGGATGATAGATGGGCTAGTGGGAGGCGCTGATGCAAATTTATACATGAAATTTTCCCAAGACATATTGACTGTTGAAAGATGATGTAAAAAAATAAGTTTGAACAAGCCATGGTGGAATAAACTGGGGTGATGATCTTTACCTTTTCTCTATACCTTTTCCATCATCTTGACCAAAATTCTGAACAAATAATTGGGCAAATTGAGTGGTTGAGTAGCAGTTAAGTGAATCAATAACCTGACATAATACTTGTACAACCTTGAAAATATCATTTCACATGTAAAATATTTCATGATTAACTTCATCAAAGGGGAATATTTATCAAGTAAATGTTTTTAAGGGAAGATATGCCAAGGAGCATCCCTGCAATGAGGTTTCAGGAACAATTTGTAGTTTTCAAGGTCCAATTCCATCCCTTTGAACCAGATTTCTCCATGGTTCGGGATACCTGTGGCTGAAGCAATGCCATCTACTGATATGGTAAACTCAATGCCTGCTATGATGACCTTGTCCTTTTTAAAGCTAGTGGAAAAAAGGCTTGTAAACTAAGCATGACAACCCACCTCCTTGATCCTCTAACAAAACCTCAAACAACCATTGTTTTCAAAACATATCTTGGAAAAAGGAGAGGCATTGATTTCTTGCAAGGTAGATGGTTCAAACCTAAAATGGTGGCCTTCGTTGTGAATCTTCTTTTCTTCTTCCATGGTGTTTGTCAACAAGATGAGACCATAGCTGGATGAGATGGGTAGGGAAGGTGTAGAATTAAGAAAACAAAGGATGGTGGTAGGGTGGCTTTAGGAGGAGAAATGAAGTAGAAATAAGCTAAGGAAAATTCCCTAAAAAATTGAGGAGGTAGGGTGATGAGTTGAAAATATGATGGAATTGAAATTTCTGGAAATGAGTATGAGGAAGGTGGCCAAAAGATCAAAACACATGAAATTCCTAGTTTTCTGCCAAAATGTGGTGAAAATTAGGGTTTTGATGAAATTGATGAAAAAGAAGGTTCTGAGTGATAAAGAGTTCTAAGGTATGATGTATGCAAGTTTTATAAAGGTTTTAAATGGTTAGGGTATGGTTTTATCAGCTGAAACAACTAAATTATGAAAAACACCAAAAACATAGTGGGAATGATCTAATGAAAGAAACCACTCTTTTACTGATGAAATTTGACTTGATAGAGGTAGGAATGATGTCCACTTACTCTGTAGGATATGTGTGAACCCTTGTGCAAGTGTTTTTAAACTTTAATGATTGATATGGAGTTGGAAAACCAAAAGCGTAGTGCACTCCAAAAATGTTGCCCAACACCTGCGCAACACACCAAAAGCGTAGCACAACACTTTCATAAGTGTAGCAGGAGGAAATTGACACAAAATTCTTGATTTTTCTTCAACCCTTGGCAGCTATGGAGTGTGATGGTGAGAAGAGAGGAGCTCTATCGACCATCAAAAGATAGAATGAGTTGAATAAGTCTCTTTTCCCCTTTTATAACATCATAAAAGCAATTTTTTGTCTTCTAGTGAAAACACAAACTTTTTGAAGAAATTTCTCTTTTTTGAAACATTTTAATGAAGAAACACACTTTATTTGATGCAAGAAAAATTTACTTCACTTATTTTCCTATCCATGCGACATCCCTGTGAAAATGTATTGTATGGTGAAAATTAAATTCTATTCACTTTCTTTCATGACATAAATTGACTCTTATAGTGGTGAAACAAATGAGACCTAGAATCTGACCTAGATGAAGGTGTGATGAATGATCTTAGACCCTAAATGATAAATGGATGACATGACCTTATAAAATTAAAATGAACATTAATGGAGTGTAGGGAGTATCATTTCAGACCTAGACATATTCAGTGAACAAAATTTTATTTTAAAACTGACTTGAAACATAAAATTTTGACCTAGGACCACTACTCAGCAAATTTGAAAGAGTACATTTGATCACTGAACATTTGGACACTAACAAATTGTATGGCACAATTGTTTGATGTTGAATCCCATGTTGGTGAAGATAGTTTTCAAATCCATTTGAATTATATTATTTTCCATTACCAATACAAATAGAGAAAATATGTGATTGTGCATCATTTTTAATTGATACATGAATGTTTTTAAAAGTTTCGAAAGCTTCTGATTTAATTTTCAACGTATATACCTAACAAATCCTAGTGTAATCATCAATAAAAGTAATCATATTTATTTCTGTTTGCAGAAGGAAGAGGAATAGGGTGTAACACTCCACCCCATGTTTACCTACTTTTACAAGCTCACTAGGGTAAACATGAGCTAAGAGTTACTATGCATGATCGGACCTCCAAGATTTTGTTATGGAAATGGGGCGTATCTTACCAAATTATACCAAACCTAATGCAACACTCAAGAACACCTAATCACATATTTAACATATTTACTTCACTGGTGACCTTTTCCCTGAGTTTGGGCCACTCCTTCAAGTATCTCACAACCCAACTACATGCATAAAGGGTATTCAATTCAGCTACAAAATTTTGACCACACAGATGACCCATTCTCCCTATGATTCAACCACATGGATGACCCAACTTCCATGTAGTTGTGACATAGGATTCCTAGTTTCAAGATTTGGCTCTAGAAACTTAAGCCAACAATAATCCAACTTCCCAAATCATTACAAAAATATACTTGTACAAGTATTCATGCACTATCCTTGGCTTGGTTCTTGCTCAATATTGTCAAATACATGACAATAATTTATACAAACAATTTGTAAAAATATCACATATAGGTCATGAATGCATATCTATGCATTGTTTCCTTAGTTTTTTCGGAGAATCATCAAGAAGGCTTACTGCCCTCCCAAAGCTAGCTGCAATAAACACTTGTTAGCGCATGCATTCATATAAAATAAGCAGGGTCCTGTCAAACTATGGAATAGAACCATAGCAAGAGCACATAATATGATGAGAAATATACCATGCATTTAACAAACATTTTATTAGCGTGAAGCCATGCAAAAACCATCATAAAATCACACTTTAAACTAGAAAATGTGCTCATATATCTCAATTGGAAAAACACATAATAAGATAGGGATAATGTCAACCAAGTCAGGGGATTTCACGTACCACCTAACCATAGATTGAGAATGAACCAAATATTTCTTCCAGCCCAATCACCCTCGTGCCATTTTCAAAGCATGAATTTGGGATAACATGGTATAAACCGAAACAAAACCAACCAAGGAATCTAGAGGCTAAACCACCTCAACCCTAAAACACAATGATTTCACCTAAATCGGTCCAAAAATCACCAAAACCAAACAGGATTGGATGCCTCAAACTTTCTTCACCATACCTAGAGTAATTTTCCTATCTCCATACACCTGTCAAGACATCTAAGAGAAAACCATCTCCACCCTCAACCCTTGGGAATTTTTCTGAGACCACCTAATCCAGGATCCAAAATCTACCGACAATCCAAAGGTTAAACAAAATAGGGAACCTACTACATCATGCTTATCCATGAAATGGAAAAGGCATGGCTATACATCAATGTCAATCCAGGAAAATACCATGCCAATGACAACAAACATAAACAATAAACCAATGCATAGTCCATGCATAAAATCCCAACATGTTAAATTACACATGCACATTGTTACCTACAAATCCACAACTATTTTCTGACCTTGCTCGTTGTTGTCGAACTTCCTCTTGCAGTGCCTTACTTTCCTTGTTCGCTTGATTGAGTCCTCCTTGTGTCCCTGATGTGTCTTTGTAGACACTTCTAGGCTCAGGAACTGTGTCAAAGCATTTAAGTAACTATTTTAATTTAATTGGATGATCGATGCATTAAACCATTAACACTTGTATAATCCAAAAATCCTAATAATTTCAAAGGGATGATTTTCATTCTTAACAACATAAAATCCTTCAATTGATTTTGAAAGGGGAAAATGAGAAGATATATGATAATTAAACATTCATACTGAATACTCAATCAATCAGATATAGTATATCCATGTAGAATAATTATACAACGAAACAAGTATACATTCAAGGGATAATAGAAGGCAACAATTAAATGATCCAAATGAACTAATTTAAACAAATTTTTCAATTAGGTAGTCTTTATAATGAGGATAGCTTTACAGTGGGATTTCAGGGAAGTTAAGATTTAAATTAGCCTTACCCTAGCTCCTATGTTACCTTGAATATATAATGAAAAAAATAATATGAATACACAAGAAAAACTAATATGAACACAAGGGATGTTAAAGCTAAAGTCAAAATCATTTGCTTATATTCAAAACTTTCAGAGAAGTACAATGATGTATCTTGGTTCTCACAAGGAGTAAACCCCTCTTACTTTGAATTACAAAATATTACAGTGTAATTCAAAAATATCTAATCTAATAAAATCCTTTACAAAATACAATATTATCCAAAATGATTTGAATATATCAAACTAATATAATACAAAAATAGAGGTTCTAAAACTAATTTGCATATTCAACACTCTATTTGAGGGTGTTGTTTGTAACTACTTCCAGAAAAACTATTTCTACCTTTTATGCTCCTTTTGTTGTACTTGTTCGTAAAAATGTGTATTCAAGTCCTGTTGTTTTATGCTTATGCCTTGATGTTAGCATAAATTCTTCACGCAAGTGTATGAAAATAACTCACTTTAGTTGTGTGTGACAAACAACCCTAACAACAAATATGGCTGCCCAACTTCTTTAGATCTGCAATTGATAGTTAAAACAAATGCTGCAAAAAACCAAATCAATGCAGTAAAAGCAGTTAAACAGTGAAAAGAAATAATAATTGGTCCATGCATCCTACAGACAATACAAGATATAAAGAATTTTCAATATATTATAACACTTGGGAAGGGAAAAAATAATAATGTTACTAGTCCCCCTCAATGGGATGGGTTCTTGGTTGTCCTCAACACTTCAGATCTAGAAGTTTCTCTCTCTCAATGGTGTAGAAAAGCCAAAATGTGTTGAACTCTATGGGAGCTCAAAAAGCAAAGGAAGTAGTAGCAACAATGAGAATGATCAAAGCGCGACCATGAAAGTGATCAAAGTGAATAATGAATGTAAAACCCTTTTATTTATAACAAAATATTGAGTTATCCTTGATAATGGTGCATAATGAAATATTATTAACCAAGATCTAGATCTAACCGCTTGGAATATTTTATTATATTTTTTTGGAGGGAAAAGGTATTTATATTGGTTAAATACCTTTATTTAGAAATAATAAACAAATAAATGATTTGTTTATCATTTCAAGAATGTGGTTAAGGAATAATTAACAAATAAATATTTGTTTAATTATTTCTAGGTGACTTAGTCAAATTTAACAAGGAATAATAACTAATTAATGATTTAAATAATTATTGCTAGAGAAAAATAAGAAAAATAATGATTTATCTAATTATTTATGATAATTGGGTTATATATGACTAGGAATATTATTTAAACAATGGTTTAATTAATTATTCATAGAGAAAATAAAATAAATAAGGATTTATTTAATTATTCCTCATGGGGCTTCTTGTTTTAACCATAAATAACTTAATAAAATATGGTTTATAAAATTATTTTTTATAGTGAAATAAATTTTACTATGGTAAAATTGGTAAAATTGGTCTTACATGGTGTACTTCGATCCATCTAATTGTAAATGGTTAGATGAACAAATTTTGGTGTAATAGATTTCCCCCCAACGTGTGAGCATTAGGCTCTAATCGTATGGCCGAAGTATGTTGTAAGAACACAATCACTAGACACTGAAGGGGAGTTAGAGAGAGAGAGATACATAGACGGAGTGAAGTGAGAGAGGACAATAACCGAGGGGGTGAGACCTACAAATGACAAAGTACAAAGAATAATGGTGTGCCGTGAAAAATGAAACTGAGAAATAAAGTACATGATAAATGGTACATGACATGCTGGCATAAAATGGGCCAGAAAAAAATATAATGGATCCCACATACATACTGCGCTTGGAAAAACATGAGCCAAGACTAAATACAATAATATATGAGTACATGAGACATAATAATAACCAAAGAAGCCCTAATAAACAGGAAAGGGATCTGAAAATATGAATGGATCATCTGAATGATACATGCATGCTATGGGCGCTGCAAGCAGCTAGAACCAAACCCATCAAACATGTAGAGCTTCATCTAAGGTTGTAGCATAATTTGAGGTCATATGGGCATGTGGGGGATACCTGAATGGCCACTCCCTCATGAGGTCTGAAACATCTCACACACACTCGGGAATCACTGGTACAAGTTGCTGGATCACCGAACCATCAAGTATATGAATCTCGATCATGCAATAATGAGTTGAATCAAAGTGGATGAGAAATAATCAAGTCAAATGGCAATGACGAGTCCCTTTTCCTGATTCGAGGCATCGAGCAAGAATGGAAGCTGGAACCAAGGTACACCATCCTCTAGACCTGTCTTTTGGAATGAATGTGTTGATGTCGACAGAAGGAGGTCTGCCATAGGTGAGGCGATGAGGAATCCTCAACTAAGGCAAAAGGGTTCATAGTAAAGTGACTGATGGATTGACACCAGGGATGATGTTGGAATAGGGGTTACTCAGTAACGGATGGATGACTTCCCTTTTCAGAGCATAAAAAGCATGGATGACCTGGGAGCGACTGAATCGACTCCGGAGGGGATGGGGGACAACATGAATGGAGGAAAAAATGGGTGACACTGTTATAGCATCATTTATCACCATCATATACTTGATGACTTATGCATTGGACTTGGGAAACCCTTCCATTCAGACTTGGTCATATTTCTCAAAAAACAGTTTCTCAAAACCCATACGCGACTCTGCCCAGACTTTTCCACGTATATACGCGAGTCCACACATAGAGAACCGCGTATGCTATTTAAAATATTAAAAAATATATAATTTCCCTACTTTTGAGGTGGGGTTTATGATTGTTCCTATAACTTAACTACCCTAGCCCATGGGCTAACTATTCCCCAACTGAAGAATCTAATTTGAGGGAGTATAAAAACCCCTCAAGGGAATGGCCTAAGGGAGGAAGAGAGAGAATTGTAGATATTATACTCTGTTATAGCCCCATCAAAGTCTGATATTTCCCTTGTGCCTCCTACATTTCCTATATTTTCAGGAAACCATTGTTTCCTTGAGATGTTCACTGATCCTATGTGACATCCATTGTGCACTATTCTTGGAAGAATTTTTGCGAGGCTAGGGCTGGATAGATCCAGAGGACGGTATACTCTAGGCCGTGGTAGATTTCAAGTGATCTCTTAACATTTGTTTACTGTAAATGTCATTAATAAAATAAGTGCCATCTTGTTCCTGATGTTCACTTGTCATTTATCTCTTATACATGCTTAATGATCTTAAATAGTTCATTTATTGTTATTTTTATGAGATTATGCATGCTTTTGGCTAACATATAGAACTTATATATGCTGTAAAAATAGGTTTTTGTGCTTGTTCTTTGCTGGTTTGCAGGTTTTGGAGCACAAGGCGTTGTAGGGGGCTTGAACCCCACGGGATCTACTACAACCAAAGGATTAACGGGTAAGGTCTGCAAACCTTAGTTTCTAGTTTATAGCATAGAATTTGGTTAATTAAGTCCTTCTTGTGATGACATGCCCCTGATATGTGAAGGTTTATCAACCCGAGACCTTAGGGTAAAATTTCCCATAACAGACACAAGAGAGGGACAAGGAAAAAATGGATGGAATACTGTAATAGGAGTCAAAGTGACTCGGGTCAGACTCCATGAATGTGTTGGTGACTCAACTCGGATTCTCTATAAAAGGGTGACTCGATGATGCTGCCACACATAATAGGCCCGGTGGGGACCATAAAAAAATGATAAAAATATGGTTACTCAAGTCTAAAATTGACACACGCATTGACAAGTATGAAGGAAAAGTGGTGTCCCAAATAAAATTAGTGCAAGTGAAGAAATCCAATTTTAAGAGGTGGCAAAGTGACCCTTCTTGGAAAAATGGCTTCCTGGTGAAATGTCAAATTACCAATAACAAAAGGATACCCATTATAGTTCATGGTCAGAGCTTTCCAACGCTGTCGACGATTCATCAAACCGAGGTACGATTTTGTCGCAATTTGCGAAAGAAAATTTAGGGTTTTTCTTTTAATAAGGTGATTTCCCTCCAATTTGATTCATTTGCTAGTGGAGCTGTGGTGAATTTGGAGAGGAGGAGAAGGCCCTAAATCCTGCGGCGATTGTAGGGGACAAACTGATAAGATCCTTCAGTTGCAGGTAGGTGGCCTAACCTTACTTTACATTTTCAGCGGATTAATTTTTTAGATTAGGTGCCCGAGGCTCAGAAACAGACCTCTACCCCTCCTCATGACTGACTTTCACCTTTTGGAGCCTATAATATGACCTGGCTCACAGTTTTGAGAGGCAAAAACTATGAGCTTGCAGCTGGAGAGGCTGAAAAGTGCGAGTTGGCCTGGAGGTGGGATTTTGGTTATTTTTTAGCCGAGGACCAGGACTTGATGGTTTATGATGCAATTTACATTATCTGAGTTGAAAAAATTGATGGTTTTATGTAGGTATGGTAGATTTGAGGATCAAATAGCAAAGAGAGGGATTTTTATGCTTTCGTACCAAGATCCGGGGGGATCAAGTGGTATGAGGAGCACTTACGAGGTATGGGGTTCTCAATTTGGTTGAGAACCCACTAATGAAGGAGGGTGAGCCTTTAATATCCAGGATAATCAGCAATTAGGATCCAGACCAAGAGGCCTTTATGGTGCAGGGTCATAGGATCAAGTTGATCATCCAGGACATCTACTTCTTGACTAGACTCCCACCACTAGGGGTGGTGGGAAATATACATCCAATATTACCGCATGGGCGGAACATATCAGAGTTCATGGAGTGCCACAGTGGTGGTTCATGCACAATGATTTGAGTTTCTTGGTTGAATTAGGTATGGTAACATGGACCTCATAGATGTCAGATTCATGAAACGTCTCATTGACCACCGTTATGAGACGAGGAAGCTTAGGACATTTATGGGTGGCATGCCCAAAAAACTCACACAAAGTGCATGGGGGTGACTATTTTGGAGGCTTAGGAGGAGCAGGAGTCATTTGGGGTCCTTGATTAGGTTCCTTCTTTTTTTCTTTTCCCCCCTCACCAGATTCTTTTGCAATAGGAGTAGGTTCATGTTGAGGTGGTTGTGGCACTGAAGCAAAGGGAGGGATCATAGCGACTGGTTAGACTGGGGTTAAAGTGGTATATGGTTTCAGTTGACCAGTCAGAGTGTTTACTGGGAGATCAATGTAACAGACTGGGATCCTTAGGGTCAAATTGGGAAGGCTTAATGTAGCCATAACATGTACCGAAAAGACTCCAAAGGTGGGAGCTAAAAACTGTATTTTACTGGAAGGGTAATGGCTTGTTAGAATGGCTCCCAAATGTTTAAGTTTAGGGGGAACCATTCTAGGTTGAAAATTTTTGGGAGAGACACCAATAGAAGAAGTTCCTTGAGGATAAGGTCTAGAAGGTTGTGTCGAGTGAACAAAAATAGGATATGGAGGCGCTGACCACTAGCTGGTTGACCCAGACCGCTTGTGTCTAGCCCGAGATGCTTGCATCATACAAACACTCGACGAGTAAGAGGGGTAAGTGTAAGAGGGGGGGAACCAAGGAATGAACCAAGTTAGGAGGAATCTTTATAGACTCTTGGTGAAACATTGGTGAAATGTGAAACTAGTTGTTTATCGACCACCGAAGATATGATAGTCTCAGTAGAGGTCTAAGAATTTGGTTCGTAATATGTCAACAGATCGATGGTGATGATCTTTCCATCATGAGGAAAGCACACATTATGGTGAACCATAGATTCGACAATTGATATCGCATAGGTATAGCTATGACCTAAGAGGATATTGTAATCCAAGGGGGCATCAATGAATTCATTGTCAATACAAACAGTCGTACCCGCAAGTGTGACAGGACAGTTGTGGAACATGCTAAGGGGTTGAGAAGGGTGACTGTCCCAAGCATGCAAAGTGATGGTGGATGGGGCTAAGTCAGGTGATCTGAGCTTATTCCAAATAGAGGCAGACATCAAACTGGTGGATGCACCCTCATCAATGATACATCTATGAGCATGGGAATTACGAATCTTTACTGGTATTTGGAAGGCAACGGATGAAGGTAAAGGGGGGTTTTCTGATTTGTCAACATCAAAGACGATCAAACGATCATTTTAAGGATCAACAACGCCCAAACCAGATAGTAGAGTTTTTCGTTGAGATGGGCACAACTGGAAAACTTCAAGCATTGACACGGCCACAGGCAACTGTGCCAAGTCATCTACTATGTTGTAGGCATGGGCGACTTTGGTGAAAACAACATTTCAGCGTAATGGCCCTTGGGGTATCTTGTGAATGACCTCTTCCCTAGGGTGAGGGATCTGTAAGGGAACATTGGGTGTTGAAATGGAGTCTATGGAAACTTTGGTTTGGGAATTGGTTGCAGACGTAGCAAGTTTCTTGTCATATTGGTGAGACTAAGTCTGAAGGTTGACATCAATGGTATAGACCTCTTCATAATTCATTTGGAGAATCTGGTAATCAGGGGTACCAGACTGTGGAGGTTGAGGAGCAGCTTGACCTTGAGGTGGTTGGGAAACAACATATCTTTGCCGAGGGAAAGGATTAGTGAACACGACTGGTTGAGCTGGCACAGTTTTTGGAGGAAGCAGAGCGATGGCTTGTTGTCCTCTAGAAGCTGCTTATGCTTCCCACAAATAGCGCATATGGGGTAAAATGGGACAATCATGAGTATAATGGCCATGGAAACCACAACATGAACAAGGCTTGTTTGTACGAAGAGGCATGTTCTACTTGGGTTGATCACCATGTTGCTGGTTTGTAGTGTTAGGCTGGTTCCTTTTGGGTGAATTTGGTTAATTACCTTAGTGCCCTTGGTTACCCTATGCTGGTTGGTTCTGGTTACATTTCCCCTTATTCTTTTTCTTCTAATTAGGAGGATTAGTTGCGCTCTGCTACGCATTCACCTGACCTTGAGGAGGTGGTGGCTATTGTGGCGGAGGTTGAGAAGGCACGTGAGGTTGGGGTGCTTATGTCGGAGGGGCTGGAACACCGGGTTGTGGATAACGATAGAAAGGAGGTTGGGAAACATTGGGGTAAATAGGTTGAGCAACAACTAGCCCTGCCATTGGTTGATGTAGTTGGGAAAATTCATAAGCCGTGATTTGACTCAGATACATGCTGTCAGGAGGGGGATAAGTGTTGGAGGAGCTAGTCCCTCCCTGAGGGAAACCATAATGCATGGGAGGATGAGTATACGGATGTGAAAGAGATCCAACGATAATGTCAGTGGCTCGAGATGCCCCTAAGGAATTAGCACCACTAGTTCTAGGAAGATCCGCTAAAATGGTATAAAGACAACCATACTCGGCATAGATCAAGTCATATTTCAACGTGAATTGGAGAGCTTCTTCCTTGGTCTGAGGAAAGTGAGACGTGAAATCTTTACCGATGGAAGGAAAAAGCATTCTGAGAAACCAATCCATATAGACACGATCATCAAATGTAGGAGATCGACACAAGCTCCTCCTTCTATGCCATTATTGGACATGGTCAGAAAGGTGGGTGGCAGAAGTTTGATGGAATGCAGTCAAAAAATTGGTACTAGTATGTCATAGCGGAGAGGTAACTAGAAGTAGGACATAAACACTTTAGCAAGAGTCGCAAAAGTGGAATGAGATGCAGAAGTCTGGTTGACATACCACTTTGCAGCTTCTCCAATGAGCGTACGCTGGAACAATAAAAGGAAAATGGAGTCATCGGTAATGGAATTGGACAAACACCACATGTGAAAGGAGTGGATTTGATTAGGAGGGTCCTCTCCAATGTTTCCTTTAAACTTAGGGATGTCGGAAGGAAGCCTAGTTGGCATATAAGGCCAATCTGGATTATAGAATATAGGGTCATTGATTAACTGGCTAAAATGGAGAAGAATTAATCCTGCCATGAAAGGCAGTAAAGGAGTAAACATAATGGTTCTGGTAGCGCTTCCAACAATAGGGTAGGGGCCACCATAATCTTGAGGACCCGCACTTGCATTGGCACCTGAAATGATGACGGTATGAGGGTGAGGGGAACTGGGATCATAATCAAAGGAAGTGTTGATTAGCGGTTGTCATTGATGTCAACCCAAGCAGCACCAAGGGCTAACCCAATATTGCATGGGAATTTTGACCTACCAAATTAATATATTCTGGGTCAATAATCCTTTCAATGGTTTCTACTTGTCAAGATGTTTCCGTTGATATATGGCACGCCATGTAATTCTTCACGGTTTGAGAGATATTCATGTTTGAAGTTTGTACCCCCAGTTAGTGGGCTAAAACCCCATGGGGTTGTGGCATGGGTCATTGAAAATTCATAATTAATATTTTTTAAGCTCCTAAAATCTCTCCCACGTTCACTTGTTGAAGCCCCTCTCAACCTAAGCATTTATATAAAACTGTGTGCATTTGTGTTCCTCTTATTTGTTGCTATCATTGTACAAACACTGATAATAATTGAAGATTAACTAATGCTCTAATTGAAAGGAATACTGATTCACCCCCCCCCAGTATTTCCATTGGTATCAAAGCTTGGTTCCTTCAATAGAAGTTTAACAGTTGTAATGAGGTCATGGAACATACCAAGAATGGTGTAGCTCTATTCAATGAAAATAATTATGCACTCTGGAAAGGAATAATGGAGGTCTATCTCTTGGCGCAAGGTTGCGAAGTATGGGACACTGTTCAAAATGGATTTATATCAACTGCAGATGAACAAGGTAAGAAGAATTTGGTAAATTATGCAAAAGAAAAGAATATTATTATCAGTGGACTTATTGAATCTACTTATCATAAGGTGTTGGGTTGTAAAACCGCCAAAAATGAATGGGACAAGCTTGAGAACATATATGCAGGTGACTCAAATTTCAAAGAATCAAAGCTTCAAATATATAGAGCAAAATTTGAGAAACTCAGAATGAAAGAAGATGGCAACATTGTTGCATACTTCCAATACGTTGATGAAATAACAAATACTCTGGAAGGATTGGGAGAGCTAGTTGACGAGAAGACTATTATACGAAAGATTCTTTTAACATTACCAGTGAGTTTCAACCCAAAGGTATTGATCTTATAATACAGTACAAATCTAGACAAACTCAGCAAAAAGGAATTACTTGGATTTCTCATAGCTTATGAAATGAGACTTGATGAAGAAGAGGGTACTTCGCATCTAGAAACTACGTTCGTTGCATCTAAGAAAACCAGTAAGGACAAACAACCTTCAATTGAAAAGACATGCACCTGCAAGTGTGAAGAAAAGGGAGATGATGAAGGTGGTCTTTCAGATGAAGAATATTCGTACTTTACGAGAAAACTAAAAATTGGTAAGGGAAAATTCAAAGGTAAACTTCCATTGATATGTTTCGGCTGTGGTGAGGTTGGGAATTTCGTAGCAAAATGTCGGAACAGAAGTGATGGCAACTCAAAAGGAAAGAAAGGCTTTAAGAAATTCAACAAGTAAGGATCCAAAAGGAACTTTATCTCTAAAGAAGATAGCTTATCATCCGATGAATACAATGACAATGAAGAAGAAGCCAATGAGAGAGTACTGTTTATGGCCAAGCATAATAAACAAGAGGTATCAAAAAATGAAGAAGAAGGATGGACCATAGAAAAATTTTATGAGGAAGAAATCAAGCTTATAAAATATCTCAAGGCGGAGAAGATCCATTCCAATACTCTTGAAGAACAAGTTCAGGGTCTCAAAATTGAAGTTGAAGAACAAAAATGCATTGAAGAGTCACTTCAAAAGAATTTGGAAGAAAGCAACCAAGAAAGGGAAGAATTAGAAGCCGAAGTAGTCTCATTGCGTGAGGAAGTGAAGAAAGGAAAAACTATCCAAAACTATGCCAACATCTTAAGGGCATTGGAAGAACTCATCAACAATCAATGATCTTACAACGACAGAACTAGCATCGGTTACAAAGAATAAGAAGCAGGACCTTCTACAACAAAATACAATGAACCTATGAGATCTAACATGCATGTAGACTTCATTGGACAAGATTCACAAGAACAACCTTGGAAGACAATTCCTCGACGAAAATTTCCATCCAGGTACCAACATATTTTTTATGGCTACTATTATTAATGTGGAAAATTTGGTCATAAAGCTATAAAATGTTGCACGTACCCTAGGAACGAATACAATTCCAGGAGATCTGTCAAATATGAACCTCCCAGGGCTCAGCGAAATGTCAATAGATTTGAACATTGAATGTTACAAATGTCGAAACTTCGGACACATAGCCAAAGACTACAGACTTGAAAATCCTCCAGAAGAATCTTCGAAGCCACAGAATGAACGAACATGGAAGAAGAGGAAGACTGATAATTGTGCTCTCGCTTTCAAGGCTCAAAACAAAAAATATGTGTGGTATGTTGATAGCAGTTGCTCAACGCATATGACTGGAGATAGAAATAAATTTGTATCTCTAAAAGAGAAGAAGGATGGAACCGTGTCCTTTGGAAATGATGGATCTTCAAATGTTATAGGATCAGGTACTGTCACTCTCGGAAGAAAAGATGCTCTAGCTAAGAATGTTCTATTGGTTGAAAACATGAATCACAGTTTGCTCAGTGTTGGACAAATGTGTGATCAAGGACACACAATACTATTCAACTCCACAAAATGTGAAATCAGGAAGGGCATGTATGGTGAAATTGTGGCTACAGCAAGTCGAGCTCCAAACGACATATATGTTATGGATGAAGCAACTAAAGCATGTCTAATTGCTAAAGAGGATGATATAATATTTGGTAGCAATGATGATCAACTAAGTAAGAAGTTTGCTACAAAGGAGCAAAGTGATTTCTAGATGTCTTTACTTGGTGAGCTCACATACTTCTTAGGGCTTCAAATATCTTAGCAAGATAAAGGAATATTTATATGTCAAGCCAAGTACATCATGGAAATGCTCAAGAAATTTAAAATGGAAGATTGCAAACCCATCCTTACTCCAATGGTAACAGGTTGCAAATTGAACATAGACAACTCATCTAAGGATGTGGATCAAATGTTGTACAGATCTATGATTGGTAGTCTTCTATATGTAACAGCCTCCCGACTAGATGTTATGCAAGCAGTTGGACAAGTAGCAAGATTCCAAGCAGCATCAAAAGAATCACACATTATTGCCATCAAAATAATTCTTCGATATCTAAAGGGAACAACAAAATATGTCTTGTGGTATCCCAAGGGTAACAATCTCATTATTCATTCCTTTATAGATGAAGATTGGGCAGGAAGTGTTGATGATCATGAGAGTACTTTTGAAGCATTGGAATATCTTCGCCAGAAGCTTGGGATTCTCCCAAGTTCTCATTAGATTTTCCTTATTCAGGATATAAAGGGGGAGTGGAAGTGTGTACAGGTCCACAGGATGGTTGTGTTTCAGGGGAATTTACCCTTTTCCATTGATGTCAAAGGAGGATAGAATGTTGTAGGAAGAGGTGTCATGATTGCAGGGGGAGTACTTGTGTTGCCATCAATGCCAAAGGGGGAGATTGTTGATCAGTGGTTGTCATTGATGTCAACCCAAGCAGCACCAGGGGCTAACCCAATATTGCATGGGAATTTTTACCTACCAAATTAATATATTCTGGATCAATAATGCTTTTGATGGTTTCTACTTGTTGAGATGTTTCCATTGATATATGGCACGCCATGTAATTATTCACAGTTTGAGAGATATTCATGTTTGAAGTTTGTACCCCCAGTTAGTGGGATAAAACCCCATGGGTTTGTGGCATGGGTCATTGAAAATTCATAATTAATATTTTTTAAGCTCCTAAAATCCTCCCACGTTCACTTGTTGAAGCATTTATATAAATTGTGATCCTCATATCCTCCTCATGCAAGGGATTTCACCATCTGAAACTGGTAATCGTGGAATTTTCGCTCTAACTTTTTTTCTACGAAGGTTCAGAAGCTGAAGTTTTTATGAGGTGAAGCCAAAATCTTGAGGAAGCTGTTGTGAAAATTTTAGATCAAGGTATGATCTGTGGAAGTCAGTGTTTTTGCGGGCTCCTGAAATTCATCTCAAAGAAGTGACCTTGGGAAAATCGTCATAACTCTCTCTCTGAGTATCGGATTGGAATTCCGTAAAAAGTGGCAGATAGTGCACAGAATGTGGTTTTCGCTCTATTAATTTCAAAGCCGAATGAATAAATAGTGACACGTGGCATGCCGTACAAGTTCATTTTTCTGAAGTAGTCCATAATTAGGGAATTGTGAGAGATTGGGTATAACTCTCTCTTGAAGAATCCGAATTGGGTCAGACCTATGGCTTTGGAAATTCGACTCAGAGGACTACAACACTTCCAAAAATTATATATTAGGGATCTGAAATAACAAAGATACACCAGATTCAATATCGAGCTCCTAGAAGGCAAAGAAAAAGCTAGATCATGTGTTGTTAAGGGTTGCAAAGGACCTGACTTTCTAGGGAAGAATAGCAAAGCAAGGTGCAGCAGAGGGTAGCATGACAAGAGCAGAAACCAAGGTACATAAAAAAAACAAGAAGTTCATCACATGAAGTCTTCAAGGGGGCAGCACTGCGTACAATCATTGTACTAAGTCATTGTAATACATTATTGTACAAATTGCACTAGTGTCTATCTGCCAAGAGTTGAAGAGGCAGTGTCGGGTGGTCTAGGATCATCATTAGGTGGTTGTGTCATAGTTGGGGTTATGTTCTAGTGTGTCTTCTTCTTCTACATCATTCTATATCATTGTAAAGTGGAACATTTTCCTTGGTACGAGAGTCCATTCTTCCTTTATTATTCTACAGGGTAGTAGGGTGGTGCTAGGGTGAGTTGTAGCTCATTGGGTTTGGGGCATCCATTCAGTTGACTATTGAAGAATATCGGGCATTGGAACGTCCATCCAGTGGGAGCTGGAGAATAATTCTTTTCTAGATTCTAGGAAGTTGGAGCTTTATTTTCAATTGGAGTTGAATATTAAAGAATTATTAGAAAAGCATTAGGTGGTTTTTGTCCCAGAGTGGGTTTCCACCTTAAAAACTGTGTGCATTTGTGTTCCTCTTGTTTGTTGCTATCATTGTACAAAAATTGATAATAATTGAATATTAACTAATGCTCTAATTGAAAGGAATACTGATTCACCCCCCTCTCATTAGTTCCAACAGGAAGAACCAGATGAACTAGAATTAGAGTTGGTATGAGGACTTGGTGGAGGACTAACTTAGATCCTATGCGGTGGAGAATGTCTTCCTAATGGAAACTGAGGGTGAAGGCCTTGGAGTCTCCAAGATAAACGCCTTGGGGATGTAATGATGGCAAGTCACAAATGACATGAAAAGGTTGAAGAGTGATAAACAAAGTCTTAGTGAGGTAGATAAATTAATTATGATGTTTATCTGTTGGCTTGGCGGTGTAAACCAAGTGCTCTTCACTTTAGGTGTGCATGTGTGAAAACTGTGTGTTAATTTTAATTAATCCCAGATGGTTGTATAAAGAAAAATAAAAAATGTTGAAGTATTGGAAATAAAACTGAAACAATAGTAAAATAAAAAAATACACATGCATAGATTCAACCCAAAAGAAGGCTTCCCAAACAACTAGTATAAAAGGCGGGAAAATTGAATCAAAACACACAAGATGGCCATAAGATCTAAGTTCTAAGGGACAGGGATATAATGACTTGGATCTGCTGGAAAAGATGTAGAAATAAACAAGAAACCGAAGGGGAAAACTGCTGCAAAATAATAGGCAGAAGTTTAAAACCCTAGGGGAAACAAGGCCCCCCTAAGGGAAATACCAAAAAAAAATCAAGAGGGGGTTTTGGATGGAATAATAACCGATCAGAAGGGACTTGAAATAAATATAGAAAAACCCCGAAACAATGGTTGAAAGTGTTGCAAATTTCAGACTACCTACTCAGCTAAGCCCCTCCTAGAAAGGTGGAAGTGTACTAAAACCATAAGGGACTTGGTTCTACTTCAAGGGGACAAAATGAGCATATCCAAGCCTAAGATTGGCTGAGACAGAGGTCAAACAAGCCAAAACAATTCTTGTGGAAAACTTGACTGTCACAGAAAATGTAATCTTCCCTAATTTTCACATGATATTTGGAATAGTAGAGTTCTTAATAAACTTAATTAATTAAACAAATAAAAGGGTGGAGGGACCCATAATCCTCAAAGATGAATAAAATCCACTTTTGATTTGTGTATGTGGATAAAATCATGGAGTAGTGGAGTAGCTCCATTAATAGATCATGTCTCATTTATGAGATAGATCATGGACGATGAAATAATCAAAGAAGATCATGGATCTTAAATGTAAAATCATGAGGATCTTTAAGAGGTCAACTAAGATCATAGTACATTCAAAGTAATATCATAAAGCACTTATGATAAGTTAGTGGAGAAAGTGATGCATCTAATGCACACATGATGGAGATGGTGATCACCCCATGTGAACATTATGGAGGACATGTAGAAACAATGCAGTCAACCATGGAGACTTATGTCCACATGTACAATGTAGTTTTGGAGTGGGCCTAGGCTATGGAAGGCTCATGATCTATATAATGGAGGTGAAGGCACAATAGAAGAAGATTTGGATACTTTGATTATTCTTTGATCTATTTAGATCTGGATTTGTCAGGTGACATCTCCATGCACTCTTATATTATTTAGCTAAGTTTGCAGTGTTTTTTAGCACAGGGTGTTCCCGAGCGGGAATCCCACCCTTACCCATGTAGGACTTGTGTGCCTACTCTGGGAAGGTCTTATATTGAGCTCTATTCCTTATCAAGCATTGGTGCCATCTTCAGGAGGTTGTTTCTAGAATTCGGCTAGGATACCAGTGGAGGATTCATCCTACCACTTTGTTCTTCACATTCAGTCTTCCAGGAGTAGTATATCTATATCCTACATTTAGTTCATTGGGTTTAACCTCCATGTAGCAGTAGTCCCTTCAAGGATTGCGCAGTCCAGTCTTGTAGATCTATTGGAGGAAGGAAGTTTCCAATATTTCAGCTAGAAATCCTCTGAGGGATCATCTCCTCACATTGGATCTATTGTTTCCATCACTCAGGAGCTAATTTGACATATCTAGCAGCAGGATATTGAGCCCCCCTCTCTTACAACGCGATTTTCTGAAGCTATTGTTCATCCAACAACTATTTTCAGTGGAGGAGATTGGAGGAGCTAGATCTTGAGCTTTTAGCCCAAGGATCTAGTGAAGGTATCAACCCTTCTTGCATAGATTTGATTGTGCATCATTGCAACCATCGTATCATCAGATTATGCAGCATATCTGCATACCCAACAATGTATATGTGAAGCCCTAAGAGGGTGGTTTTCTTAGATTGACATATCTAAGAAACCCTTTTTGGGTTATCATGAGTATCCATCATAGAGCCCAGATCTTTGTTTTCAACATCATCATAGCTCCCATACTGCCTAGATCTGACTTAATATATTTTTGGAAGTTGTAGTCCCAATAGTTGCAGCATGGACATCACAATTTACCTTCCAACAATTTAGCAGTTACGCAGTCCCTCTTGTGGGATCTTTTCAGGTTCATTCTATGCCATCTCTTTGGCTTGAGTGTCTCATATTTTGAGCACTGTTGTACTTACTATTCACCTCCTATATAATAAAATGGCTCATCTTCTCTGTACATTCTGATGTTTTCTTTAGATTAATTGTTTACTTTGTTGCAGTTCTTATTACTGCATTATCCCTTTTGGGATATTACAGTGGTATTAGAGCATGATCTTTGGCTTAGCTTGTGGATACTTCATCTTTTGCAACAAAAGAAGAAGCAGATAGTTGAGATCTATCATGAAGTAGGATTTTAGTTTTTCCACTCTTCTCTTTAGATCCATGCAAGATCTCTCCAAAGAGGTCAAACAAATGAAGAGGGAAAGGCAAAAGGAGGATCCAAGAAGAATATTTGATGAGGAAGGTCCAAGCACTTCCTATCAGCAACAAAGAAAACCAGAGAATCATATATCTCCTCATAAATCTACTTTGCCCACTTTCTTTGGAGAAGGTGAATGGTATAGTCATGAAGAAAGAAGAAACATGGAACCTGAGACTCATGAGACTCTCTGTCTATATCTTGAAGAGTAAAAAGCACAGTCTAGAGAATTCAATAAGAAACTAACTCTCCATCAATTCTTCAAAATCAAAGAAGAAAGAGGATCCTATAGCAGCAATAGAAGAGGGAGGCACAATAGATTCTAATTGCCTACATTTGATGGATCTTCCTCAAGCATTATTAAGGCTTGGAGGAAAGAGTTAGATACATTTTTCAGGCTACATCCTGTAGCTGAAGGAGAGGTTATTCAAATTGCAGCACTTCATCTTCAAGGTGAAGCCAATGATTGGTGGTTTGGTCACATGGAGCATGCAAAGGTGACTAAATATTCAGATTTATTTCACAATTTGAGAAAGAAGTTTGATGTGAGAAAACTAGATATGTGTCACAAAGAGACATTTCCTAAGGGAACAAAGGAGGATGTCATTCTTGTCACTCTGGACAAGGGGTCACTACATTCACCACCAATTGTAGAAGTACTTGTATCGAGAGAAGAGACACTTGCATCTTTGCAAGATAGTCTTGAGCTCTTGACATATAGAGTCCCATGCATGATTCAGGAGATGCATGAGGAAGAGGAGGTAGATTCCAGTGATGGTACATTGATAGAAGAGAAAACATCACTCTTACCAGTAGTTGGAGACACCATTATCCCGATTGGAGGAACTCTTGTGGTCTTGCAAGAGGTTCCCACACAACATTTGCTCCAAGGTATGCATGCATGCACTTTCATCACATTTTGTTTAAGTAGATCTCATTGAAACTTATGGGGACATGCCATCAGGGCCAATGCATAACCAAGGGTTAGAATAAAATTTTGATTTGAAGCAAAAACATATCACAACACAAAGGACCCTTGATCTAATCAAGGAGGAGAAGAAGAACTATCCCAGTTCATCATTGTTGAGCAACATTCAACCCTTTGAGTTGAAGTGTATAGTTTTAGAAGATGGGATGAGCATGATCTTATGTACAATGGCTGGCTATGAGTTCAACATTGTGCCTTGCCATGAGACAGCATATGTACCACCATGCAGATCTACAACTTTGTCATTTAGTAACAGTGATAATGAAGGGGCCCGATTATTCTTCGATAATTCTGAGGGTAGCTTCACTCATGAAGCCATGGAGGTTAAGATGATAGATGGTAGACATCTTGAGATGAAGAATATTTTCTCCTTTCTAGATGACACTTTCTCAATGAGCATCTCACAGCTCAAAGATAAAATTCTACCTCAGAAAATCCATAACCTCATTGGTTTTGGATGGCCATTGATGAGAAGAAGGTCTCATTAAGAGATATCATTGGAGGTGCACTTCAACATGTCATGGAGTGCAAAGTTCTTCATCGATTTGAGGAGAATGGTATTCTACAAAGGGAGGATACCATGTTTATTCAAAACATCATTCATCATCCACATGGGGATGAGTGGGTGAGGATGATAAGCAAGGGGCTGCATGACCACTTGCATATATATGACATGGGCCAGCAAGAAGCTTGGTTATGTTGGTTGCTCTTGGGTGAGTTTGGTTACTACCCAAAGGCTCTTATTTATTTGATCCATGCCTTGGAAAACACTCATGTAATGAATAAGGAGGCATGGTTGCACTGGCTACTCTTGGGTGAGTATGCTTACCTCCCAACAACTCATATTTCTTTGACTCATGCCTCGTGTATCAATGACAGAATGAAGCAGAAAAAGGCATGTTCATTTTGGTTGAGAGAGTTTTGCCATCACATGAAATCTCCCATGTTTATGTGTTTTGTATTGTTTGTAATATGGCATAATACTCTCATGATGTGTGATAATGGAGTTTGTTTGTATTGGGCCGATATGACATCCCATATGTCATTCAATATGTCATTGTTGCTCCATGATTCACATGATGATTTGAAGAGGCAACAAGAGATCTTGTTGCTTTGGATTTTATTGGGGGACTTTGGTCCTACATACTCCCCCACTTTTCATGATAGTGTTGGAGGATGGAAACAAGAAGCATTCCTTCGATGGCTCTTACTTGGAGAGTATGGACACCATACTTGGTATTTTGATGGTGTAGTGTGGCAACAGGGAGCATTGCTGCATTGGTTACTATTGGGAGAATATGGTTTGACACCTCTATCGACCCATATGTATCTATCTCTTCTTTTGAACAGTGTTGGAATGATGCTTAGATTCAACAAGGCCAATAGGGCTAAGGATGGAGGCCTGAAAAGCCTCTCTTTGCTTCATGTAGCATGGGATCGAGGTATACTTTGTGAGTTCGAGCTTTCATTTTGTGGAGAGAACCATCTATCTTTATGTATCTCATGTATTATGGAGGATGTTGGATAGCTTGTGGTTGTCACTTGGAGCTTCAAGATTGGGGAGGGACATCTAGCTACATAGTTAGAGGTCACACTAGACATTCTAGAGAGGCAACTTTGGTGCTGCGCATACATGACTCATTACAGTAAATGGAGAGACCTTCCTTGTGTGGATGCCATTTGGAGGGGGATAGATTGCGCTAACATCTACTTTTGTAGTTGCTTGAGGACAAGCACCATTTTTCCAGGGAGGACTATAATATTCCCATATTTTCACTTGATATTTGGAATATTAGAGTTCTTAATAAACTTAATTAATTAAGTAAATAAAAGGGTGGAGGGACCCATATGTTGATTTATGGTAGCATCAGATGTGCTCTAGCCTTGTAATTTTTTATATAGGCTAAGACACATGTATTCCATAAAACCCATAAATGTTTTTGGAAAATTCCATTTAGAGATGATTTAATTAAATTAATTAATCATTTTGTTATGTTTTACTAAGTCTAAACATAGGAATACTGATTAATTAAAGTGTATTAATTAAATCAAGTGAGAATCTTCTAGATAAAGCCATGGATCACCTCCAAGTTAATCTTAGTCCTTGATTATGTTTTAATCTTGGTCGTTGAAGGTTCAACAGAAGAATATAAGAAGGAGGATGAGGGGCTTATGGAAATCACATCAGACGAAGAAAGAATCAAGAGTTCGATTTCTTTAGGGAGAGGAAAATCGAAGTGATTCTCATTCTGCATAGAGGGGAAGGTGGAATCTCCAAGAGGGATAATTCTGAAGCAGAGAGAGTACAAGAAGGGAAGTGAGAAAGGAGCTAGAGCTTCAATGCATAATTACCCTAGCAGTAGTTACGCTAGGCCAGCACAGATAAGCAGAGGGAGCTCTTGTATTCTGTTGAATGAGCAGATAAGGGTTCATCCGGTGTCAGGAGGACATTTTGGGAAGGAAGGATCACTTGAGACTCATATAGTAGCCAGAACGAAAGAAACCAAGACAATGAACAGAAGCAATGACACAGTGACAACGTGAGTTAGCGTGAATGACGCAATCACTGTGCAGAAATCACGCAGAGCCTGTCAAAGTGGGTACAGGTTAGTTCAGAACTGAAAAGGAGATGTGAGAATTGTCTCACTCAGCCTTTTCTCATCAGGATTCTTCAAGTGATTGATTGACATTCATAATCACACATTTGTACTCAGAATTTTCTGTATAATAAATAAACCCTCAGATCTGCTGCACCAGTTTTCCCAAGTTGGGTTTTTCCAGGGACAATTGTCCAAAAATAACGGTGTCTATGTGTGATTACTTCTGCTAATTTTATATGTGATTTATTAATTGTGAATTCCGTAGCATATTTTATTTTGTTATTTAACACAAGAGAAATGTTAAATAAATGTGTTTGACAATGCAATAGAAGAAATTAAATAAGTAGCTGCAATAGGATTCTCCACTATATAATTTTCACATGGTATCAGAGCTGTCAGATCCAAAGGAAGAAAGGTTAGAAAAAGGGACTGTGTAAACCAGAAGCTTCAGAGGGCACACAATGCAGGAAGAAGCACATATAAGTATGACAGACTTAGATGTCTTATCCTCTAGGTTAAAAGAGGATGATACATGCCTAGCAAGTTCAGTATCTGCAGGAATCTGGTATATTTATAGCGGAGCTTCAGCTCATATGACTAGACTGCGAGAATATTTCTTGAGCTATAGGGAAGAGCAGTTGAAATTCCAGATCACTATGGGAAATAGCACGAAGTGCACTCTAGTTGGGAGAGGATCAATAGTGTTTCAGACAGAAACCGGAACCAATGTCAGGATCACAAATGTACTACATGTGCCAGGGCTTGGGATGAATCTAATCTCAGTATCCCAGTTTCAGGACAAAGGGTATGATATTCACTTTACCGGGAATAAATTATATGTCAAGCATCCTAGTTGGAAGCAAACAAGACAGATCGGGATCAGAAGCAACAGACTATACCAATTGCAGATCGAAATCCCGATGGCACTAGTCAGTAGTAATATTGAAGAAAAGAAAGGGTTGAATGAACTTTGGCATAGAATAATGAGGCACCTACATCATGGTGCAATCAAAATTCTCAGAGAAACGGTTGATGGGGAACCTGTTCTCAGCATGGAGCATGATGATGTGTGCCGAGGATGTGTACTTGGGAAGTATGCTAAGGCATTTTTTCCCAGAAGTGAAAATAGGACAACAAGAATTTTGGGATTGATACACTCAGATATCTATGGACCAATGCCCACTAATTCTCTCAAAGGTGGCAAATATTTTGTCACATTCATTGATGATCACTCTAGGAAGACCTGGATCTACTTCCCGAAGACAAAAGATGAAGTTTTTGAAAAGTTCAAATAATTCAAGGCTCTTGTTGAAAACATGATGGGGAATAAGATCAAGACATTGCATTCAGATAATAGTGGGGAATACATAGATGGGGACTTCACAGATTTCTGCACAAAGGAGGCATCAGGAGAGAGTGGACTGCCATACAATCCAGAGCAGAATGATGTGGTAGAACGGAAGAATAGGACAATTGTAGGAGTAGCCAAGGCCATGTTATTTGACCTTGACTTACCCTGATATTTATGGGCTGAAGCCTGCAATACAGAAGTGTATATCCAGAATAGGACACCTCATCAAGCCTTGAGTAAGAAGACTCCCGAGGAAGCTTTCATAGGAAAGAAACCGGAGGTAGGGCATCTTCGGATATTTGGTAGCATGGATTACTATCATGTACCCAACGAGAAGAGAAGCAAGATAGGTCAAACTGCAGAAAGGGGGTATCTTGTAGGGTACAGTGACACCTCCAAGGCATATAGGATCTATATTCCTGACAATAGGAAGGTTGTGATAAGACACAATGTTAAGTTCATGGAGGATAGAGCATTTCAGAAATCACGTGATATGCTAGCAGAGGATCAAACTGCAAAAGTTCCCTTGGTCCAAGAATAACAGGGGCACCAAGAAGAACAGACAGGAAGATAGATTGTGGTACCAAGGAGAGGTACCAACATTTTCACGGAGGAAGATCCAGAATATACTTAGTCAGAAGAGCAGATAGATCAGGAGGAATAGTTGAGAGAGAAACCTTCCACCAGTGGACGGATCATCATGGAAGCTCAACAAATACTGGGGGAACAGAAAAATTTATTGGGACTCCCAGGGATGGGAAGAGACAGCGCAAACCTCCTGATAGGTACCAGCTGGCCTTAGTGGCTCAAGTAGAGGAACCTCCCAGCTTCCAGGAAGTTGTTCAACACCAAGTATGGGTAGATGTCATGATAGAAGAGTATGCTTCTATCATGAAAAATGATGTCTGGGAAGTCGTACCTAGACCTTAGAGTAGATCAGTTGTTGGATCACGTTGGATCTACAAGATCAAATACGCTGCAGATGGTAGTGTAGAAAAATACAAGGCAAGATTCGTGGCAAAAGGGTATGCTCAAAAGGAAGGCATTGATTATGTGGATACCTTTGCACCAGTTTCCAGATATACCTCCATCTGGACCGTAGTATCTTTAGCAGCACAGATGGAATGGGAGATTCATCAAATGGATGTCAAGACAACGTTCTTGAAAGGAGAAATTTAGGAAGAGGTATATATCGAACAGCTAGAGGGTTTTGAGACACATGAAAGGAGGTCTCATGTATGCAAATTAAAGAAAGATCTATATGGGCTTAAGCAGGCTCCGAGAGCATGGCATGGTTGGATAGATAGCTATTTGAAAAATATGGGATTTGTCAAGAGTGATGCAGATCCCAATATTTACTATTTGCTCGTAGAGGATGAGCCATTGGTACTTGTACTATATGTAGATGATATGTTTCTTACAGGACCATCCAGGCTCATCAAGGATTGCAAATAGAATCTAGAAGTTGAATTCGACATGAAGGATTTGGGGTTGATGCACTAATTCCTAGGACTGGAAGTTTGTCAAAAGGATGGGGATATCTTCATGGGACAGGAGAGGTATGCCTTAGAAATTCTAAAGAGGTTCAGAATGCAGGATTGTATACCCATGGCCACACCCATGATAACTAATTGGAAAAAGATAGATGCTTCAGAGGATACAGAGGTAGACCCCACCTTATACAGACAACTCATCGGGTCACTAATGGATCTGGTGAACACCAGAACAGACATTTTATTTTCTCTCAACACTCTTAGTCAGTTCATGGTGGGACCCAAAAGAGTGAACTGGGCCACATCAAGGAACATCCTAAGGTATGTACGTGGAACAACCAGATTCGGTATCAGATATGAAAAAGAAGAGGATGTCAAACTCAGTGGATTCATAGATGCAAATTGAGCAAGGAGCTCAGTGAATAGGAAAAGTACCTCTGGGTACTGTTTCAGCGTTGGCTCAGAAATGGTGTCCTGGTGCAGCAGGAAATAGAAGTCAGCATCAGTATATTTGCAGCATTTTTTGTGCAGTGTTGGTGAGCAGCATCAACAACACAACATCAAATGTTCCAAGAAGTCAGATCAACAACACATTGTGGTGTTTTGCTAGAGCACTTTCCTTGCTAAGAGGGAGTGTTTATTTATGGTAGCATCGGATGTGCTATAGCCTTGTAATTTTTTATATAGGCTAAGACACATGTATTCCATAAAACCCAGAAATGTTTTTGGAAAATTCCACTTAGAGATGATTTAATTAAATTAATTAATCATTTTTTTATGTTTCCTTAAGTCTAAACTTAAGAAAATTGATTAATTAAAGTGTATTAATTGAATCAAGTGAGAATCTTCTAGATAAAGTCATGGATCACCTCCAAGTTAATCTTAGCCCTTGATTATGTTTTAATCTTGGCCATTGAAGGTTCACCAAAAGAATATAAGAAGGAGAGTGAGGGGCTTATGGAAATCACATTAGACAGAGAAAGAATCAAGAGTTTGATTTCTTCAGGGAGAGGAAAATCAAAGTGATTCTCATTCTACAGAGAGGTGAAGGTGGAATCTCCAAGAGGGATAATTATCAAGCAGAGAGAGTACAAGAAGGGAAGTGAGAAAGGAGTTAGAGCTTCATTGCAGAATTACCGTAGCGGTAGTTACGTTGGGATAACGCAAAGAAGTAAAGGGGGTTCTCGTATTCTGTTGAATGAGTAGCTGAGGGTTCATATGATGTCATGAGGACATTTTGGGAAGGAAGGAGGACTCGAGACTCATACAATAGCCAGCACGGAAGCAACCAAGACAAGCAACAGAAGTAGTGATGCAATGACAGCGTGAGTGATGCAGTCACTACACAGAAATCACGCAGAGCCTGTCAAAGTGGGTGTAGGTCAGTGCTGGAACTCAAAAGGTGATGTGAGAATTATCTCAATCAACCTTTTCTCATCAGGATTCTTCAGGTGATTGATTGACGTTCACAATCACACATTTTTACTTAGAATGTTCTGCATAATAAATAAACCCTCATATCTACTGCACTGGTTTTCCCAAGTTGGGTTTTTCCAGGGAAAATTTTCCAAAAATAACGGTGTCTATGTGTGATTACTTGTGCTACTTTTATATGCGATTTATTAATTGTGAAGTCTGCAGCGTATTTTATTTTGTTATTTAACACAAGAGAAATGTTAAATAATTGTGTTTGGCAATGCAATAGAAGAAATTTAATAAGTAGTTGCAGTAGGATTCTCCACTATATAATTTTCACACCATAATCCTCAAAGATGAATAAAATACACTTTTGATGTGTGTATGTGGATATTCTAGATCTAGATCTAGATCTAAAATCATGGAGTAGTGGAGTAGCTCCATTAATAGAGATCATGTCTGATTTATGAGATAGATCATGGAGGATGAAACAATCAAATAAGATCATGGGTCTTAAATTTAAAATCATGAGGATCTTGAAGAGGTCAACTGAGATCATAGTACATTCAAAGTAAGATCATAAAGCACTTATGATAAGTTAGTGGAGGAAGTGATGCATATAATGCACACATGATGGAGAGGGTGATCACCTCATGTGAACATGATGGAGGACATGGAGAAACAGTGCAGTCAACCATGGAGACTTATGTCCACATGTACAATGCAGTTTTGGAGTGGGCCTAGGCTATGGAAGGCTCATGATCTATGTAATGAAGGTGAAGGCAAAATAGAAGAAGATTCAGATACTTGGATTATTCTTTGATCTATTTAGATCTAGATTTGTCAGGTGACATATCCATGCACTCTTATGATGTTTATCTAAGTTTGCAGTGCTGTTTAGCACAGGGTGTTCTTGAGTGGGAATCCCACCCCTACCCATATAGGACTTTTGTGCTTACTTTGGGAAGGTCTTCCATTGAGCTCTAGTCCTTATCAAGCATTGGTGCCATCTTCAAGAGGTTGTTTCTAGCATTCAGCTAGGATACCGGTGGAGGATTAATCCTACCACTTTTTTCTTCACATTCAGTCTTCTAGGAGCAGCAGATCTATATCCGACATTCAAGCCATTGGGTTTTACCTCAATGCAGCAACAATCCCTTCAAGAATTGCACAGTCTAGTCCTGTAGATCTATTGGAGGAAGGAAGTTTCTATTATTTCAGCTGGAAATCCTGTGAGGGATCATCTCCTCACATTAGATCTATTTTTTCCATCACTCAGAAGATAATTTGACATATATAGCAGTAGGCTATTGAGCCTTCCTCTCTTAAGCGCAGTTTTCCAAAGCTGTTGTTCATCCAGCAGCTATTTTCAGTGGAGGAGATTGGAGGAGCTAGATCTTGAGCTTTTAGCCCAAGGATCTAGTGAAGGGATCAACCCTTCTTGCATAGATCTAATTGTGCATCATTGCAGCCATCGTATCATCGGATTATGCAACAGATCTTCATACCCAGCAGTGTATATGTGAAGCCCTAAGAGGGTGGTTTTATTAAATTGACAGATCTGAGAAACCCTTTCTGGGTTATCTTGGGTATCCATCATAGAGCCCAGATCTCTGTTTTCAGCATCATCAGAGCACCCATACTGCCTAGATCTGACTTTATATCTTTATGGCAGTTGCAGTCCCAATATTTGCAGCAGGGACAACACATTTTACCTTCCAATAGTTTAGCAGTTACGCAACCCCTCTTGTGGGATCTTTTCAGGGTCATCCTAGGCCATCTCTTTGGTTTGATTGTCTCATATTTTAAGCACTATTGTACTTGCATTTCACCTCATATATAATAGAAAGGCTCAACTTCTTTGTACATTCTGATGTTGTTTTTATATTAATTTTTTACTTTGCTGCAGTTCTTATATTGTGTTTTAGTATTACTGCATTATCCATTTTGGGATATTACAAAAAAAATACAGAAAAAAGTTGCAGCTCACAGGTACTAACTTGTAAGTTGTGGAAATCGCAGTTTCTGGGCTAACAGGTGTGATTTGAGGAAGCAATTACATGTTCTAGGCCAAATAGTGTGAGTTCCAGTTCCTATATCCTCAAGAAGCAAGTTGTGGAAAGGTTGTTGTCTCTAGCGTGGTTGATACCTGTCACCTGCAGAAAACACCCGAAAACACTCGGAAGTTAGAATTTTTACTGTTTTAAGGCATAAAAGTTAAAAACAAAAAAACAAGAGACTGAAAACAACTGAATAAAAACACTAGTTACTTTCCACACAGGAATCTGGATTACAACAGGGGAGTCGCCATTTGTTGACGCCAATGTATAATTAAAAACCTAGTAGAGTCGCCAATTGTTAGCATAAATTATTGACGCAAGTGTACAAAAAGAGCTCACTTTAGTTGTGTGTGACAAAAAACCCTAACAACAAAGTTGGTTTCCTAACTTATTTAGATCTGCAATCGATAGTTAAAACAAATGCTACAAAAAACCAAATCTATGTAGTAAAAGCAGTAAAACTATGAAAAGAAATAAGAAATGCTCCATGCATCCAACGGAAAAGACAAGATATAAATAATTTTGAATATATTATAACACCTGGGAAGGGAAAAAATAATAATGTTACCAGTCCCCCTCAATGGGATGGGTTCTTGGTTGTCCTCAACGCTTTAGATCTAATAGTTTCTCTCTCTCTCTACGGTGTAGAAAACCCAAAATGTATTGAACTCTATGGGAGCTCAAAAAGCAAAGAAAGTAGTAGTAGCCATGAGAATGATCAAAGCGTGATAATGAAAGTGATCAAAGTGAATAATGAATGAAAAACACTCCTATCTATAACAAAATATTGATTTATCCTCGATAATGGTGCATAGTAAAATATTATTAACCAAGATCTAGATCTAACCGCTTGGAATATTTTATTATATTTTGTTGGAGGGAAAATGTATTTAAATTGGTTAAATACATTTATTTCTAAATAATAAACAAATAAATTATTTATTTATCATTTCAAGAATGTGGTTAAGGAATAATTAACAAATAATGATTTGTTTCATTTTTTTTTTGTATGCTGGGTAGGACTACATCTTCATCATCATGTCCAAATGCATCACCCTGATCAGGGCGAGGAATTGAACCAATGGCTTCACATCAAGGAGTGTCTTAAAAACACATTGGATCACCATCTATCCAAGACCCCATGGGCAATGATTGTTTAATTATTTCTAGGTGATTTAGTCAAATTTAACAAGGAATAATAACTAAATAATGATTTAATTAATTATTCTTAATGAAAAATCAGAGAAATAATTATTTATCTAATAATTTCTCATAATTGGGTTAAATATGATCAGGAATATTATTTAAACACTGGTTTAATTAATTATTCTTGGAGGAAAATCAAATAAATAAGGATTTATTTAATTATTCCTCATGAGGTTTCTTGTTTTAACCAGAAATAACTTAATAAAATATGGTTTATTAAATTATTTCTTATAGTGAAAGAAATTTTACTATGGTAAAATTGGTCTTACATGGTGTACTTCGATCCATCTAATTGTAAATGGTTAGATGACCAAATTTTGGTGTAACACCTGAAGTTTTGTATTCGATTTTACCCAATTAGTTCGAGTAACTTGTCCCATATTTCATCATTTGTTATTAAGAATATAACCACTTTCCTGTATGCTTCATCCACCTCTGTGTAATTTTCAAAGGTTGGCCTAGTAATAAATAAATGTTGAATTTCATGTTGAATTTCATATTTGATAAATAAGCCATATTCTAAGCCTTTAAGAAAATATTTACCACTTATGAATCCCTTTACCTTGAGAAACTTTGACCTATTTGCTGCTATATCGTGCAATTTATGATGGTAATTTTCTAGTGGGATCAATTGGCCAAGAGAATATCTCAAAGATGGACGTCCCTTTTGATGTAGGATGGAAATTTTTTGATGAAATCTCTTAAATTGAGTTTCTAAGTTTTGAAATTTATTTTCTAACTGTAACACGAAATTAATTTTAGTCAAAACCCTTCTGACTTCTAAGACTATATTCTTTCTGTCTTCAATTCCCAAATCTTCAAGCTCATCTTTAGTATTTGAATTCAACACTTTAATAATCCTTTGTGATTCTCCTGGCTTATGAGCTAATTCCTCTTTGATTCCCGTTATATTTATTTTGGCCTTTTGTACCAAGTGTTCTTGTTCAAAATTTATTTCAATGGATGTCCAGATATTTGAAATTATTGAATTGATGTCAACCCAAATATTTTTTTTTCCTAGGATAATGTTTGTGAAACAAGTGATTCATCTAAGTACTTTTCAAGTTGTTTAGTTAGCTTTAAATTATTCTGAATTTCAGAAATATATGCATTGTCCACTTTAATCTTGTTTTCCTCCATTCTCTGCAATGTCGCTTTAAAATTTTCAATTTCTACATTTCTTAGGGATAAATCCCCCATGTCCTTTGATAGTGTTTCTGCGGCTTCTTCATTGGTTGAATATGTTTGTATAGTGGAAGTTCCTGCACTTTTCTGTTGTTCTTTCTCTTTTAAGAGAGGTTCCATATCAACTTCAATTTTTTGTATTTGGATATTCTGCTCCACAATCATCTTCAACATGTTTTGTTTTTCCTTTTCTAACTGCCCTACTTCCTTAGTTTTTCAGTGCTCAGTTGTAGGTAGCTTTAGCTGCTTTCTCAAAGCTTGGGTATCTACATTTATATTATTGATTGTTTCTTCAGCAACATTTACAACATTAAGATCTAATCCCAACTTAATTATCAGATCTTCGAGCCGATTTATTCTAGTATCCTTGGCTAAGAAAGCCATTCTTTCTAACTTGAGCTGTTGTTGAATATTATTTAAGGAAGCCTATAATTTAGATGCTACCATAGCTGAACTTGTTAATGTGGGATAAATAATCTCACCTGCCTATTTATGCAGATCAATATAATCTATTGGATGTATCTTCTTGGTG
Source organism: Pinus albicaulis (assembly GCA_034641835.2). NCBI lineage: Eukaryota > Viridiplantae > Streptophyta > Pinopsida > Pinales > Pinaceae > Pinus > Pinus albicaulis. Next base: position 794,190,000 of record CM076582.1, on the reverse strand, counting down.
TTAAAAGAAAATACATAAGTCTTATAGTCATCTGCACTTTTAGGAACTGAGACCTTTGGCTCTAGGAACAATAATTGAAATTTCCCTATGTCAGGGTCTAATGTAGATAAGATTTTTTGTTGAGTAGTGGATGACTGTTTCCAAAACTGAGAATAGGTGTGATTTTTTAATGCCTCATTCTTTTTCTTCATCTCTCTAAATATGGAAAGATAGTTTGTTGTCTTGAAGAAGGAGAAACAAGAGAAACAAGAGAATCAATGGTTGTTTCTTCACTTTGTTGAAAAGAGAATACATGCTCACCTGATAGTACTACTATAGTGTGTTATTCTAAATTTATACCTTGTGACGACTCCTCTTCTACATTCATTGACTTCCTCCTTTTAAAAACTTTGAAACCAGCTGCTTTAAGTACTGAACTTGTAGGTGACACACTTTCTCTTGGTATTTGTAATTCTTTTTCCTTTAATCTTGGAGCTTCAAATGCTATTTGACTGCAGGTATGTTTTTAACTTATTACAATGTATTTTCTTCCCATTCTTCTCTATTTAAAAAGTGCTCAATCTTTGGTTTTGCTATGTGAACATATGTCGCTGAATTTTTCTCAGATCTTATCCTTGAAATCACTCCGAGGGGGTCATAAGGCCAACTGAAGCTTAATTTGAAATTCATTTTTCTGAATAGACTGTCCACCTACTTCTCTATTGCTCTGGTGTTAACAATAAATGGACCAATATGTGCTTTTAATTTTTAATGATCTTTTTGTTTCCTTGACACAAAATGGATATCATCCATATTCATTCTCCACCTAATGAATTATAAATAAAAAATCCTCATAGGCAGGAAAATTATTAGTTTATAAGGATGAAGTTCACAACCATAGACTCTTATTTATGTAAAACTCTAATTAAGATACAAATATCCAACCTTAGATTTCTCACTGACATGTAAAATTATTTTAATTTTTATGGATATTGTAGGAATCACATCACTGCTCAGAATTCATAATTCCATATATAGAAACTGATTAACAAAATTACTAAAATAATATTATTTTGTGTTTTTCCTAACAAGAGAAGTTCAGTGAATGATTGATTGTGCTATGCCACAGGAATCTAGTTTTTGTAACGGGAATGTAAACCTCTATGACTGATGATAGAAAAACAAGTACACTAGAATGGACTAATGTTTGAAAGATCCTTTAACACAAAAATTTAGAAATTGGTCATGGATTACATTCGATAAACTGACTAAAATTGAATATGAATTAATTCTTCTTTCCGTATGAAAATATTGACAAAAACCCTATGATGACTTCATATATCCACTGATTAGTTTGGTAGCCTAAGAGACATGAAACCATATCCTAGACATTTATGGAAAAATTGCAGAAGAATAAGGTGGATTCATTTTGGGAAATTTTTAATTTTCAAGAAGAAAAGACTAGAAAATATGTTCTTGCTGCTGAAAGGTGATATTTGGGTAAATTTCCATGAGGGAATTAGTTGAAAAAGGATGAAGGGAATCTTGAGGATTGATTTGCAAGGCTTGGAAAATGGACTCAATGGTTATTTAAAACAAGATTTCATTATTTCCTACCAATATGGAATTTTGGCTGGGTAAATAATGAGTTTCACAATGGGTGACGAATTCAAGGAAGTGATGGGTTTGGGGAAAACAAAATTGAGGCAACATTGGCTCCCAAAAACAAAATTTGCCAATGGAATCCTCAATTTTTTTATATTCCCAACTATGGAATTCATAAAGGGCGAATTCACATTGGTTTTCAATGATTTTGAACTATGTATCAATCAAAGTGAGTTGATCCAAGTGAATTACAGGGGGTAGGGTCAGACTCTCTACAACTATTTTGGATTTTCCTTTTTGATTAGCCATTTCAAGAAATTAATAGAATATGGGATAAGTTAAGAAATTACCCAGTCGAATTGACGGCCAGTAACAAAAAAAATTGCTGCAACTGGTTGTTGTTTGGTATGTCATAGCACTTTGGGAAAGAGTAGCAGAAGTGTGAGTAATGGATTAATAGAAAATATTTAAATTTGTAATGGTTCTCTAACTGTTCAGTTTAAATTACCATTATAGGCGCGTTCATATTTAATAATTGGAAAATTGGCGAGAGAATTTAATAATTTAATTGTTAAATTCATTCAATTATCAGGAGGTTTAGCCATGGTTATTTTATTGGGAGTGTTAGGAGTGTGCTAGATTAGCGGGAGCGTTGGCAGAGGTGTCGGAAGTGGGCAGAAGCGGTTTGTGGGGGGGGGGGGGGGGGGTCCAACAATGACTGGGAATACTCCACTTAGAGATAAGCGGTAAAGTGAAAACAAATTTTCGTACCCCCCACTTTAATTTTCCGTCGCGAGTGCAGGGGATCCCGTAGTCGCATGATAGCTGTTGATTTGGGTGGACGAAATCTTGGACGTTGGAAAGTGCTCACCATTTATATCCTTAAGCAACAATGAATTATTTACATAAAATAATAAATTAAATCATTTTTTCATGGCGATATAAATTTTAAAGCGACATTTAGACTTGCTCGCTTATTACAAAGTGCAAAAAAGAAATTTTGACTTAATTTGTGAAAGAAATTATGCACGTAAAAAATAAAATGCATAGGTAAAATTAAATTACAATATCGCTTCCATTTGGGGATTGCTTCCTCCTATGAGATGTAGAGAACATGCAGATCCATGTGCCTTCTCCTCGAGCTATGGAGTCTTTGCTATTAAAAATCACATGACTTGCTCAAGAAATGTAAGAAAAACCAGATATAACAATTTTGATGATACAAATATTACTCAATACTAGATTTAATGTTTTAAATATTTCCCATTGACTGGAAATGGGAAATATTCTCCTTCCAAATTCAGAAGAATGAAGGTGTTATTGCCTTTGAATTCTACAATGCTGAAAGGTCCCAACCAAAGTTTTTCAAACTTTCCAAGATTTCCTTTTTCCTCTCTTCTTTCATCCCATCTGAGAACCAATTGTCCTTTTCTAAAATTCCTCTCTAGATTTCCTTTCAAAAAAAATTTCCATATTGTCGAAGTTTGTGCAAAAATTATTCCCTATCCCAATTTAGTTCAATAATTTGATTTATCCTTGTTGAAAAATCATTAGTCTCTTTATATGAATCTTGTAAAAATTTCGTGTCTGGAAATGCTAACTAAGTAGGGAAAATAACTTCTATTCCATAAACAAGTTGAAAAGGAGTTATACTAGTAGAACTTTTAGGTGAAACCCTAATTTCCCATACTAGATATTTTAGATTACTGTCCTAATTATTTTTATGATCTGATTACACCTTCTTAATGACTTTGATTAAAATTTGGTTTGATGATTCTACTAGCCTTTTTCCTTGTGGATAATAAGGTGTAGAGTGATTTAATTCAATCTGGTACTTTTGAAAAAATTCAGTCATTTTAATTCTACTAAAATCTTGAGCATTTCCTGTAACTATTTGTCTTGGACAACCAAATCTAGGAAAAACATTTTCTTCAATAAATTTCATAACTACAACATCAGTTGCATTCCTAGCGGGAATAAATTCTACCCATTTTTTAAAGTAATAAGTTGTTGTAACTATCCATTTGGGTTGATTACTTCAAGGAGGAGCTATTTCACCAATAAAATATAGTCCCCATTGTAAAATGGTAGCTTCAACTGAAACTTGAATAAGGGGTAAAGCAGCTAGTCTTTTTTTTCCTGCAAAAATTTGAAAAGAAATACAATTTCTTACTTTCGAACCAACATGTGCAAATAAATTTGGCCAATAGAATCCATCTCTATGTATTTTTTGTGTTTTTTAATTCCAAGCATAATAACCTCCACAAACTCCTTCATGAAACTTTTTAATTACTCCTTTTGTTTCACTTTAAATCAAACATAATAACTAACTATTTAATGTATCCTTCCAATAAAGATTGGAATTTACTATATAGTATTTAATTGCTCCAAGCTTAAGAGGTCTACATTTATTTCTTGTGAATTGAAGAGGATATTCAAAATCACGTAGAAAATATACAATGTATTTATACCAATCAAGCAATAGAAAATTTTCATCAATATGAAAAGGAAGTAGCATTGAATTGGGAGAAGGTTCTTGTGGATTCTTCTCCTCTAAAGTAAAAGAAGGTTCTTGTGGATTTTTCTACTCTGAAACAAAAGAAGGTTCTTGTGAATTCTTCTCCTTTGAAACATAATAATTTTCTTGTGGGTTCTTCTCCTCTGAAAACCTTAGAGATTGAGTTTATGCCCAAAATTTTGCACTTAGCTAGACCTTGTCCTTTTACCACCTTTGTAGGTTTGATATCTAGATCAACCTCCAGGATATTAGCAATCCTTCTCCCCAAATTTACATATGTATCAGGCAGAGTCGACACTATCTTTACAACATTATTAGACACATAAGAAATTATGGGAGAATGCTAGACATAAATCCTAAAATATTTCGAAGCTTGTACCAAAGAATAAGCTTGTTTTTTATTTTGTCATATTTCAATTCAACATCAATCATAACTTTTCTAAAGAATGAAATTGGTTTCTCTTTTTGATCTTCATTTTTCCGCAATAAAATTTCTTCTATTGTGGTGTCTGAAGCAAAGGAAAAAATGCCAAATAGTTTCGAATAATCAGAACTGGCAAGTATTAGTGCTTCAAAAATTTCTTTTTTTTTTATCTGATAAAAAGAGAATATAGCTTTTATAGTCCATTTGACTTCGTTATATTTCTTGAGCATATTAGTAATGTTTTTAACATTTTCAACATAGTTAGGTATACATATTCTTAAAAAATATCCTCCCTAAGAATGATTGAATTTATTTCTTATTTTTGGGGATACTTATTAACTGAATAATTGAAACTCTTTTAGGGTCAATTGTAACTCCCTCCTTTGAAATGGGTATGCCCTAACAATTTTCCTTCCATAACAAACAATGATTTTTTTGGGATTTAAAGAAATCCCAAATTTTTTACATCTTTGAAAAAATTTCTTCAAATGTTTGATATGTTTTGCAACTGACTCTGGAAATACTATCAAATCATCAATGTAAATAAATATGAATTTATTTACCTTACCAACAAATTCCAAATCCACGACTCTCTTAAATGTTGCACCAATATTAATTATATTGAAATACATTTTAGCATACATGAAGGTACCCCATGGGGTTGTGAAATATGTATTTTCTCTGTCTTCTAAACTAACTAAAATTTGATTGTATCTAGAAATACCATCCAACATTGAAATCATGTCAGAACATGTTACTCTTTGAAGAAATTGATCCATTTTTGGTAGTGGATAATTATCTTTCAATGACAATTTGTTCAAGTTTCTAAAATCAACAAACAATCTTACTTCTCCCTTCTTTTTTATAACATACACTAGGTTAGCTAGCCATTCAAAATATCTTAAAGAAACAATAATTTTTGCATCTAACAACTTCCTTACTTCTTTCTCAATAATGTACAATATATCTGGATTAATTCTTCTGAATTTTTGCTAAAATGGCTTAGCTCATAGTCTCAAGGGAATTTTATGCTCAATTACAGTTGTGTCATAAGTTTTCAGATCTTCAAATGACCATGAAAATAAATATTTTTAATATTTAAACAAATTAATATATTTTTCTTTGATATCTTGGGGAAAAAATTGCTGAGATATTGGCATTTCTTATATTTTCTTTGGTACCAATATTGAAATCTTGTATATTGTCTTGTTGTCAATTTAACAGTGAATATTTTGGTATATCATTTTGATTAAACAAATTTTCAAGAGGAACCATTCCCTTTAGAATATGATCGCTAGACAACTAAATTTTATCATGCTCAACTATTTTATATTTTAAATTCGTATCTGAATCAACAAAATTTTATTTTACTTCATCACTATTTTCTTCTTCAACACGTAAGCCAAAAAATTCATTAATGGTTTGAAAAAAACCTTCAATTGTTTATCATCTTCAAAGACTTGCCAATGTCTTAAATTATCTGCAATAGAAGGTTTGTACTTTGCTTCAATATGATACTGTAGATGTAAAGGATCTGGAATTTTAAAATTCGTTGCATAAATTACCAAGGAATATGCACGAATGATATGAAAATGGAGGAGGTGTTCTCTTTCCTCTTCCTCGAAATCCCATAAACAAAACAAGGATTGTTCCGATGCTTTGTAAGGTAAAAATGGTTCTTGTCACAAACAATTTTTTCAATGTCTCTTCAAATCATGAATTAGTATTCACAAGTAAACTTGACATAACCAACATAAAATCACATAACTCATGCATGCATAATGAAGAGCATAAAAAAATTGTTGATGGAGTTCACCCGTCCTGGGCTACATCTCCGAGTCTGCCAACATAGCTAGACCACTTATATATTCAGTAAAAAAATGAATTACATAAATGTTTGCTATTGGAAACATCTGGCTATTACCCCTACAATGTAATATTATCTTGCAAAGAAATCTCACAAATAGTAGCACCAAAAAGCATCTCCTACAACATGGTAGCCCTTATAAAAAAAAAATTGACCCTGTTATCACTCCCCCCCTGCTTCCCAAGGCTGAGAATGGATCTAAAGGAAGGTAACCACAAACCAGCATTCATGTCAGGTAGCTAGCCCTACCAAGACCAGAGAGGGCTATCTCAATGTCACTTTTCACCCAAAGGGGAGACTGGATATAATGTTTTAGGTTGGTTACGATGCTCAGTAGATTAGGGTTTTTGTTTGTTTGGAGTTTTACTGGATAGGAATGACAGTTAGGAAACTAGGTCTAGGGTTTAGGTTAGATTTCAAAGGTTTAGTTGCAAAGGTAAGGGTGAGGCTAGGTAGGTAAGATTATAAGCATGATTAATTTGTCATTTTGTATAGGGTGAACAAAGAGAGGTTCAGAATGAGCATTAAAATGAATTCATTCATCAAAAGAGCAGAGACATGTTCATGTAAATCTTATAAAAAATAGCGCATGGAAATCATGCTTTATGTCTATAAACCGATAAGAATTAACATAAAGAAGCATATATGTGAAATATGGATAAAATAAAATTCAAAATGATAAGTTTACAGATAAAAATAAATACTCAAAGGCATACCACTAGAGTCTCAATGCTATGTCTGCAACACTGTCTTTGATTTCATTAACAAAAGCTTGTACAATAGCTCCACTGCAAATAACATCTATCCAACCTCTAAAATGACTTGAGGTGGAATAATTATAGAAATAGAGTTCATTACACCTCATAGGATTTAAATCCTATCCAAAAAGCATCATAATTACATAAGATGAATCATTTCCTAGAATATAGGAAAGTTAGAAACCAATCCCTGAAATTTAGCTAAACACTAGGAGTGTGTGTCTCCTTCATTAAATTAAATGTTTCCTCATCATAAGAGGGAAAAAAAACTCAAATACATCAAATTAAACCTCATGGGACAACTAGCACCGAATTATGAAGTTTTCTTGGCATGGCAACTGTCTCAAAGGAATCCAATGCAGAAACGTAGCACCTTTATCTGAAGTGTCGTGCCTGTTTGGCAGAAGCATCATGTCTATTAAATGGTTATTTTGACTCAATTAAAAGCATCCAAATTCAATTCTAAAGGTTTGGATGAGTATCCCTATGTGTCTACTTTCCAATGTACCTTAAAATTTGAGAAAACACCCACAGAAAGACCTCCATAAGTTGATTTTCCCAACCTCACTCCAGAAGCGCCACACCTGGTCAAAAACACTAGTAGAAGCATGGAAAAGAGGTAGTTTTTTGTCTTTTTCTCCACAACCAAGGGTTGTCATGAAAAAATAATACCTAAATGCATATAAACATCTAAAATTACAGGTGAAAATGCATTTAACCATGTAAACCAATCCTCATTTGTATGCCCTGAGAGAAGGCGTCGCGCCGCTACATGACACTTCTGTAATGACCAAATTTCCAAAATTGCCAAAACTCCACTAAGAGAGTTGATTGTTCCTTGGTATGTTATGAACAACAAACTCCTTCATTTTTCCAAAATAATTTTCCATTTTCTCAGAATCCAAGTTTTAAGTTGATCATTAACACTTTGCATAAGCGTAGCGCACTCTCAACATAAGTGTCACACCACTTTGAGAGTGGTTTTAGAGGCATTACCAAAGGCGTTTTGGGTTGAAAGTGGTATGGTTGGAAATATTAGGATGTATTATACAAAATGGAGTCATCCATCACTACAAACCCCTGCTCCAAACGCCTGAAAAATTGATTTGAAGACAGTTTGTCCAAAAGTGCAGAAAATGACCTAGAGAAACTGTATTTTGAGAATTTATATAAAACCATAACAATTGTGCATAAAATTAAGGATGGTTTTTTTCTTTGGCCTATGAGTGAAAAAACCTCTAAAATTCATCTCCATTAATTCAGAAACTGATTTTGAAGAAATATTGTCCTTGTGTGCAATGTAAACCCTAGCTTCATCACAAAACTCTAAAAAGATGACATGGGTCTAAGTTGGCTCAAAACTAGAATGGTGGCCTCCCTTATGGATCTTATTTTCCCCCTCCATGGTGTTTTTCAACAAGATGAAACCCTAGCTAGATGAAATGGGTAGGGAAGATGGAGATTTTGGAAAACAAGGGATGGTGGTAGGGTAGATTTAGGGGCAGAAATGAGGTAGAAATAAGCTAAGGAAAAATCCCCCAAAAATTGAGGAGGTAGGGTGATGAGTTCGAAATAGTATGGAAGTGAAATTTCTGAAAATTAGTATGAGGAAAGTGGTTAAAAGATCAAAGCACAAGAAATTCCTAGTTTTCTACCAAAATGTAGTGAAAATTAAGGTTTTGAAGAAAATGATGGAAAAGAAGGCTCTAAGTGATATGAAGTTTTAGGGTATGGTGTTTGAATGTTGTATGAATTTTTTTAGATGGTGAAATTATGGTTTTTTCAACTGAAACTAGCAAAGCATGGAGGAAACCAAAAACGTAGTAAAGAAAACCCTGAGGAGGGAGTCCACCCTTTTCTTAAGAATTTGAATTGAATGAGGTATGAAGAGAATTCACTTAGAATTTTGGAGGTCTCTGAACCTTTGTGAAAGTTTATTTAACCCTTGGATTACTGTTTTGAAGTTGTGAACCAAAAGCGTGACAAAATTCCAATGTTTGGATGGTTGTGGAGAGTTGTGAGCATGAGAGAGGATCTCTTTTGACCATGTAGCATATTTCTTTGAGAGAAGAAAATTTTCCTTTATTTTATTACCTATATTTGCTGACTCCCAATGTAGGCGACTTTTTATGTTAAAAATGACTCATTTTTTCTCTTTCTTTCATGACATAACTGACTCTTATTGTGGCGAAACAAATGAGACCTAGACTTTGACCTAGATGAAGGTGTGGTGAATGACCTCAGGCCCTAGATGATTGATGGATGAAATGACCTATGAGATGATGATGACCATGAATGGAGTGAAGGGAGTAGCATTTTAGACCTAGAAATATTCAGTGAAAAAAACTATATTTGAAAACTGACTTGAAACATGAAAATTTGACCTAAGACCACTACCAAGTAAATCTGAAAGAGTATGTTTGATCACTGAACATTTGGACACTAACATTGGCTCTATCTAGGGACACAATATCCTTCAAGAGGTGTCAAGAACATCGTAGGTGAGGTAACCTCATCCATTGGGCAATGGAGTCAAAACTGGAAACTGAAATAACTTCGAAAAATTGAAAAACTAACTCAAAAAACTGACTGAACTTTTTGAACTTAATTATGGTAGCAAATCATCAGGATCTGAAGGCCTTCGCCCCGAGCTTCAAATCCTGATGATAATCACCCACATACTATATATATATACACACACAATCATGCGATATGATCCGTCCAGTGTAACCAATCCATCAAATTGATACTTGAATCCTTCTCACACTTTCCTTGAGCAGGAAAATAGAACAAAAGATAGGCAACTCAAAGTTTCCATTGAACATATGCTCATGATTCATAAATACAAGAAGATTCATCTTCCCATATGATTGCAACAAATTTACCATTGGATCCTTGAAACCATGAAAAATCACCTCTTTTGATGACTGGAGAAAATCAACAAAACAATCCTTCAAGATATGAAATATTATCTTGTCTTCATGATCCAAGGGAAAATTTTCATTCATAATTAGTTCTTTTTCAATCCTTTCATGATCAAGTTAAACTTCAAAGAAAAATTTATCAACATATTTGTCTATAAAAATGTCCAAATTTTCTTTAGCATCCTCAAATATGATAGCCATATCATGTGTATCGAGACTGTCCTTTTTTTAATCAAACAATTCTGTTTTGATCTCGTTAGATAAATCTATTTGAAGACCATCATATTGATTTTCATGATGGGATACTATTTCTGATAGTTGATCCTCTTGAGGCTGTGGGACTTTGTCAATATGAACTAGTTCACTACTTCCACCTTGGTCAAACAAAAATTGACAAACTGGCTTTAAAAATTCACCTATCTCAAGAGAAGGGACATGAATATCAACATTAAGTTCTTGATTGATTTAATCTTCATCTAAGAGAGAAACTGTTGATGGTTGTAAGTTTTCTACATGTTTTAAATCCTCTTTATAATAATGACAACTAAACTGAGAAGAGAATTCATAAAGTTCCTCTAACATATCCTCACCATCCATAAATTCTAGATCCTCATCAATACTTTCAAGATAATAAATGAAACCCTCAAAATGATCACAACAATATTTTACCAACAACAAATATGGATAATTCTCTTTATAATTCTCAAATATTGTATGAAAATACTTTAAGGAACACATGCTAGCTGGTCTTAACCATTCATACCATGTTCTTGCTTTGTCTTCCAGAGTAGCCATAAATATCTTCATTAATAAATCCTCAGGAAACTTGACTTTAAGTTTACGTACATGCATATGAAACTTGATCAAGTGCAAGGAAAAATCATCTTTCCTTTCATCTTTGAATATGGGAAGATAATATAACCAATCAACACAATGCATAGGATTCAAAAAACCAGAGATATGAGACCGATCCATAGGATCATACATGACATTCCTTCTTGTAGTTGAATCCTTCTTGAAAATAGTGAAGTCACCAAGAACTTATTCAAGTTACTGATCTTTGAACAGTGTAGTCACCATGAAAATTCTCAGCTTTTGGATTTTTTGACCTTGGAGTCTCCAGGTGAAAGATGCACAAATTCTTATGCCTAACCACTGTTCCCAATCAGTAATCAGAGCTAATATTTTTCATTCTTTCTTGGGAAATATTTCACCTTCAGTCCCCGACAACGGTGCCAAAAATGTTATCACTCCCCCTACTTCCCAAGGCTGAGAATGAAGTTGAAGGAAGGTAACCAAAAAAAAACCTTTAGGTTCGGTAGCCATCCCTACCAATACTAGAGAGGGATCTCTCAATGTCACTTTGCAGCCAAAGGGATGATTAGATATAAAATTTTAGGCTAGTTATGATGCTCAGTATATTAGGGTTTTTGCTTGTTTGGAGTTTTTCTAGATAGGAATGATGGTTAGGAAACTAGGTCTAGGGTTTAGGTCTAATTTCAAAGGTTTAGTTTCAGATGTAAGGTTGAGGCCACATACGTAAGCTTAGAAGCATTCTTAATTTGTCATTGTGTATAGGGTGAATAGAGAGAGGGTCATAATGAGCATTAAACTGAATTCATTCATCAGAAGAGTAGAGACATGTTCATGCAAATATTATAAAAAACAGAGCATGGAAATCATGATTTTTGTCTATAAACTGATAAGAATTAACATAAAGAAGAATATATTTGAAAGATTTATAGCATAAAATTAAACATGATAAGTTTACAAATAAGAACAAATGCTCAAAGGCATACCACTGGAGTCTCAACACTATTTTTGCAACATTGTCTTTGATTTCATTAAATAAAGCTTGTACAATAGCTCCATTTCAAATAAAAACTATCCAACCTCTAAACTGACTTGAGGTGGACACATCATAGGGTTTAAATCATATCCAAAAATTATCATAATTACATCAGATGAGTCATTTCCTGGAATCTAGGGAAGTTAGAAACTAATCCTAGAAATTTAGCTAAAGACTAGGAGTGTGTGTCTCCTTCATTAAATTACATGTTTCCTCATAATAAGAGGAAAAAAATAACTCAAATACATCAAATGACACCTCATGGGAAAAATACCACCGAATTATGAAGTTTTCCTGGCATGACATCTGTCTGAAAGGAATACAATGCAGAAACTTAACGCCTTTAGCAAAAGTGTCACGCCTATTGAAGGGTGATTTTGACCCACTTAAAACCATCCAAATGAAAGTATCAAGGTTGGGATGAGTAGCCCTATGTGTATAATTTATAATTCACCTTTAAATTTGATAAAAACCCCATAGGAAGACCTCCAAAATTTTATTTTCCCAACCTCACTCCAGAAGCGCTGCACCTGGTCAAAAACATTGGCAAAAGCATGGAAAAGAGGCAGTTTTTTGGATTTTTATCCACAACCAAGGGGTGCCATGAAAAAAAAATACCCAATATGAAATGTACATGTGAAAAGGCATCTAAAAATTTAAACCAATCTTCATTTTTATTCCCTAAGAGAAATAGTCATGCCACTGCGCGACGCTTCTGTAATGACCAAATTCCCAAAATTGCCAAAAATCCTGAAGTTTCCAAAAAAAAATTATGAAAAAATAGGTCTTAAATATGGATCAATATCTCTCTAACCATAAATTTTTTTACAAAACTTAGAGACATTTTTTTTCTTTGGCATGTTATGAACCAAAACCTCCTCTAGTTTTCCAAAATACTTTCCTAGTTGCTCAGAATCCAAGTTTGAAGTTGATCACTAAAAATTTGCAGAAGCGTAGCGCACTCTCAACAGAAGCATTGCGCCATTTTGAGAGGGTGTTTGGAGGCCTTCCTAGAGGATTTTTGGGCTGAAATTAGTATGGTTGGAAATATTAGGATGTCTTATAAAAATAGAGTCATCAAGCACTGAAAAACCCTGCTCCAAACCGCTGAAAATTTGATTTGAATACAACGTTTCCGAAAGTGCAGAAAATGACTTGGAGAAACTGTATTTTGAGCATTTCTCTAAAACTGTAACACCTGTGCATAAACTGAAGGAGTTTTTTTGTTTTTTTCCTATTATTGACACAAACCTCATTCACTTTTGTAAAATTTATCTACATTGCTTTAGAAACTGATTTTGAAGAAAAAATGTCCCTATGTGCAATGTAAACCCTAGCTTGATCACGAAACTCTAAAAATGATGCCATGGGTCTAATTTGGCTCAAAATTAGAATTTTTTCCTCCCTTATGGATATTATTTCCCCCCTTCATGGTTTTTTCAACAAGATGAAACCCTATCTAGATGAAATGGGTAGGGAAGATGGAGATTTTGGAAAATAGGGGATGGTGGTAGGGTAGCTTTAGGGGAAGAAAAGAGGTAGAAATAAGCTAAGGAAACTCCCCAAAAAATTGAGGAGGTAGTGTGATGAGTTGGAAATAGGATGGAAGTGAAATTTCTAAAAATTAGTATGAGGAAGGTGGTCAAAAGATCAAAACAAGGAAATTCCTAGTTTTCTTCCAAAATGTAGTGAAAATTAGGGTTTTGATGAAAATGATGGAAAATAAGGTTCTAAGTGATAGGAAGTGTTAGGGTATGGTGTATTAATTTTTTATGAAGGTTTTTATATGGTGAAATTATGGTTTTTCCAACTGAAACCAGCCAAGCATGGAGGAAACCAAAAGCGTAGTGAAGAAAACCCTTAGGAGGGAATCCACCCTTTTCTTAATAATTTGACTTGAATGAGGTATGAAGAGAATTCACTTACTATTTTGGAGGTCTCTATACCTTTTTTAAAGCTAATTTAACCCTTGGATTACTGTTTTGAAGATTGGAACCAAAATCGTAACAAACTGCCAATCTTTAGATGACTGTGGAGAGTTGTGAGCATGAGAGAGGAGCTCTTTTGACCATGTAGCATATTTATTTGAGAGAAGACAAATTGAATTTATTTTATTACCTAGATTTTTTGAATCCCAGTGAAGGTAACTTTGTATGGTGAAAATGACTATTTTGTTTGCCCTCTTTCATGATATAATTGACTCTTATGGTGGCGAAACAAATGAGACTTAGACTCTGACCTAGATGAATTTGTGGTGAATGACCTCAGTCCCTATATGATTGATGAATGACATGACCTATGAGATGATGATGAACATGAATGGAGTGAAGGGAGCAAAATTTTAGACCTAGACATATTCAGTGAACACAATTTTATTTGAAAACTAACTTGAAACATGAAATTTTGACCTAGGACCACTTCCAAGTAAATCTGAAAGAGCATGTTTGATCACTCAACATTTGGACACTAATATACCTTAGGGTGCAGTGTGGTAGCCCATGACTATTCCACATGGATACCCATCATTTTTCCAAAAAATTATGCAACAACCAATAAAATGCGCCCAAAATTCAATGAATCGGAGGATGCCAAGTGTTAGCACCTGGTTGGATCGTACCTGTAGGCTCACCATGCTGACTTAGTAGTATGGTCAACCCAATCAACTGACTTGCTCAAAAATTTAATGTTAGGCCAAACAATCATCACATGATAACTTGAGAATACGTTGTTGGATTGAGGTGAAACGAACGTTGCTAGATTGAGAAAAATGAGCACTTCGATTTGGTGCTAGTTTCAAGACTTTTTGGGAACTTTCGTTTTTGAGCTAAAAATTGATCACCTAATCACACCTCCTCACAAGGAAATTTTGGACTCCAAATTTTACTTCCCTAGTCAATATAATGAGGCTGAAACTCAAAATCACCCAAAAACTCAATAAAAAATGTTAACTTTTCAATTGGTGCCCTTAAAGCCCCAATTGTCATGTTAAGAATTGAACCAACATTTTTATCACTGATGCAGGAAAAAAATACTGACGAGTGGAATATGAATATTCTCTTTAATCTCATATTTGCATGGCTCAAAAATAAATTCATCTTGAAGTTAAACTATTGAAGACAAAATTGAATCCATCTTGGAATTCAAAAGCAACATAAACTTACTTTACCATCCTCAAGATGAGCTTGTACATAAAATGTACACTGCTGCAAAATTTCAATGATAGAATTGGCCTCACCTACAAAACATACTCATATTGTATAAACTTAAAAACAAGATTTTATTCACACAATTTTCATATCGAATATGTGCATCGGTTAACATATGACAATATTATAGACAAACTTGAACGACAATCTTGTACATTTACAAAATTACTTGAACATGTGGACTTTATAGACAAGCCGATACATACATCAATGAAAAATACATATACTTGTTGAAAATAGTGATAATTATTTTTCACTTTATAAAAGTACCTAAACATGTAAACAAAAACAAGTAATTACAAAATTTACAAAACAAATTTACAATAAGTCTACCCAAACTTTTCCTCTCCTAGGTTTATGGGTTCTCTTTTTGCATCATATTTGCCTTAAAGATTGCTTAGGATTGTTGTGAGTCCTCTTTGCCACCTCTTTCTTCCCTTGCATTCAGTTGCACAATCTATTTTCTTTCTTAGAATGAAGCTTTGGTTGAACCTTCCAACATTATTCATTGCCATGCCGATGCATCTTGCAATGAGTACAACAAAATTTTCTCTTGTTTGCCGACAAACAAGTCCTTTCATGCGAAGGAGAATCATTATGATTGATGCCTAGAATATTATCCATTATTTTAACCATTATCGTACATTTCTCACATACAACCACACAATGGTCAAATGCATCACAAAAATTACAAGGGTAGTTATTCCACAAGTAGTCAAATTTACAATGCATTGAAAAACACCCATGAGAATTATACATGTCGCTAGGGTTGCAACTTTGACGAAATGGAGTGGATGATGACATGCAAGGTCCATTTAAGCACTCATCTCGCTTAGGAGACAAATGAACATTGTCACAAAGTGCTGAAATCTCATCCTTAGATGGTGATGTGCCTCACGCTATTTAGATCATTCTCCAAACTCCTTTTCTCCATATCCCAATCCCTGATACTTTTTCCTCTCCTCAACATTGATTTTATTGGTGATGTTGGTGTCCCGTGTTTTGATAGTTTGGAAAATCAAAAGACAAGGCAACATCAGAACCAATCTTTAGAGTTCCAAGATCTAGTCCTCTTGTTCTCAGAGAGGGATCTCTCAAATTATTTGTTTTGCAAAGGTTTATCTTGTGTGCTTAGAGTATTGGTTTTAGACTAGTTATTAAGTGCATGTGTTTGATTGTTTGTTTGGTTGAATTGATACAGCAGAACATGAAAGATCTAGGAAACATAGATCGACAGGGGAAATGCCAGCTTCATTGGGAAATGGAGTCAAAATGAGGCCATGACAAACTTATCAATGGATGTGGGATATCAAAGATAAAATATAACTTGGCCGCAGGATCCTTTGGTTTTGGAATGAAATGGACATTAATGATTTGGAAAGAGAATTTTAATTCTGAAACAAAGGTAATTTGAAAGCACAACTTGAAAAATAAAGAGCTATTTGGTAGACAGGGCTAACCATAAATTCTACACATCACACCTTTAAGCAAATAATGATTTCAAAACAACTTTTAAAATGAAATCTAAGATTCTGGGAACACCCTATTTCCTCAAATATTTTATTTCAAATGACTTAGAAAACATAAAAGATTCACTGATAATTACGATCATAGAAGAGGGAACACCTAAATACATCTATGATCACAACTATAAAGACCTTTAAGCCAAATGTTCAAGCAAGGACAAGGGGCAAGATCAGAATGGACCTCCTTGACTTACTGTAAACAAAAGAACTTCAAAGGGAGACTTCAATAACAGTCTTTAAGTGGCAACAAACAAGCAGGGAGAACTTTATAAATCATGCTGAAACCAACTGTTCAAACTATTAAGGAAATAAACAAGCATGAGGACTAAAGAGATATATTAAAGACTCTAAAATACCTCAGTAGAAGAAAACATGGAACAGTGAAGGATGAACAGGTCTAAGGTGCTTCTAGGAGTCATTTCTTAGCCTAAAACTTTCAACCTACTGTAGTAAGAAATTATGGAACAGAATGAAAATAGGAGAAAACATTAAACATTTCAGAATACTTCACCAATAGCCAAGCTCATGGATCCAATGATAGAGCCTTCTCAGAAACAAGCATGCAACAACATCATCTAGGCTTCCAAGACTTCAACTTTTTCTTCCACTTCAATAGACTATGTATTATTTCAGAGAGTTTCAGTATTACAACTAGTGATCAACCAACCAAAAATTTCTCATCTTCCACAGAGATATTTATAGAAGAATGAGGAGGTGAGATCTGATAAAATATCTCCCAAGATAATTAATACAGATTAATGACTTCTCGGCGTTTGAGGGGCTCGATGGAGAATTTTACAGGTGTTTTTCTGTATTAATGTTCTGCATTTAATATTTAAGCTCGGTGGGAGATTTTGTTGACCTTTAGGCTCTGCATCATGCTATAGTAACTCTGCTGATATTTTTGTCATTAAGTTCTTCGGCAGAATCAACTCTCTAGCTGCATTTGAGGCAAATATCTGATTTTGAACCATAACTTCGACCTCTGTTTGAATGCTTTTAAGGCATAGGTGGCACTGTGGTAGCTGGGAGGAATCAATTTGCCTCAGATGTGGCAGTGGAGGCTTTTCTATCTGATAACATTTATGATGTTACTTTAATTGTGTTTTAATTCTGGGGATTAGGCTTTTGATAATCATTCTTAGTCGTAATCCCCAAATTATCTTCAATCCTTCTATTATGCTGTGTTCTGTCTTTGACACTGATACACTTTTGATTTATTTAATGGACAGTGTCTTGTTGATGTGTAGGGCTGCCCATGGCTTATATGGCATCAATGCCCATGGAGCTTTGATGAAACATGGAATTTGAACTCGTGAATAGCTTCCCTTTGATGAATCAACGGCATGGGAATCGTCATTCCCAGCCCTTGGATTTTCTTTCAATATAATGGAAAACCATTAATCCTGCAAAACACACAAAATATTAAGAAATCCTGCGTTGTGGTTAAACTGATTCAGAGGGCGTGGGGAGAGAGCATGGCCATTGGATGGCATCATCCAATGGTGGAGATCGGCTAAGAGAAGGTCAAAGAAGAGCGAAGGAAGAAAACATGTCAGAACCGTCGATCGCGCAGAGATCGACGGTTGGGAATACATGTTAAAATCCTCTTGGTGGAAGGCGGAGGGTGATGAAATCATGAGGAAAGATCTAGGACCATCCGATCTGGACATGTGGATGGTCCAGATCCAATCGGAGGATCGAAATCGGGGGAAAAACTTAAATGGCACCGATGTACAGGGAAATGCCGATGCGATTGAGCGCTGGTTGTCGATCTGAGGATTAGATCGACGGTGGGGAGTGAATCGGAGGGTTTCAAAAGTTGGAGGAAAGGTTAATGATCAGAGAAATTGTGGATCGTTGGATCTGTGAAGGCAGAGGGGAGATCAATGGTGGAGAACCAATCGGGGGTGGCAAATAAACGATTTAAACAGTGCAAATGGAAATCGTCGATGCGATTGAGCGCTGACCGTCGATCTGCAGATCAGATCGACAGTAGAGAGTGAATCAGGAATCGGCGATCAGATTGGGGCAAAGTAAAGTAATTAGGTGCACCCGATGGAAAACTCCAATGCGATTAGATGAAGACTGTCGATCTGTAGATCATATCGATGGTGGGAGATGTGTCAAGAGGTCGCAATCGGTGGGGTAATAAACTTTGGAGTGTGATGGAGCGATTAGTTATGGGCCGTCGATCTGCAGCTCAGATCGACGGTAGAGAAAGAATCGGGAGATGTTAATCGGAGGAGGCATTATGTTAAATGCGATCAATGAAAATGTTGCAATGCGATGTTGCGCGGGCCGTTGGATCGGCCTTAGATCAACGGTCAATATCGTTTCAAATTTTCACCGGCGGAAACCCTTATGATATATCAAAACCCAAAGTTTTCAATATAATCCAAAGTTTTAATACTTTCGGGGCGGGATATATATTTATGGTATGGTCTGGTGCTTGACTGCGGGGCCTTTAGTTATATGGAACATGATAGGCCCGAAGCTTTTCATAACAAAGGGCCAATTGCAATCGGGGCCTCGGGCTCGGTCTTTTCAATCTAACCATTGAACTTTTCCGATGCGATAAGCACTTCAGCCTTTGCGCTTGGTTTTACAAAGAAAACAAAGGACCGGGGTTTATAGATATGGGACTTAATCGCATCAGAATTTTTGATGCGGTCTTTCAATTAACCCATTTGAAACTTGCGATGTGATAAGCGCTTTGTGGGCCTAGCACCTAGTTCCAGGGTGTGGGCATATGGAGGGGAAGTGGTTAGGACTTAGCCCAAGGGGGCTTAAGTCTGTAATACAAAAATGGGTTTTTTATAGATTTTCAATGGTTTTCAAAGGATTTTGAGGGCTTCGGTAAGGTTAAAAAGTGAGTTCTTAACCTTGTAAAAATTATTTTCATGAATGGAAGAGGAGGAATCAAAAAATAGAGGAGTTTTATGGAAAAAAGGGGAGCAAAATGAAGGTTAGTTTGAGTGGAGGAAGGGAAAAAATGATGGTTTTGCAGCAGTCTTTCTCTTGGAATTTAGCAGAAATTTCTGAGGTTAAGGGAACAGTAATGAATATTTTGGACAGAGGTATGAGGCATTCAAGAGTATTCAAGAGCCAACACTTTTTGCAATAAAATTTGTTCCTTGAAGGCTCAAAAATGACTTGGCCACCTTTCGGTATAAAAAATTTCATAGGTGGCTAATAGTGGCTCCACTTGGGGATGGTGCCTTCTTGAAGGCATCAAGAACTTCAGACTTGCTTTCTCTGGGAGGCTAATCAGTTGCCTTATTCATTAGGTTGCCTTTCTTTCTGTGGATGATCTTCTTTTGCTCTGAAACATATTAGCATTCATGGATTTAACAATGGAACTTCATCAATACAATCTTTCGACCTACCCAATCCTACTGATCTAACATTTTTTCTTCATTAGAGTGCACTTGGATTGGCAAACTCTTTCACAACATTTTATTCTTTTGAAATCAGGAAATCTAATCTATTTCTACTCCTTATTTCTCCATGGACTCAGATTAAACAGTTGAGCCCATGTGATTCTCTACCTAATCTACTGTTTGCTGGGATTAAACTGTCCAACAGACTTTATTCTCTAAATTCTACAACATAAATTTAAAAACAGCCAAGTCAAGATTAAGTTGTTTGACTTGCTGTGATATATGGCATAAAAACAAGTTGCACATAGACATTTGTTTTGCAGAAAATTTAAAACAAAAATGGAAGGCTTGAGATTTGAAATTTTAAAGCATTTCCTTCCTCTTTTTACAGCTCTGTTTTGACTCTTACTTGAGCTGTCTTTCCTTTGCTTAACTGGTTCAGATTTTGAGCTGATTGGAACCAGATTTTTACATCTTTTGACTCAGAATTTGAAACAAATTTGAGTCATTCTCTTTGGAAACCTACGTTCAGATTTTGAGCTTGTTTGAACCTTTAATTTCTAGCCTAATCTACCTACTGATAAGCCAAGGTTAAACAGTTTGGTAGATCGAACTCACTATCCTATCAACAAAAAATTTAAAGATATTTAGTCAAGATTAGGCTGTTTGACTAACTAGAAGTGTGTTCTCCAGGAGTGAAATTTGAGATTGCACACTTTCAGATTTGTTTCTCTTTTTGGTATGGGGCTATACCTTTCTTGTTTTCACAATATTCCCTATTTTCTTTCTTTTCTTTGTTTTTGTACTTTTGATTTTTATAACTTTGAATGCAATGTTCAGACTATGATATTTACAATGAAAAAATAAAATTCTTTGAAACTCATGATTCCTGGCAGAAGTAATGCTTTAGCATTCTGCCATTGACAGGACCTCCATACAGATCTTCTCCATTCAATTCTTTCAAGAAAAATGCATTGTGACCCCTTTCAGCATGAACAATATAGGGACCTTTCCATAAGTTCTCAAACTTGCCATGTTTTCCCTTCTCTTCTCTCCTTGAATCCCACTTAAGAACAACATTTCCTACTTGGAAATTGTCTGCCTTAGTTCTCTTATCAAATAGCTTCTTCATATTTTCTTGGACCAACTGTGTTCTCTCATAAACTTCTTCTCTGGTCTGCTGTAAATGGATGGTTTGATTTATTCTCCTCTACATATCATTCTCTTCAACCTGTAATTATTGAAGGAGCTTCATGACTGGCACTCCTAATGAGGTGGGAAAAACTGCATCCATGCCATAAACTAGCTGATAGGGGGACATATTTGTGGATTTCTTTGTAGTTAACCTATCAGCCCATAAGGCATGAACCAGTTTACTTTGCCATGATTTCTGATTTTGTTCCAACAGTTTTTTAATGATATTTATGAGGCTCTTGTTGGAAGATTTAGCTAATCCATTTCCTTGGGGATAGTAAGCAGTGGAATGGCCCAAGGTTATGTGGTATTTGTAACAGAAATCAACCATATTTTTAGATTTAAAAGCAGCAGCATTGTCTGTTATGATTTTTCTGGGGAAACTGAATCTGGATAGGATATTTGTTTCAAGAAACTTGATAATGACAGAGTCATTAGCATTCCTGGAGGGTATAGCTTCTATCCACTTGGTAAAGAAGTCAGTGGCTGTGAGGATCCACTTATGTTGAGCTGAGGAAGATGGGTGAATTTCCCCAATGAAGTCTAAACCCCATTGTTAAAAAGGTACCTCAACTCTGATAGGATGTAGGGGTAAGGGAAGAAGTTTTCTTTTCCCATCAAAGATTTGACACTTATGGCAAGACATGACCAACTTATAAGTGTAGGGGTGTTGTAGAGGTGAATCCCCTCTGCGGACAGAGGCGATCCCTACTAGCCCAGATCGGGTCTAGCAACAATCATACCACGCTAAGGTGCAAGTTCCTAATTGCAATAGACTGACTTGCGATGAAGGCCTACCTCAAGTCCAACGCTGTTGTTTGTAGAGAATATGGCACTCCCGTTTCCTTGCTCCAACAGATCACAATCCTCTCGCTCACCGTGATCAAACACCTGCACACATAAGAAACACGACAAACACAAGTGTAAAACCCGATATATGCAATTATGTATCAGTCAGAGAAGACACAACTCATGATCATAATGAACAATACAAGTGGAACCATAACCAATAGTCGCTTATCATTAATTCATACAAAGGAAAATACAACCTGGCTTTGACGTTGAATCTTCCTTCGGTGGGTCGTCAGCGGAATACGTCTCGGTAAAGCTTGTCGGGAATGGGGACAAGCCTCTCTCTTCGATCGTCAATCTCCTTGCTATTGATTTGGCTCTATGAGGACTATTGCAGCATTCTTTAGGCTATGAAGGCTCTTGGAGACTAGCTTGCAAAGGGAAATGGCAAGCTTATATAGATGGTGGAAGGGGAGTTGGGATCCCTACAATCATGGGATTGGCCCTATCCTCAAGGAAGCTTCCATGAAAGGTGGAAAACTACTTCCTCTACATGGAGAACCGGAGCCAAACGTCCCAACTCGATTTAGAGTCTAGTTCAAGAGTTTTTTGGAGTCAATATTATGCCATTTATTTTTTAAAAACACTCCTTATTAAGCCTGGCGCGGGTACAACACTGAGACAGTGCGCCAGTTGGCGCGCCCTCTTTGGAGGATTTCCCCCATTGGCGCGGCTATGACACTGAGCAGTCGTGCCAAGGATAAAAAGGCTATTTTTAGGGTTTTTCACAAGGAGTTGTCTCCAGAGGAATGAAATTCCATGTCTAGGGGAATGCCATGAAAGTGTTTTCAGATCATGTCACTGCTCACATGTCACGGAATAAGCCCTCCAATGTGCGGGACGGGGAATTGTAGGGACGGTGACAAATTTCTATGTAACAGATGCCCCCTAAAGCATGAGGCCCAAAAGAGAGAGAGGGGTGAAATGCTTTACGAGAACGTGTCTAACTGAAAACACTGCTGTCGGAAAACCTGCGTAGAGAAGTACAACTGATATCTCAAATACATGATATATATGTGGTATAGGCGCAGCCATTCATAATAGAATATACAAGAATCCAGATCCAAGGCATGGACGCAGCCATCCAATAAGGATCGATAAAAGAGACTCAGGTATGGTCACATCCATCCAATCAGTGAGTCATGTAACCAATCATAATAATCCACAAAATCGCAGCCTGGATTCTAACAAACAAAATCCAGGGTCTTGCGCTCCATCTCGACCCGAACAAAGTACAAGTTCAAGCATGTGAATAAGTGAGCTAAAGTCAAACATGCAAGAACATCGCCTGATTACCAGCCAATGATGAAATTTGTTAATAGATATGAGAGGTACCACCAATAATGACAATGGTCCTCAAGGTACTATAGGTACAATCTATGGTATGTGAATCAGTGAGCTAGTGTCGAACACCTGTAGAATCACTCGATCAGAGGCCAATGATGAAACCTCACATCAAATGCGGAGAACCTGCCATTGAGGCATGCAGGCTCCAAGGTACCAGAAGGGAGTCTCTAGATCAACTTCCTGGATAATGAGCTGAATTCGATAGGAAGTGACCTTGATCGAAGGTGGGCCATAATGTTTCCCACATCATCTATGCAAGATAGAGGAACATAATGTCTTTGTGAATCAAGATCAGATGAGAATCAGAGGAAGGTTGAAATTTTGCAGAGGTCAACTTCTCTTGAACATATCGGCGGCACAACAGTGGATTTGGCAGTATTTGACATCAAAAGATCAAAGAGCAGATGAGAGGTAAAAAGGGATCACCCAAACCCATGGAGGCAAGTGGAAAACGAGATGAGATGTCCCCAACCTGACACGAATGCAGACAAGTGCCATGTTCAAGAGCGACATACTGCCGACACAACAATGATGCTGGTTCCATTTTTCCCCACCATTCCTAGCGAGTACCCCAATTATTTTTGAAAACAAGCTTGAAGGGGATAACATATTCTTGTAATATAAGTTCGTCCTTCAGACGAATCCATCCTAGTACATTTAATGAGCCCTAGGAAGGAGAAACTCGAATATCGTCATTACGACTGAATCCAATGTCATCAGGGTTTAACGAGTCTAACAAAGGAAGAACTCAGCGTCTCTTCATGTTTAGAGAGTTTGAAAAGACAACAGAAAATTAAAGTCCAATGGTCCTTTTTTTAAAATAGTTCCTCAGATCCAAAAAGGTAGAAAACTATGTCTAAGAAAACCTCCTAGTCGCGATAGGCTAGGGTATTCCTTTTTCGTAAGTAATCTATCCTAGCCCGAAAAAGGGGTAAACGTATACTGGGTAGATGTCGTTTTGTGTCCACTTTAACGAGATCGAAACGACAAGGGACTCAAAAATATTTTCATGTTTAGAGAGTCAGAAAAGAGCTGAAAGATGACTCCTCCTGGAGGAACGAGTGGTATAAAGGGTAGCTACTGGTTTCGGTGATGGTGGAACTGCTCAGAAAAAGTAAAGTTTAAGAGGCTAGCTAAGAAGACCACTCATCGCAACGGTTCCTCAGGAATGGGTAAAACAACCAAGTGAAGGCATATGATCGGCCAAGAAGATAGTGACGATGGAATGAAAAAACCAAGGCTCATCTGGCAAAAACAGGATAATAAAATGGCAATCACAAGAGGTAAAACGGGGATGGTTTCATTTTTACACAAGCTTGAAATCAGGAAACTTTTCTTGAAGTTGGTTTCATTTTTACAAAAGCTTGAAACAAAGGTAAACTATGCTTGAAACCGGTTTCATTTTTACACAAGCTTGAAATGGAAAAAAACTATGCTTGAAAAAGTAAGCATGCCCCCAGCATGGTGACTCAATTTGAGGTACATGCCCCCCAAGCTTCAGTCCATGCACCTGAGTAAACAGATGGAGGGAGTGAAGGTTCAGGTTACGATATCTAAGAAAGACTCAACTGGGATTTTACGAGATCTGATCAAAGACTCGAATTGAATGGGAATGTGTTTCATTATTTTAACGAGGTTGACACCGTAAAAGAACTATCCTTAGACAACCTTGTTTCATTTTTTAAGGAGCTTGACACAAGAAAACGAACTCTTCTCCGACAACCTTGTTTCATTTTTTAAGGAGCTTGACGAAAGATAAGGAACTCTGCTCCAACAGACCTTGTTTCATTTTTTAAGGAGCTTGACACAAGACAACAAACTTTTTTGCAACGACCTTGTTTCATTTTTTAAGGATATTGACACAAGAAAATGAACTGTGCTCCGACAGACCTCATCATAATGGACAAGAATTCATCGCTTCCAAGAGTTCCACAGTGGATGGGAGAACAACATCTCAGAAATCAGGACCCAATGCCCCCATCACACTATGTACGATAGCATCATCACTGAGTGCAGGCACAGGGTAGGTAGCCACATAGTTGACCTGCGGTGGGGTAGATACAATGGGTGGATAAAAACTAGGAAGGGATGATGGTGGTCCAATTGCCACATCAGGACCAAAGAAAGAAAGCTGATCAATGGTCACTATCCGTCCTTCATGTGGAAAACAGACCACACGAAAAAGGGAGGAGACAAGCGCCCCCATGGCATAAGTGTAATCACGCCTCAAAAGTAGATTGAAATCCAAGGGGCCTGGAACAACCATCACGTCCATATGGACGGTTTTACCTCTCAAAGTAACAGGTAACCTTGGAAGAATCCCTAACGGTTGACTAGTTCTTCTATTAAATGCCAAAATATTCTACGTAATAGGCACAAGCGGTGGCGAACCGAAAGCTTGCCAAGTAGTTGAGGATAAAATGCTAACAGACGCACCTTCGTCTATAATGGTGCTTGGTACAACCAGACCAAAGGCCTATACAGTTATCTTGAAAGGCACATAAGACGGAAGGCGGTATCCTGCAAATCGATTCCAATCAAAGGAAGTGACCAAACTACTTGGAGGGGCTACCATCGAACTGTGATGGTCTTCCCCTGGGGTTACAGAAGAGGAAGGAGCATCCTCCATGACCTCCATCTCAAAGGCGGGAGGAGTATCCTCTGGGACCTCCATCACAGGAGGCGAAGGAGCAGCTTCTTGAGATATAGGAACATGAGAATCTTTCTCCAAGTCTGAGGAATCTGAAGAAACAAGAAGAACCTAAGGAATGTGAGGTCCACTCTCAACGGAAAAGACCTGGTGCACTGCAGACGGGGCCAGTTCAACTGATCCCACGACCAATGGTTGTTCGGGAATGGATTCCTAAATCTGAATTTCCGAGGGAGTGGGATCGACCAAGGATCACTCTTGACCAATAATAGGATCAACTGGTGGAGGACTTAAAGAAAGCCGATTATAACCAGCTGGAAGGCATGGTGTAGAACCGGTTAAATTGTCCAAAATGCTCTTGGCTTCATCCATATATGGAAAAAGGTGAATGGCATGGTGCCCTTCACACAACTTACATGGATTGGTGAGCTTACCCTGCTTCTTAGGAGTATTACCAGCACTAGTTGAAGACGTGCCCCCAACCTGACTCCCGAAAGCCAAAGGCAACAGTGGATGACCCTTGGACCATACTTCAAGCACCTTGGGAATTCCAAGGCAATCTTGAAGAAGATGCTCTCCTGTGCACAACATGCAAGGGAACTTGACATTCCGTGAAGGGTTGGGAGGTTTATCAAGAGGAGATGTTTCAGAAGCAGTAGTTGCAGCTTTAGCCTCTCTCTTATCAGAATTCTTCTTCTTTGTCTTCTTCTTCTTCTTCTTAGCCACCTAGTTACTCGAATCCAGACTTTCGCCAGGCGAAGTAGAAGAGGAGGATGCAGAAACAAGTGAAGAAGGGGAGAGGTCCACCTTGGAATCAACATGATGTTGTTTAGGCAGAGGAACTGATTGAACATTAGCCGAGACATTCAGGACCACAGAGGTTGAAAAAAACCAAACAGGAAACCCAACAGTTAACCCAAGAAGGGACAATGTTGCCATATAAGGAGCACCAACATTTCCAAAAGGAGGAAAATGAACAGGATTCCCATTGGAGGGGATTCCTTGGTTGGTGAACTTTGGAAAAGTTGCCATCAACAACTCAAAACCGCACACGGGCTAAAAACCAATGCACACAATCAAACGACCAACAAGCAAATTCTAAAAGGGCATGTGATTGCGGGTGATTTATTTTACCACATTGAAACTTAGAAACTTCACCGTTTCATGTTTTAAGAGTCGAGAAACGGATAAAAGGTGACTCTATCTCTTTCAGTTTTGAAGCAAGCATGAAAGGACAAGCGCTTGATGATATTTTCAAATTTAAGGAGTCAGAAAAGATCAAAATGACTACTCTGGAATTCTAGGCAAAGGGTGTACCAAATAACCGTGAACTGCAATATACACCTTGGTTTCAAAATGAAAGAGAAATCAACCAAGGACTTAATGTACGTGCAGGAAATCTCCCTAAACGTTGTGTCCGGTGTATCATGGGTATAGGGCGGCAGACTCGGCTTCCTATGGATAAAGGATAGAAACCTAGTGGGGTCTCCCTTTATATACACGACGGTACAGGGAGCACAAGTCCGTACTAGTGCTATCTAAAGCCAAGAGGCAAACGACAGCTACTAGGTTTAAAGACGCCAGAACACGTCTCTAGCCTAGACCTCTAAATATTTCGTTAATGTTTCAATGCTGCCTTAGTGTAAATTGAATAAATTTTAATATTTATCTTCAATTATGTTTCATTTTTCAGGCCCTAGCAAGTGTTATGTCTCAAAATCTCCTAAATGCACACTACATGCCACAGTATATCACTTCATTCGATGAAAGCTAATTACGAGAGAGTTAAGAGCTCTTCACACAATAACAAAATGACCAGACAACAACCAGTAATGTCTCTAATGCAGCTAATGGAAACTAAAAGCTTTTCTTCCCAAGTTACTAATCACTAATAACAGAGAAAATATTTAATTCACACTAACTAACCAAAAGCAAAAGAGATTTTATTTTTTATTTTCAATGTTTAAGAGCAAAGTGCACTAAAAAAAATGAAAACTAATGAAACAAGAAATTTGAGAAGCGAAAGCAAAAGAGTAAAAACAATCAAATTTCACTCAATGCAAGCACACAATCAGACCTCAAATTGACAAAAAGTCCCTCAAATCAAAAGACACCCAAAGACTCAAATGAACCATGTAATCTAGGCCCAAAACGAGACAAGGCGGAATTCGAACGAGGAAGAAGCCAATCACTTCAAATAATGTAATGAAACAATAAACAACCACTAAAAGAATGCAGAGAATTAATCATAGGGTTGACTGAACAGATAGAAACCATGAACTCCCAAGGGAGGCTCGACGCACAATAGCACTTAGATGCCCTAGGGCTAGAATGTAAAATCGATATAAACAGGCAAACAACCAAAGGATGAAGGTCACAGTTAGTCAAACAAGGCTCTAAGCACACTCAAGCAGTCGTAAAAATGAAACCAAACACACAGATCAAGCTCAGAAAGCTCAAAACAGAGCAAACCCTAGCACCTTTCAGGATTGGCGTGACTGTCAGGCGGAAACTAGTGCCAGAACAGGATTGGCGCGGGTAATACACTAGCAACATGCACCAATGGGTGCGACTGTCAGTCTAATAAGCGCGCCAGTCGAGTTTACTAAGAATAAATAAAAAAGAGCAATCCAAGAAACAGACTAGTGATGGTAAAGCTAAAAAAAAGCCAAACACACAGAAAGAGCCAGCCAAAAGAGCTGATCAAGCAAGAAAAATCAAGAATCGACCGAAAGACAAGACAATACTCCAAGTGTTTAGTTCATAAACTAGACCGGAGATTGATTGAAGCAGCGTTCATATGCTTTCGCTAATGCAAAGCAAGAGTGTTTCAAAGGCTATCTGGCTAACTCCAGGCTCCGTCTATAGTTTATAAAGCAACCAACAAGCTAAATCCCCAGCGGAGTCGCCAATTTGTTGTGGAGGTGAATCCCCTCTACGGACAGAGGTGATCCCTACTAGCCCAGATCGGGTCTAGCAACAATCATACCACGCTAAGGTGCAAGTTCCTAATTGCAATAGACTGACTTGCGATGAAGGCCTACCTCAAGTCCAACGATGTTGTTTGTAGAGAAGATGGTGCTCCCGTTTCCTTGCTCTAGAAGATCACAATCCTCTTGATCGCCACGATCGAACACCTGCACACACAAGAAACACAACAAACACAAGTGTAAAACCCGATATATGCAATTATGTATCAGTCAAAGAAGACACAACTCATGATCATAATGAACAATACGAGTGGAACCATAACCAATATTCACTTATCATTAATTCATACAAAGGAAAATACAACCTGGCTCTGACGGTGAATCTTCCTTCGGTGGGTCATCAGCGGAATACGTCTCAGTAAAGCTTGTCGGGAATGGGGACAAGCCTCTCTCTTCGATCGTCAATCTTCTTGCTATTGATTTGGCTCTATGAGGACTATTGCAGCATTATTTAGGCTATGAAGGCTCTTGGAGACTAGCTTGCAAAGGGAAATGGCAAGCTTATATAGATGGTGGAAGGGGAGTTGGGATCCCTACAATCATGGGATTGGCCCTATCCTCAAGAAAGCTTCCATGAGAGGTGGAAAACTACTTCCTCTACATGGAGAACCGGAGCCAAACGTCCCAACTCGATTTAGAGTCCAGTTCAGGAGTTTGTTGGAGTCAATCTTTCGCCATTTATTTTTAAAAAACACTCCTTATTAAGCCTAGCGTGGGTACAACACTGAGACAGTGCGCCAGTTGGCGTGCCCTCTTTGGAGGATTTCCACCATTGGCACGGGTATGACACTGAGCAGTCACGCCAAGGATAAAAAGGCTATTTTTAGGGTTTTTCACAAGGATTTGTCTTCAGAGGAATGAAATTCCATGTCTAGGGGAATGCCATGAAAGTGTTTTCAGATCATGTCACTGCTCACAGGTCACGTAATAAGCCCTCCAATGTGCGGGACGGGGAATTGCAGGGATGGTGACAAATTGCTGTGTAACACTGGGAAAAGGGTAGGCCAATAGTAACCAAATCTAAGAATTTTTTTCGCTATGGCCTTCCAGTAGAGGTGTCCTCCACATTCTCCGTCATGCAACTCATGCATGATTTTTCCTGCATCATCTTCAAGTAAACATTTAAGAAAAATTCCAACAGAATTTTTCCAATATAATACCCCATCTAAAATGCAAAAATTCAAAGCTTTTTGTTTAAAAAATATAGCTTTAGTTTTAGACAAAGGAGGGGCATTTAAATATAAAATCACATAAATAATGTCAGCATACCAAGGAGAATTCAGAAATGTTTCTTCAATAAAAGTAGCAGTAGATTCTTCTATTTCTTCCAACACATCTACCATATTCATGTGAAGTGCTTGGAAGTTATACTCAGCCATAAGTTTTGCTAATCCTTACCCTTTAACTAGTTTTGTGGGCCTGATTTCTAAGTCATACTCAAGAATAGTTACAATCCATTTTCCCCTTTTACCATCAGGGTCTTGACTTAGAATGTCCTTGACAACAGTATGTGGAACAAAAGAAATTATGTGAGACTGTAAAATATAGACCCTAAAGTCTTTTAATGCTTTCACTAATGCTAAGGATTGCTTCTCCATGATGTTATATTTGAGAGGAGCATCTCTTAAGGCCATACTAAAGAAATATATTGGTTGTTCTTGCCCCAAGTCATTCTTTTGAAGTAAAACTGCAGTTATTGTATGCTCAGATGTAAAAGAAAATATGTAAAAGTCTTTGGTAAAATCTGGACTAATCAGGACTGGTGTTTGAGTAAGAGCTTGTTTGACCAGTTCGAATGATTTTTTAGCTGGTAAATTCCATTTTACATCAACATCTTTCTTAAGCATGTTTGTAATGTTTTTTAATAGCTCGGCAAGATTAGGGATAAATATCCTCAGAAAATTTATCTTTCCGATGAAATATTGCAACTCTTTGAGGCTTCTTGGATGACTGATTTGTAATATGCCATCTATCCTTGTAGGGTCTATTTTGATTCCCTCTTCCGAAATTATATGGCCAAGAAGTTTACCTTCCTGAAGACCAAAGAGTGTCTTCTTGGGATTCAATGACAAGCTAAATTTCCTACACTTCTCAAAAAAATTTCTTAAGTGAATCAAATGTTCCTCATCAGTTTTTGAGAAAACGGTTATGTCATCAAGGTAAATGATTATGAAATAGCCAATATCTTCAGAAAAGGTTGTTTCCATGGCCCTTTGGAAGGTAGCCCCTGCATTCATTAATCCGAAAGGCATTTTGACATACATAAAGGTGCCCCAAGGTGTGGTAAAAGCAGTTTTGATTTGATCACTTGGGAGCACTAACACCTGGTTGTAACCCGAGAACCCATCTAAGAGTGATATCCTTTTTGACCCAACTACCCCTTGAATTATATGGTCCATCTTAGGTAAGGGGTAGTTGTCTTTTAAAGAGGCTCTATTTAAATTTCTGAAGTCAATACAGAGCCTGATTTCCCTTGTTTTCTTTCTAATAGAAACTAAGTTTGATACCCACTCTGAATATCGAATTGGTTCAATGATCCTAGCAGCATACATCTTTTCAATCTCTGCCTTAACTAAAGGTAATAAAACAGGTTTTATTCTCCTTAGTTTTTGTTTAAAAGGATTTTGTTTTTCCTTCAAAGGGATTTTATGCTGGATGATGCTGGTATCACACGATTTTAGGTCTTTGTATCCCCAAGAAAAAACATATTTAAACTCTTTAAATAGCTCTATGTATTTCAATTTTTTGTGAGCCGAGAAAGTGCTGGACAATTTGATCATCTTGGGTTCTGCTATACTACCTATGTTATGCTCTTCTACATTCGTTTCCACAGACTCCATTCTCCGTTCTTTGGCTACATCATTAAAATAAAAAAGGTGTTCTAAAGGTGCCTTCCAGTAGAGGTGTCCTCCACATTCTCCATCATGCAACTCATGCATGATTTTTCCTGCATCATCTTCAAGTAAACATTTAAGAAAAATTCAAACAGCATTTTTTCCAATATAATACCCCATCTAAAATGCAAAAACTCAAAGCTTTTTGTTTCAAAAATATAGCTTTAGTTTTAGACAAAGGAGGGGCATTTAAATATAAAATCACATAAATAATGTCAGCATACCAAGGAGAATTCAGAAATGTTTCTTCAATAAAAGTAGCAGTAGATTCTTCTATTTCTTCCAACACATCTACCATTTTCATGTGAAGTGCTTGGAAGTTATACTCAGCCATAAGTTTTGCTAATCATTACCCTTTAACTAGTTTTGTGGGCCTGATTTCTAAGTCATACTCAAGAATAGTTACAATCCATTTTCCCCTTTTACCATCAGGGTCTTGACTTAGAATGTCCTTGACAACAGTATGTGGAACAAAAGAAATTATGTGAGACTGTAAAATATAGACCCTAAAGTCTTTGAATGCTTTCACTAATGCTAAGGCTTGCTTCTCCATGATGTTATATTTGAGAGGAGCATCTCTTAAGGCCATACTAAAGAAATATATTGGTTGTTCTTGCCCCAAGTCATTCTTTTGAAGTAAAACTGCAGCTATTGTATGCTCAGATGTAAAAGAAAATATGTAAAAGTCTTTGGTAAAATCTGGACTAATCAGGACTGGTGTTTGAGTAAGAGCTTGTTTGACCAGTTCGAATGATTTTTTAGCTGGTAAATTCCATTTTACATCGACATCTTTCTTAAGCATGTTTGTAATGTTTTTTAATAGCTCGGCAAGATTAGGGATAAATATCCTCAGAAAATTTATCTTTCCGATGAAATATTGCAACTCTTTGAGGCTTCTTAAATGACTGATTTGTAATATGCCATCTATCCTTGTAGGGTCTATTTTTATTCCCTCTTCCGAAATTATATGGCCAAGAAGTTTACCTTCCTGAAGACCAAAGAGTGTCTTCTTGGGATTCAATGACAAGCTAAATTTCCTACACTTCTCAAAAACAATTCTTAGGTGAATCAAATGTTCCTCATCAGTTTTTGAGAAAACGGTTATGTCATCAAGGTAAATGATTATGAAATAGAAAATATCTTCAGAAAAGGTTGTTTCCATGGCCCTTTGGAAGGTATCCCCTGCATTCATTAATCCGAAAGGCATTTTGACATACATAAAGGTGCCCCAAGGTGTGGTAAAAGAAGTTTTGATTTGATCACTTGGGAGCACTAACACCTGGTTGTAACCCGAGAACCCATCTAAGAGGGATATCCTTTTTGACCCAACTACCCCTTGAAGTATATGGTCCATCTTAGGTAAGGGGTAGTTGTCTTTAAAGAGGCTCTATTTAAATTTCTGAAGTCAATACAGAGCCTGATTTCCCTTGTTTTCTTTCTAACAGAAACTAAGTTTGATACCCACTCTGAATATCGAATTGGTTCAATGATCCCAGTAGCATACATCTTTTCAATCTATGCCTTAACTAAAGGTAATAAAACAGGGTTTATTCTCCTTAGTTTTTGTTTAAAAGGATTTTGTTTTTCCTTCAAAAGGATTTTATGCTGGATGATGCTGGTATCATACGATTTTAGGTCTTTGTATCTCCAAGAAAAAACATCTTTAAACTCTTTAAATAGCTCTATGTATTTCAATTTTATGTGAGCCGGGAAAGTGCTAGACAATTTTATCATCTTGGGTTCTGCTATACTGCCTATGTTATGCTTTTCTACATTCGTTTCCACAGGCTCAATTCTCGGTTCTTTGGCTACATCATTAAAATCAAAAAGGTGTTCTAAAGGTGCTAGACCTCTTGGAATTTGATCATTTTTGCATTGTAAAACTTCCAAATCTTCTTGGTCTGTGTTGTCAATTATCTTTGCTTCAAAAGGATCTTCATAATAATTTATATCAGCAATATATGTCATTTCAACTTGTGGGATTTGTTCAATATACAAACAGTTTTCTTTATGGCTAGTGTCTGATATTGGTATGCTGAAATCATTTTCTGATTTTAAGAAAGCATCTATGTGTTTGTCAGAATCAAACACTTTCCAGTGATCTTCGTTATCAGGCACAGTAGGCCTGTGTTTTACCTTTACGTTGAGCTGTTCATTTATCTCAGGTATTTGACAATTTCTGGCGTTGAAAGCGAGTTCATTTGCTAGATGATTTAGTGCTCTTGGAATGAAAATAAGTTCATATTTTTCGAAGGTTTTCAATAGATCCAGGGCAGCGTTCTGATATTCCCTAAGCCTTGGGTTTCTAGCTGAGTATTCTCCTTTTATTTCTCTTATGATAAGTTCAGAATCTCCTAAGATTGATATCCTCTTGGCTTCTAATTGTTTAAGAAATTGTAAGCCTAGGAGAAGTGCTTCATACTCAGAAATATTGTTAGTGCATGGGAAATATAATTTATATGAAAAGCTTTGATTCGTATTTTGAATCCAAACACCTGCCCCTACACTTGTTTTATTACATGATCCATCAAATTTTATGGTCCACAGTATGTTTGCCTCATTTCCATTTTCTTGTTGATGTTGATTGCTAATGTTTTGAATTTGATTCAAGGGAAGATTTGATTGTTCTAGTGAACTGATTTGGTCTATGTTTTCCTCATCTTGTTTAGTGATTTCATCTTCGTTACATAAGATAAAGGAATCTAAACTTGATTGAATAAAATAGATTGGAGATTTGTTTGGTTTGTCTATGTTGCTCACCATGTACTTCATGTGAGATTCCCTGTATAGTCTTCTGTTTTGGTTAAAAATGGGAATGGTGGCATAAGACATGTCCATTTGAAGGCTTCCCTGAAGTTTGGCTCCCCATGATCTTGATAAGAGAATGCCATACTTAGGGGGAATGTCAGCTACAACTATGTCCATCACTAGACTCTTAGCAGGAATTTGAGCTAAATTAACACATAAATCTTTGATTAAACCCAAACATTTGACTCTGCTTGAGTCAAAGGAATACAAATATTTGTACGGTTTAGTAATTTATAAGCCTACGATTTCAATCACTACCTTGGGCATTAGATTGTGTGAAGCTCCAGAATCTAACATGGAATTATGTAATATTTTCTCATGTATGTTCAAACTAACATAGAAGGGAGGGACATCCCCTTCTTGGTATTTTCCTTCAACCTCTGGACCAAACAACAACTCAGGTTTGTCATCTGTCAAGTTTAAGGTGTCAGTATCACTTCCTAGGTTCAAAGCTTTCAAAACTTGGTTTTTGTACACTTCTTGGGTTACTAGTTCAGCTAGGGGGATGGTAATTTTTATCTTGGCAATCTCTCCCTCAAGGCTGAAAGGGACAATTGACTTGTTCATATTTACATCTGCCTTTTCAATTGAATTATTCTCAACAATTTTGATTTGCTAAACCTTGTTTGGACAGGTAATTGGGACAGTTTTATTAGGACCACTGGCTGAAGTGCTAGGGGTACTCTGTTCAACATTTGGCTGGACACGTTTGTCTTTGTTCATGTCTGGTTTCTTGGTCAAAATGTTGGTTTTTTCTGTTGTCTTTTTGGGCTGATTTTCTGTGTTTTTCTTGACAGCAGAATTAGTTTTTTTGTCCTTTGAATTATCTATGTTCCCCTTGCTCCTAAGATCATATTTTTTGTGCACCTCCATGATTGCATTTTCAAAACCCAATCTATAGTCATCAGACTCTTTGTAGGTGTTTGTTCTGTGATCAGAGAAGAAACCTTGTTATTCCTCAGTAAGGAAAAAATCATCCCCACTATCTGATCCAATCAAGTTTACATGAGCTTCTCCCAACCTTTCCAACTCCCTATCTTCTTCATATTGATCGACATAGTTTTGCTGGAAGGGAGGTCTAATCTATTGGTCACTTTCCTTTTGTTTGTCTTGATTGTTTTCTCTTCTATAATTCTGAATTTCTATTTCTGTTTTGGTTATTTTGAGGATCTTTTAGCGGCACTCTCTCATTCAAATTAATATTTTCAAGCATCCTCTCCATCACCTTTACTAGGTTTTCAATTTTTGTGTCAGAAGTTGAGGTTGAGGGTAGTAGGCCATCTTTATAAGTTACCCTCTTCTCTAATATTAACCTATTTCTTTTCTCAATTATGTTTGCTTCTATGCTCACAACTCCTTTCTGCATGTCTTCTAAGGTTAAGTAATCCCTCTCCCTTAACTGATAAGTCATTTCAGCATCAAGGCCTTCGGGATACCTTACCAAGGCCATGCCTTGAGGAGGTTTCATGTGAGGTGGAAGAGCATTGTAAATGCTATTGAACCTAGTGGAGTAATCATGAAAACTCTCCCCTTGATTTCTCTTAAGGCTGCTATACTCTGCTAATATTTGGAGAGGGTTCTTTTTGAGTTCCCATTTCTTGATGAATGTTTGATGCAAGGCGGGGAGATCATTTATGCTGTTAGGGGGTAAGTTTTTAAACCATTTCTTTACATCTCCTCCTAAACATTGGGCGAATATTCTCATCTTCACAGTTTCTTATTCTATCTCCATGTAATCGAAAGCATCTTCCATCCTATCTACATGATGTTGAGCTGTTGTAGACTCTTTTTCAGTGAAATGAGGAATTTTGGATTGGTAATCATTTGGTAAGGGAAGCATAGGTTGTGGTAGCACTAATGGGGCATACCATGTTGCTATGGTTGGAAAGAAAGGTGGATTTACAAGGGGTGGGTTTGTGAAAGGGAAGTGGGCTACAATGAAGTGATTTGGATAGTGGATGTTGGATGGACAGATGTGGATGTACTGGGGATAGATTGTTGAACTGATCTTGGATGAGAGACACCTAAATTGAGAAGGAAATGTGAATCAGGTGGTGTGGTTTCTCTACTACCAAGATTTTCACTTTTTTCTGGGGATAAAAGTGAAGACTCAGAGTCTATCTGAATTATATCATCAAGCGACCTAGTTCTAAAAGGATTTCTTAAGTCGACTTGTGATTGATGTAGAGCTGCAAGATTTTCACGAACTGAACTGGCTCTCAAGGGTGATCTGAAAAAAGTTGAAAATTTAACCTTAGGGGACTCCCTAAGTATACTTTCAGGGTTATCAAACCAGCTAAAAGAAAACTTTTAACTAAATATGACAATATTTGAGAGGCTAACTAATATTTTTAAAAGAAGAAAACTTTAATCCTAAAGCCTTCTTACTGAGTTTGTATGATGTTACAAAGATTATGGATCTTCCCAGTGGAGTCTTAAGGTCTGTTTTAGGATTGTGGAGTCACCAGGTGGAAATTTTTAGCTCTTTTGGAGGTAAAAGGTTTTATGGTCCACCACCAAGTTTATTATGCAGCCAAATTGAAATGTTTTTGGGTTTTTATAAGTTTCTTGATCTTATAGGTTATGAGAGTGTCTTGAATCTGACTTAACACTTAGCTAGGGTGTCAAAACATACAGAGTTCACTCTTATGGCTTGGTAACTGATTCCTTCAAGGTTTGATAAGGTTCTAAGGAATCCTAAGGGTTTACTTAGTTTGTCACTAATTCAAAATAAGTCTTATCATGATTACCTTTATGCTTGGTAGTGCTTGAAGAAGGATACTTATGTTATACTAGACAATGAGTGTTTAATTTTGAAGATTTTACTCAGGGTCCCACCGTGATCGCCATTATGTTGGTGTCCTGTGTTTTGATAGTTTGGAAAATCAAAAGACAAGGCAACATCAGAACCAATATTTAGAGTTCCAGGATCTAGTCCTCCTGTTCTCAGAGAGGGATCTCTCAAATTATTTGTTTTGCAAAGGTTTATCTTGTGTGCTTAGAGTATTGGTTTTAGAATAGTTATTAAGTGAAAGTGTTTGATTGTTTGTTTGGTTGAATTGATACAGCAGAACATGAAAGATCTAGGAAAGATAGATAGACAGGGGAAATGCTAGCTTCATTGGGAAATGGAGTCAAAATGAGGCCATGACAAACTTATCAATGGATGTGGGATATCAAAGGGAAAATATAACTTGGCCGCAGGATCCTTTGGTTTTGGAATGAGATGGACATTAATGATTTGGAAAAAGAAGTTTAATTCTCAAACAAAGGGAATTCGAAAGCAAAACTTGAACAATAAAGAGCTATCTGGTAGATAGGGCTAACCATGAATTCTACACGTCACACCTTTAAGCAAATAATGATTTCAAAACAACTTTTAAAATGAAATCTAAGATTCGGGGAAAACCCTATTTATTCAAAGATTTTATTTCAAATGACTTAGAAAACATAAAAGATTCATTGATAATTACGATCATATAAGAGGGAACACCTAAATACATATATGATCACAACTATAAAGACCTTTAAGCCAAATGTTCAAGCAAGGACAAGGGGCAAGATCAAAACAGACCTCCTTGACTTACTGTAAACAAAAGAACTTCAAAGGGAGACTTCAATAACAGTCTTTAAGTGGCAACATACAAGCAGGGAGAACCATAAATCATGCTGAAACCAATTATTTGAACTATTAAG
The DNA here is from genome assembly GCA_034641835.2 of Pinus albicaulis. Classification (NCBI taxonomy): domain Eukaryota; kingdom Viridiplantae; phylum Streptophyta; class Pinopsida; order Pinales; family Pinaceae; genus Pinus; species Pinus albicaulis. The sequence goes on along the minus strand of CM076582.1, from coordinate 794,151,530 downwards.
GAAATAAACAAGCATGAGGACTAAAGAGAGAGATTAAAGACTCTAAAATACCTCAGCAGAAGAAAACATGAAACAGTGAAGGATGAACAGGTCTAAGGTGCTTCCAAGATTCATTTCTTAGCCTAAAACTTTCAACCTACTGTAGTAAGAAATTATGGAACAGAATGAAAATAGGAGAAAACATTAAATAGTTCAGAATACTTCACCAACATCTAAGCTCATGGATCCAATGATAGAGCCTTCTCAGGAACAAGCATGCAACAACATCATCTAGGCTTCCAAGACTTCAATTTGTTCTTCCACTTCAACAAACTATGTATTATTTAAGAGAGTTTCAATATTACAACTAGTGATCAACCAACCAACAATTTCTCATCTTCCACAGAGGTATTTATAGAAGAATGAGGAGGTGAGATCTGATAAAAGATCTCCCAAGATAATTAATACAGATTAATGACTTCTCCACCTTTGAGGGGCTCGATGGAGAAGTTTACAGGTGTTTGTCTGTATTAATGTTCTGCATTTAATATTTAAGCTCGCTGGGAGCTTTTGTTGACCTTTAGGCTTTGTGTCATGCTATAGTAACTCTGCTGATATTTTTTTCATTAAGTTCTTCGGCAGAATCAATTCTCTGCCTGCGTTTGAGGAAAATATCTGATTTTGAACCATAAATTCGGTCTCTGTTTGAATGCTTTTAAGGCACAGGTGGCACTGTGGTTGCTGGGAGGAATCAATTTTCCTCAGATGTGGCAGTGGAGGCTTTTCTGTCTCATAACACTTATGATGTTCCTTTAATTGTGTTTTAATTATGGGGATTAGGCTTTTGATAATCATTCTTAGCCGTAATCCCCAAATTATCTTCAATCCTTCTATTCTGTTGTGTTCTGTCTTCGACACTGATACTCTTTTGATTTATTTAATGGACAGTGTCTTGTTGATGTGTAGGGACGCACAGGGCTTAAATGGCATCAATGCCCATGGAGCGTTGATGAAATGTGGAATTTGAACCCGTGAATAGCTTCCCTTTGATGAATCAATGACATGGGAATCGTCATTCGCAGCCCTTGGCTTTTCTTTCAATATAATGGAAAACCATTAATCCTGCAAAACACACAAAATATTAAGAAATCCTGCGTTGTGGGTAAACTGCTTCAGAGGGCATGGGGAGAGAGCATGGCCATTGGATGGCATCATCCAATAGTGGAGATCAGCTAATAGAAGGTCAAAGAAGAGCGGAGGAAGAAAACATGTCAGAACCATCGATCGTGCAGAGATCGACATTTTGGAATACGCGTTAAAATCCTCTTGGTGGAAGGCGGAGGGCGATGAAATCATGAGGAAAGATCTGGGACCGTCCGATCTGGACACGTGGATGGTCCAGATCCAATCGGAGGATCGCAATCGGGGGCAAAACTTAAATGGCGCCGATGTACAGGGAAATGCTGATGCGATCGTCGATCTGAGGATCAGATCGATGGTGGGGAGTGAATCGGAGGCTTTCCAAAGGCGGGGGAAAGGTTAATGATCGGAGCAATTATGGGCTGTTAAATCTGGGAAGGCGGAGGGGAGATCAACGATGGAGAACCAATCGGGGATCAGAAATCAAGGGTGGAAAATAAACGATTTAAACTGCGCAAATGGAAATCAACGATGTGATTGAGCGTTGACCGTTGATCTACAGATCAGATCGATGATGGAGAGTGAATCAGGAATCGGCGATTGGAGGGGGGAAAAGTAAAGTAATTAGGCGCACCCGATGGAAAACTCTGATGCGATTAGATGAAGACTGTCGATCTGCAGATCAGATCGACGGTGGGAGATGCGTCGGGAGGTCGTAATCGGTGGGGTAATAAACTTTGGAGTGCGACAGAGCGATTAGCTATGGGTCCTCGATCTACAGCTCAGATCGATGGTAGAGAAAGAATCGGGAGATGCTAATCGGAGGAGGCATTATTTCAAATGTGATCAATGAAAATGTTGTGATGTGATGTTGCGCAAGCTGTTGGATCAGCCTTAGATCAACGGTCAATATCGTTTGAAATTTGCACTAGTGGAAACCCTTATGATATATGAAAACCCAAAGTTTTCAATATAATCCAAAGTTTTAATACTTTCAGGGAGGGATATATATTTATGGTATGGTCTGGCACCCAACTGCGGGGCCTTTAGTTATATGGAACATGATAGGCCCGGAGCTTTTCATAACAAAGGGCCAATCGCAATCGGGGCCTCGGGCTCGGTCTTTTCAATCTAACCATTGAATTTTTCCGATGCGATAAGTGCTTCGGCCTTTGCACTTGGTTTTACAAAGAAAACAAAGGACCAGGGTTTATAGATATGGGACTTAATCGCATCAGAAGTTTTGATGTGGTCTTTCAATCAACCCATTTGAAACTTGCGACGCGATAAGCGCTTTGTGGGCCTAGCACCTGGTTCCAGGGTGCGGGCATATGGAGGGGAAGTGGTTAGGACTTAGCCCAAGGGGGCTTAAGTCTGTAATACAAAAATGGGTTTTTTATAGATTTTCAATGGTTTTCAAAGGATTTTGAGGGCTTCAGTAAGGTTAAAAAGTGAGTTCTTAACCTTGTAAAAATGATTTTCATGAATGGAAGAGGAGGAATAAAAAAAAGAGGAGTTTTATGGAAAAAAGGGGAGCAAAATGAAGGTTAGTTTGAGTGGAGGAAGGGAAAAAATGATGGTTTTGCAGCAGTCTTTCTCTTGGAATTTAGAAGAAATTTCTGAGGTTAAGGGAACAGTAATTAAGATTTTGGACAGAGGTATGAGGCCTTCAAGAGTCTTCAAGAGCCAACACTTTTTGCAATAAAATTTGTTCCTTGAAGGCTCAAAAATGACTTGGCCACCTTTCGGTATAACAAATTTCATA